>CM029791.1:1278896-1878896 GCA_017562165.1 Ectropis grisescens | reverse complement strand
TGGGTGCTGATAGATACAGGCATCGACAAAATTGTCTATGCATGTGTCTATCGGTCGCAAAGTGGAGATCAGGAGACGACTCGGCTCACTGATTATTTGAGTGAGGCAGCGGACGCGGCTCAGCAGAAGTACCCAACTGCCCAATTAGTGTTACTGGGGATTTCAATGGCCACCACAAGAATTGGCTGTACCCATACCGGGACACTGACCACGCTGGAGTGGAAACGAGAAAGCTTGCTTTGTCGTTAGACCTAACCCAGCTGGTCCGAGAAGCCACAAGGGTACCAGACGTTGAGTCGCATACTCCCTATTGCTTAGACCTTCTGCTGACAACTGATCCAGACCGATACTCCGTGGTGGTATCTTCGCCGTTAGGCAGCTCCGATCACCGTCTGGTGAAATCAGTATCCGTTTACCATCCGCCCGATCTCAGCCCCAGGGGCAACCGGCGGCTATGGCGATACAAGTCAGCAGACTGGGACGAGATGCGCTCTTTCTTTGCATCTTACCCATGGCAGTCACTGTGCTTCTTCTTCTGATGATCCGTCAGCCTGCGCGGATGCTGTGACTGATGCAATACGTACGGCTATGGAATATTTCATTCCATACTCTGACGTTCCATTATCCAGCAAAGCTCGCCCATGGTTCGGTTCTCAATGTAAAAGTGCTGAAGCATTTAAACATGAGGCCTACCTAGCCTGGGTTAATGCTCGACAGCGTAAGGCAAGGGACACACACCGGAAGAAGAAGGCGTTCAACAGGGCTGCCAAGGCTTGCAAAAGGGTTCTTCAGAGGGCTCGTTTTGACCATTTAGTCGAATAGGGAACAAACTAGCTTCGTACCCTGCGGGCAGCAAAGCGTTTTGGTCCCTAGCTAAATCGGTCGAATCGAACTTCTGCCGCTCCTCACTGCCTTCAATGCTGAAACCTGATGGGGCGCTGGCTCACACCGCAATGGAGCAGGCAAACTTGTTTGCATCTCAGTTTGCGGAATCTTCGCATCTAGATGCTGGTAGTGCGACACCTCCTACTCCACCGGGCAGTCCGACCTTGATGCCGGAAATACATATTCGCCAAATGGAGGTTCGTAAAGTGCTACGCAATCTGGATGTGAACAAAGCCAGTGGCCCGGACGGAATTCCTGCTCTGGTGTTGAAGGCTTGTGCGCCTGAGTTGTCTCCTGTACTGACGCGCCTGTTTAGACTCTCTCTCCATACTGGGCAAGTACCGAAATCATGGAAGCTTGCTAATGTGCAACCCAGTGCCAAAAGGTAGTCGTGCTGACCCTGCCAACTACAGGCCCATCTCGGTCACGTCCATACTCTGCAAGACTATGGAGCGTGTCTTAAACCGCAGGCTCCTGATGTACCTAGAATCTAACGATCTCCTCAGTGACCGGCAATACGGGTTTCGCCGAAACCGGTCCACTGGAGATATTCTAGCGTATGTCACCCATTATCTGGAGTGAAGCCATCGAGAAACACGGGGAAGCACTTGCAGTCTCCCTGGATATCTCGAAGGCTTTCGACAGGGTTTGGCATGATGGCCTTATTAGCAAGCTACCTAGTTATGGATTGTCTTCAGGGTTTATTGCGTGGATATCGGACTTCTTGAGGATCGATCCATACGAGTTGTCATTGATGGCTGCTCGTCGGATCGAATGGCTATCAATGCCGGAGTCCCTCAAGGGTCGTACTCTCTGCGACGCTTTTTCTGCTACATATCAACGATCTGTTGAAGCCCGGTATCTTTGGGTACGCAGATGATAGCACCGTTGTAGAGAGTTACATATCTAGCGCGAGAGCCAGTGGACAGCAAACTAAAGTACTGAGAGAGAGTATGATTGAGCGTTTGAACTTGGCCCTTGAGGAAGTCTCTGAATGGGGAGAAACCAATCTGGCCAAGTTTAACGAGGAAAGACGCAGGCGTGTCTGTTCTCCGCAAAAGGAGTCCATTTCAACATACTCCTACTTTTCGAGGTGTATCCGTACCTGTTACTGATCATCTTAAGCTTTTGGGCGTTTCCTTGACTTCTACGCTCAACTTTGGCTCGTACATCGAGTCCAAGGCAAAATTAGCTGCAAAAACTAGGTGTCCTCTCAAAGGTGCGAAAGTACTTCAAATCTGAACAATTGCTTTTGTTATACAAAGCACAGATTCGCTCTTGTATGGAGTACTGTTCGCACCTTTGGGATGGATCAGCTAAGTATCAGCTTGAGGCTCTGGAATCAATCGAGAGGCGTGCCAAAAGGCTCATAGGCAAAGACATTCTAGTGCGAAAAAGACTTCGAAGTCTTGAACATCGCCGCAAAATTGCTAGCTTATCGGTTTTTATCGGATACACTTCGGAGAGTGTGCAACTGATCTGCATGATCTTATACCACCTTGCCCTTTTACTATCGTACTTCTCGTAACTCGAAGAAGCGGCACCGTTTCATGGTGGATATTCCAAAGACACGGACAAAGAGGTTTGACTCTACGTTTGTGATAAGAACGTCTAGGCTGTGGAATGAGTTGCCTGAGTGGGTTTTTCCCGATAGTTATAATCTTGGTGTCTTCAAATCGAGAGTGAATCGGTTTATTCTAGGTAAACACGCTCCATCGTAGACCGCATCGTCGCTTAACATCAGGCGAGATGGCGGTCAAGTGTAAACCTATTAAAGTTAAAAAAAAAAAAAAAGGTACGAAGTCCTAATGTTGGGAACATTTACTTTTCATGGTAGAATGACGTACCTTTATATCCGTTAAGTTAGTGTGGTCAGTTCTTTTTTCTATAATCTCACCAGTTTCTTTTTAATTTTTTTACCAATTTTTCCAATTAAACCAACCCCGATTCATGGACGTATAAAAAAGTCGGACGTACATACGCTAAAACAAATTAAATTAAAAAATAAATAGGTAACGTCCAAGCTCAGCGTGATGATAGGTATTTATATTATTCACAAAATTTTAATTTATGTATATTTTTATTTTATTTTATTGCAAAAAATAAATCTCTAATGGTTTTTCACAATCTAATTCAAATATTGAACATAAAATTACGATCAATCTGGAGTTAACTACATACAAAAATATTTTGTAGAGGATTATATGGTAATATACATCCTACAGGGATGACTCTTGTAATAAAATAAAGTATGAAACGATAAAAAAGTACCCGTCAAAAACTATAATTCCTTCAAAAAGCAAGCAATAAACGACCTTACACCAAAGATATAAATACCAAATAAAATAACCTCCATTTATTACCCACATACTTGTCATTTTACGTCTTTACGCAGTATTTATAGAGGGAAAGGACATAAAACTTGCGTGTGAATAAAACTCATATTCTCGTAACAGAACTTTGGCGGCGAAATCCCGCGTTGCACGTAAAAATGTTTCCGCGTGTACACCCCACCTGTGAAGTTTCGTCGTTAGGCGGTAATGTTTTTGGCGACAACTTGAACTCAAAGAATAGCTCTACAATTTTTATCTATCACATTTTTATTCTAAGTCCGTCTTTTTTGTAGCATCAGTTGTGCGTTACTGTTTTATCTGTATTTTTTTGTAGTGGTAGTGCTCTTTACAGACTCCACCTGGAGACGTACCATACGTTTGCTAGTTCTACTATCGCTAAGCAATAATGTGCAAACATTAGTATGTTCAGGTTTGAAGGGTAATGTTTCCTGGGAAATTAAAAGGTAACGAGGCAAAACATTTATCTGATTGACGAGGAGTGTTTAGCGTTAAATCGTAATTTTATTTAACATTTTAGTATATGTCTTTATATCTGTGAGGCACTGTGATGTTATATACAATTATGCATGTCATCGGTTTAAAGTATTAAAGAAGTATTATAGAAAGGCTACTCAGCGTAGTTCTCTACTTTTTTTTAATTAACTCTCAAGGCACTGCTGTTGTGTCATATTCGTAAAATAATTTCAAGACGATGAGAGCTGAGCATCAATTGATCTATTAAAATTCAGTCCTCGCCTCAATCAAGCAAGCGAAGCAAGCACAACCGCGGACCACACGCCCATAACTCAGTCGGGATCTCGATATCGCGATAAATAAAACTTTACTGCCAGTTTCAGCAACATATAAATTGGATAAATATTTGAAATGGGCAAACCCGAATGGCCCGTATTTATTTGGTCTGCTGATGGTGGATTGGGCGGACGTGGTGGTGAATTTGTGCCGTGGATAACCTTACTTGTAGACGTCCCATCTATGATCTATATGAAAATAAATGTTTGTTTGTATCGCAGAAATCACAAATTATTTAGATTTCTGTATGGTAATCTGGATTATTGGTATGTATCTACTTTATATAAGTAAAATCGTAAACTAAGCATTTGATGATGTGATGATCTAGAGTAAAGTTGTTGTGCGTGAGTGAACGAAGGTTTCTGAGGTCTTTGCATGAAAATATCCTAGCAAAGCAACACGGGCCGCTAGTTGTAAATAAAGAACAATGAATAAAGAATCCACGTTGAGGACTTTTTGATAGAGAAAAATTGTATGGGTTCGAGTTACAGATATGCCAATGCTAATGAGGTATTCCACTAATATTATAAATGCTATAGTTTCGATGTTTGTTGCTTAATCACGTCAGAATCCCTGACAGAAATGAGCTGAAACTAAGTCGAGTGTCTGAGTAAAATTTTTGACGTCGTTTTTTTTCGGTGTAAGTAAATCATTATATTCTTTTTTTTTTTTAACTTTTATAGGTTTACACTTGGCCGCCATCTCGCCTGATGTTAAGCGACGATGCGGTCTACGATGGAGCGTGTTTACCTAGAAAAAACCGATTCACTCTCGATTTGGAGACACAAAGATTTTAACCAATAGGGAAAACCCACTCGGGCAACGTATTCCACAGCCTAGACATTCTTATCACAAAAGTAGAGTCAAATCTCTTCGTTCGTGTCTTTGGAACATCAACCATGAAACGATGTCGCTTTTTCGAGCTACGAGCATTCCGATAGAAAAAAAGGCAAGGTGGTATTAGATCATGTAAATCAGTCGCACAAATTCATATATTTATGTTTATTTGCGAAAATGGGTACAAAAGGATCTTAAAATATGTATACAAAACTCCATAATCAACCTTTTGGTATGCAAATTCGAAACAAATTAAATGTTACGTTTTAGTATACATTTTGCTAAGGCGTCGACTGAAAATGCTCACACCCTCCGCTGTCTATTTCTAAAAAGTCGTCTGCACAATAAAATTCGATAAAAATGTAGCAGCTCATGTTCCAAACTCCAGGACTTAAAGGTCTTCAGCGTGAAATCTGGGGATAAAGCAGCTTATTCCAGAATATGGTTTCTCTTCGAACCTTTCAAAAATATATTTTAATTGGAATGATGACTGGATCCATAATATACCATTAAATTTTTCTAATTAGTAGTATCCATCTGCTATATTGTATTATATTTTGTAATTGTAATGTTTTTTTTGTTTTGTGGCTATTGCACAATTGAACTAACTGAATTGAAAGTAGATTAATATTGCTTTAAAATCAAATTTCACCCACTCGGCTGACAGATTCACGATTCAACCAAATACATGATTTGTTATCAATGTCTTTCAATATCAAGTAGCATAAACATCTATGTACTTTATGTTCCCATTGTTGAAAATTGGGACTGCTCTCGCTAGAAGAGAATTCCCTAAATCTGGCCCAAAGTGAGTTAGCGGATGTCCCGAAAGATGTCATATCACATGCTGGTTTCTCCGTGATGTTTTCATTTCGCCTTTACAATCAGTGAAAAAATAAACTTGTACACTCCGCGAGGCATAAGCTGAGCTTTGCATTTGTGTGAGTGTACATGGATAGTGGATAGTGTAGGTGTGACAACCGGCCTTAGGCGCGGCGCCATTCTGTCTCGCCGCGCTCCTGCCTGATTGGTGATCACTCACACTAATGCAAAGCTCAGCCTATACCTCGCGGAGTGTACGTACTTACACATTGAAATATACAAACAAAGTTGCTGATGAGATTCTAACATACGACACTACGCTACAACGATTTTTCAAAATCCAAGTTAAGTGGGCAAAAAACACATTTTCATTAAACCAAAATTTCAAATAGAGGTTTGAAATTCAGAGAAGTTCAATTGTGCTATAGTACAAGTGGCTATTTAATAAAAAATATTGTATGGTATCTATTGTATATTATGGAAAAACATGAGACGCATTTTTTTGTTTGTTTTATACATCGTCTAAGTTCCGGGGATGCTGTGATGTCACGTCATAAAAATCGTATATACACCTGACGTCACTCGAAATTTCTAAGCACTCATCTTGATTTTTTTGTCTGTGAAAAAAAACCTGTACAATATTTTTAAATAATCAAACTGACAGATATTTTTTTTGTTATCATGCCTATTACTGTTCTTCAAACCCTCACTTTTTGTACCTACCCACTACTAAGGCTTTTTCTCACTCCCTCACTACATTTTTGACGTGACAACGTCTAATAAATCGATAAACGCCGCCTGCATGCACGAAAGTGTCCCGTTATGTCCCGTTACTCTCATTGTCCCGTTACACTCATTGTACGCTTGCGCCGCATCTATCAATGTTTCGTTATGACGTTGTCACGTTAAACTATCGTCCGTAAACCAACCGACTTTACAGACAACCTTTTTTATATTTAGTAACGAGTGATAAGACAAGCATAACATGGGCCTGATGGTTAGCAATACACCATACCATAGCAACACAATACACAATGCCAGACAGCTATTTATTGTACCGCGAAGGTTCCAAATCATTTTCTAGCCCTGCATTCCGCTTATCACCCAGATACATATAAGATATTTTATACATGTATATGCCCTATAAGAGAGGCCTATACCCAGCAGTGGGATAGAGAAGGCTGTGGATGATGATGATGATGATATGCCCTGTAATTTTATTATACATAATTTAGCTTCTGTGTAGTTGTTATTTTTATTTTATTATCAACTGAAAACATAGCAAGATCATCCCTAGAAACTACATTCTCAAAGATGCCTCTTTACATATACCGATCCAAAAAATGAATTTCTGCACCAAAATTTTATAACCTATATCCCACTGGTCGTATCACTCAAAGCGGGCATCGTAAAACTTGAAGCGGACGAGTAAACCGATAGTTTTATGGGTATACATATAATATGTAAGTGTGTATATTGACGACAGGTGAAGCTCGGAGCTCAGTGGTTTATGACGCGGAACTGAATTACGTCACTACTTTGTTGTATGCTCAGAGAATGCTCCAGAATCTGGATTATTGTTTAGTAACATCCTGGTGGCTTATTCGATTAAATTATCTACTTTTTATGTAGTCTGTGGTGAACCATACGCGTCCATGAAGCTTCTTTATGACTTTACCTACATCCCAGTGGAGATTTTGTTGAAGTGCAAAATTCTTTTGGCGCGCACAGATAGGTATTTCGTGGGCTGTGAATTGAATTCTAGCGACACGCTCGGGAATGATAAGACATCTTCGAGTAAACTCAGGGCCTTGGACATGCTCATGGCCATGTCCTCCGGTTTTACCTGCGTAGTTTCCAAAGTAAGCTATCAATTTCTGCGTTATAAGTTTTCACTTCTATCGGCAATTCCTGTGACTGCTATTTTTTTTTGAGATCTGCCTCCTACCTATATGCGTTTGGTGATTTGCCATTAATGGATATTGACTCAAATAATCGAACCGATTATGACTCTTCAAAAATTATGAAGATTTTTTTCAAGTGCTACAATCCAAACATCCACGTTTTTACATTCATAATAATACTAAGACGTAAGGTAGAGTGACGGTATAATACATTCGCTGTAATAAAAAATACGGTTTTCCTTAAATATACGCACCACTATGCTACGTAGCTTTTTGAACATGACGATTCCGAATCACTTTCTAGCACTCCTCTCGTCACCTAGAGAAAAGAAGAGGATTTATCTAATTTCTCTGTATTTTTCTGGATAAATAAATACAGAGAAATACCCTTCATACCATTCTGCAGTAAGATTTTACCAATAATAGAGCTCGACAATAGAACTATTGTCACAAAATTGTTTCAAGTTATGAAATTCGAATACTTTATTTTTCTATTAATTAAAAGGAGTTTTGTCATACATTGACTATGTCACTCCCGTAACTAAATACAAATGTAATTAAGGTTTAGATTTATCATTACATTACCTTTTTATAAAGATGCAACATCACTTTACTTTATATATTACTTTAATATTATCGACTGCCTACTGTTACTGGCATTGTGACGCGAGGTTTGACCGTGTATGGTAACATCTTATTCAGTGGATGACATTGACAGTAATTGCGACATTCTATTTATTGTTTATTGTTATTGATTTGTGTTTTAATTAACTGGTTTTGTTGAAAATTTAGGAAAAAATGGCGCTTTGACGTACGTGTCGTCCGTTTCTTCTTCAAAAATTTAGATAATATATTATATTTATACTTGACACTGGTGAAATTGTGAAGCATGTGTGAAGCTAAACCACAAGAAAAGCCAATAAACCAAGAGTTGAAGTTGGTTTTGTTTCGAACTTTCTTTTTCATTTTTTATCTTGAAATGTATTTGATTGTGTGAGTAAGTAATGTAGATTGCAATTGTTTTTTTTTTTTGTATTATTATTATTATTATTGCATGCCGAAAGGCGGTGTATGGCGAACTGCTTCCGAAACTCTTCTGACCACTATTGTACCCAAACTACGCAAATAAATGAATCTTTTATCTTTTTTTTTTTATCTTTATCACCTTAGCTTCATCGGAATACGATAAGGATGAAGCGCTGTTGCAAATACCAACATTAAATATGTCGTCTCGATTCAATGTTACAAAAGTTAGTATTAATAACTTTTCATCAACAACTCACTTTATGTCCTCATTAGTAAACCCTTCTCTAAAATATCGCATTCAAAGCATACCATGTATGTTTTGTACAATAAAGCCTGACGGTAGTATACATACCAAAGGTGGTACTTCCCCAAGCTTACTCTGAAATTAATTTACTTTCTCAGACTCCGCAAAGAGTCCGACTTACTTAACAACAATAACTCATATTTTAGTAAAAATGGTCGCTACAAGTCCTACATATATAATTCGGATCGAAAGTACGGACCAAAACCTCTATAACTGTTTTTATAAATTGTATCGAAAAAAACTGTAACCAATATCAGAAAATTACAGAAAAACACTCCGAAAATCGATTCACACGAAACGGGGCGGACGTGCCTTACCGACCGACAAAAAGAAGGCACTCAATTAAAGTCCGATAAAATTTATCGGATCTCACTCGGGTTAATTCGTTCAGATCGCCGCGGGCGGATCTAATCGAATCGAAATCATTCGTAATGGTGACCACACGCGTTTTGTTAGGACGAGTCGAATGAAGTATTGCGTCGCTACCGGTGTTTGCGATCGCGTTCTGTGTTTGTGTTTGAAGATTTTATGCTCCAAATTCAATGAAAAAAAATTGGGATTATCAAAATTCAATTATTTAAACACAAGTAACATCCCGTGGTTTTGCCCGCACCCGATCATCGATATAAACGAATAGATGTGCCCTGAGCACCTTGAAATTGGTAATAAACTGCGTCTCTGTGTGTAGCGTAAGTGGTTTACACACAACCAAACTACTTGACCCCTAGAATCGTTAACGGTGAGATATCCTGTGGTTTTACTTATTTTGTATGTTGACTACGAATAGTGATAGGTAAAAACGTCCGGCGTTCACCGCTTCCTGGAACCAACTAGAACGGAAAGAGTGAGGTCACTTGTTCCAACGATGACATGATTCCGTGCGCCTGAAGTTTGGGAGAGCACATCTAGCGCGTGCCTGTTCATAACAGCACAGTGACATTCACAACAGAGCCAATGAAATATGAAAAGTCCAAATTATTACCTAGCACTGCGCTCTTCACCAGATATAAGATGTTTTATCTCTATGCCCTATAATTTCACTAAAAACATTGGCTTTCACACCGGAACACAGTAAAATTTTCACAGTATTGTAGAAGTATGAAGCGTGTTTAATTCTAGACTAATGTTTCCAGAGAATTAACAAAGCATACATAGCAGCCACAAGATATATCATTTTGCATCTCTGGGTGATGAGTGCAAATGACTGCTAGGTAATGGTTCTCGTTTCAATAGCTACGTGGCACTGTTATGCTCTGTAACGGGTAGGTTTGTTGCTTCACTACATAGTATAAAACAAAGTCACTTTATCTGTATCGAGCAACTCGATCATCTACTGCGCAAGCGCAGAATGGGAGCCTTAGCAAAAAAATATTGTTCAATTCTTTCTGTCATTTCTTGCGGGAAGGGAAAGTTGCACACTAGCGCAAAGCCGCACTATTACATACTAAACATAACTGTACCGATCCATTGCCGATCATACTCACACAGCCAAATCACTAACACATAAAAAATAAAGCACCATTCACAAATCTAGCCCCGCCCTCAGCCTATTGCAGTATATTATCAAACTCCATGGTCCACGCTGACTTCTACTTTGAGAGAGGGGAAACGCTGTGTATGCCTACTCTCTTCCGTTTTGCTCGCTGGTCCCTATGTCCATATGTATGCTTAGATCTTTAAAACTAACAAAATAATTTTGATGCGGGGATTTTAAATAGCTAGCGTG
Source organism: Ectropis grisescens (assembly GCA_017562165.1). Classification (NCBI taxonomy): domain Eukaryota; kingdom Metazoa; phylum Arthropoda; class Insecta; order Lepidoptera; family Geometridae; genus Ectropis; species Ectropis grisescens. The sequence continues at coordinate 1,868,249 of CM029791.1, read as the reverse complement.
ATTCAAGAGGAAGGTGTGTATGTATGTACATAAAACTGTAAAGAAACACTAATAATTTTAAAAGTGTCTAATGTGATGTCATAAATAAACACATTTTTTGCGCTTACTTTGCAAACGCTGGCTGGATCCTACGAGATGGATCAAAATAATGCACTGCAGTATTGTACCCCGTAAAAAGGTCTACAAAAAAGTCGACAATAATGTATGTCTATCTTTTAGGGATAACCCACAATAACCATTTTTATTCGTATTTTTAGTATAATCATTGCACTCGTGCATAGCCGGAGCGGGTCGCCTAGTATCATAGTATAGTATGTTCGTTAGGAGGTATGACTGCTGTTTCGTAATAAGGACGTCAAAACTGTGGAATGTGTTACTAGTGTGTTTTACCGATGGTAAAAATATTGAAATCTTCAAGTCTAGAGGGAAATACTCTTTTAGGTAAGCACGCTCCAATGTAGACCGCATTGTCGCTTCAGGATGGCTGCCCATTGAAAAACATTGTTGAAAAATATAATAAATTACATTATTACGTAACACTTTCTCATACACCATCGTTCATAACGAAACCATGAAAAGTAAAAGTTGAAAATAACTCGAAAAGAGTTGAATTTTCAAAACAACTTTCAGCTTTCGAGACTTTCAGCTTATATAAATTCAAGCTAACTTGTACGTATTCTGTTATTATACCTTTCAAAGTAAACAGGGACCAAAGTTTCTCAGAAAACGCTTGAAAAACAAAACCCAATCTATTTTTCTTCATTAGTACTTTATAGTAGACTGCTGGCGCCACTATCAGTTTCGCTGTTAAACAACCCACTAAATGTTCCCACTACTGGGACTCGGGGCCTTCTCTCGCAAAGCGATATTCAATGCCATAATCCACCATGCTGGCCCAGTGCGGGTTGGTAGATGAAAGATTCAAGGTAAATTATGGTTTTCTCACTATGTTTTCCTTCGCCGTTTTATATTAGCGGCGTAATACCTCTATTCGGGAGAGCGGTGACTGCCGATGCGAAGCCTTAAGTTCACATTCCACGCGCACTACTAGCACGTACAGTAGTACGAGTACATTCGGGGTCATGTGCTAACTTAAAACGATGATGAAAAATATCGTGAGGAAACCAACATAGTCCTATAATCGTTCGAGGTCATGTGGCATCCACTAAGCCAGCGTGGTGGATCTAGACTCTCTCCTTTCAAGAGAAGGCCTTGAATCTTAGCTGAAGTTGGATCTTACGAGTACGATAAAACTATTTTAGTTAGTTGATTTTTAAGTTTTACCATTAGTAGACTTTAATTTCGTGTTGTTTTCATTTTATTTTAATTATTGCTAACTAGCTGTACCCTGCCACGCTTCGCTGTGGCACATTGTGATGCAAAAATTAGATAAAAACAATCCTTGATCCGGATTATATACCATTCTAAAATTTAGCTCGATCGGGGCTGAACTTTTTGAGTTTTTGAAGCGTATACAAACCAACATAACGTTTTTATATATAGAGGTTATGGATTTATTAGATTATGTTACTATTGAAATCGATTTAATGAAAATGATAACTGCTAATTGTTGTATGTAATTAATTGTATATGGGTTGTGTCACCTGAAATAAATGACTTTAACATTTGAATTTATGTTAATTTTTAAGTGATTTGACAGAGTTCAATGTTACATCCTTTGGGTTTTCGTTTACCAAATGGTTTAAAAGCTTTTCTCCACCTCAGCAACACAAATAAAAATATTCTGGTTCTGAAGTATTCGTGGCCTAAATTCTGAATTTCACAAAATAATCTAGCCTCTAAACGGCCATTCAGGTCTTACAAAAGCGCTGGGACGGACACAATCCCTTGGTATTTGTTATTTCAATGGCATTTTGCTAAGTTCTCTCGAGACGACCTCACTGAAAGACATTTTATTAATATTTTTTGTAGTTCTGTTTTATTCCTTAGTCTAGGTTTTAATATCAGTATTACAAAATTATTGTACAATTGTTGTTCGATTTTTTTTAACTTTTATAGGGTTACACTTGACCGCCATCTTGCCTGATGTTAAGCGACGATGCGGTCTAGGATGGGGCGTGTATACCTGGAAAAAACCGATTCACTCTCGATTTGAAGACATCAAGATAATAAATATCGGGAAAAACCAACTCAGGCAACTCATTCCGCAGCCTAGACGTTCCTGTCACAAACGTAAAGTCGAACCTTTTCGTCCGTGCCATTGGAATATCTACCATGAAACGGTGCCGCTTCTTCGAGTTACGAGTAGTAGCGGCATTATGAAGATTATGATAGATTCTTATGAAATTTTGTCAAGTGTCTGACTTTAATGTAAAATTTAAGCCAGTTTTTATATTTTCAGATTTTTTACAGACTCCAAGTAGTACAATCCTTGATTTACACTCAATTTTGCCTTTTTTTTAGTTTGATATCACAGACGTACTGATAATACCGATTTTACAATCGCTCAATAATAACAGATAACATAGAAAAATCTTACTTAAAAGCATTAAAGGGGTTAGATTACAGACAGACAGAACAAAACATTATGCACACCAAAATAATAACGAGTAGATTATGAAACATAAAATAAGTAGGTACGTGTAACTAGTGCCATAAATGGCGGTCTTATCGATAAATAGTGAACGCAAAATTTACAAAAGTAGTTAAAGAGATATTACACGCTAATCATTTTGATCGGCTGGCTTCTTAGTTTAAGCGAACTCTTCCAGGCAACTGTTAGTGACAACTAACATGACTCCCTTAAACATTGACTCGTTTAAATCATCAAACTAAAATAATAGGAGAAGTTAAGTTAAACCTTGTCTTGTCGGGAATAGAACAACTGCTGATCTGTCAAAGACAAGTGAAGTCGGCTTTCCCTAATTGATTAGAGGGACACCCAGGCCTTAGCAGTGGGGGCTCAAGTACAAAATATTATATATTTAAATAATTAGATCATAGAGATTAATATTATATATTTGAACTGATTTGGGATTGATACATTGGGCCTGTAAAGGCCGGGGTTAATTCATTTTTAAAAACCTTTCCTAGCGCTATGTTCACTCCACGCTTGACGAAAATGCTGGCGCTTAGTTGGCTCAACGTTTGAATATTGCCTTGCTTAACTTATTGTGCAACTTTCGGGCTGGTATATTTTGACTATTGTCTTTAAAGCTTCATCAATTTAGAGAAAATTCAGAGTTAAATTCTATGTAGTTAGCTAGGTATGACGTGTAGTGTAGTTATCACTGTAATTTACGTATATGTGTTGCTAAAGATTCTGCACGTTAAAAAAATGTAATCAAATCAAATCAAATAATTTATTCCTTAAAAACATACATTTTTACAGTTTACATTTTACTAAGGGTTTATCATTTGATTTATTTATTTATATAGCTATAATATTGATTCTGCTTATTTGCGTGTTTAAATGCAAAAATATTCAATGTATAACCATTACTACACAATATTGCAAAATGCTGTAGACAGTGTACTATCTTGGTTTAATTATTAAACCAAGATTTTCCTTTGAGCTATTTCTAAAACAGAAACAATGTTTCGTTGTTTTCTTTCTTTATCAAGATATTTTTCTTCTTTCAAGATATTTTCTCGAGATCGCCCGCAAAATGGCCCGACTGCTTACTTTTAAAACAAGCACGGACAATGCAGCAAATAAATAATAGTTTCGGGTCACAGTGGGGGAGGAACAGTGGGCCATGTTGAAATAGAAGCTTGGAGCCGGAGTTGGCCGACAAAGTGCAAAGGGAATTGGATTGAATTTAAAGAATAAAGAGTTTCGTGATACTGTCGGGTGATAAATCAAACAATGTTTAAGTGGTAAGAGGTATATCTTAACACGGTTTTGACGTGACAACGTCTTATAAATTGGTTTGCCGGGTGACACTTCAAGAAACTGCGTTACGCTCCGCTCACGTTATGCGCTCACAACGAGAGCGAGTGAGAGGCACGCGTCCCTTCCACTCGGGCATGGTTAGCCCGCCTAAGAGCGAAAGAGACAGACATAAAAAGTGAAAGGCACGCGTCCCTTGCGTAAAATTATTTTACCACTCAAAGTCGTTGTCACGTAAAACTTTCGCCCGTATACCGACTTTACAGGCAACCAATTTTTTAATAAGTAAATCTCATACCTATATACCTATAGGACGTCCAGCCGAAAGATGGGTCGACGATATCGTTTCAATCGCGGGTCGAACCTGGACTCGATGGTACAGGACCCAGGAAGATGGCATGGTAAAAGAGAGGCCTATACCCAGCAGTGGGATAGAGAAGGCAGGAGGAAGGAAGGAGAAGGAAATAATTTGATTTGATTTGATTTGATTTGATTTGATTTGATTTGATTTATTCTTCCTTCAAACATGAAACAACGGACTTCAATTTAAAAATTAAATTTACACTTCTACTGATTGTAAGAAAATGTTTGTACAAAAAGTACTAATTAATCTAATCTATAGTACTAATTAACCAAGCGTAATTTATGTTAACAGTTTGTTAGTCTAATATTTTATTTATGATGTTTGCATTGCACTTGTCATTACATATTTGATGATTGATGTCTTTGACTTCGAAGTTGAAAATTTAAAATTTTATTGCCAGTAGAATAACTGATAAAAGTGTATTATCAAAGGAAAAATCATACTCATGTTTTGAATTGCAAAAGTTTGGATGTTTTTTTGTTTCATCACGTCGTAACGGCTGAACAAATAGAGTTGAAATTTGTAAAACAGATAGATTATAACTTGGAATGGGACATAGCTCACTTTTATTACGATAAAAAAAGTCAGTCATAGGAACTGCCAATAGAAGTGAAAACTTATATTTACTCAGAATTTTTATAGCTTACTTTAAAAACAACGCTGGGGAAACCGGAGGACGTGGCCATGAGCATGCTGACGTATTTCTAGATGGCCAATGGCTATGGTCCCGAGTTTACCCGAAGATTTCTTATCATTCCCGAGCGTGAAGCTAGAATTCAAGTCTACAAAAAAACTGTCTGTGGCGCACCAAAACTGGTTTTCACTTCAAAAACCCGCGGGTAAACCCAAATACTGTTAGTTAACTAATAAAAAAGCGTGGTACCTACTTCTCCATGTGGACTCTGAAACGAATCCTACGGCTACAAATTGTGACATAATATGATGAAGTTATGTCACTGCCTCAATTACTCTTGGCTCAAAGGATTGAATTTAATAATTTCACTAAAGAAGTTGTGGTAACTTTTCATTTCATATTTTTCTTTCTATTGTTAGATAGTTTTTGTGAAAACACTAATATTTTGACGTAAGCTTTTAATTCAGTTTCTTTAAGTTCTCGTATTTGATGATTCTTAGCATTTTACTTAATATCGAAGTCTACTTTCGTAACATAATATGATTTGAGTATAGTAGAATACATTTATTTAAGTGTATTTTGTAGTCAAAGAATAGGTTGTTAAACATGTTTTCCCTCGTGCCCATCTCATCTTACATTTTTAAATCGAGATTTCAGTATTTTTATATATAACTAGATGCCCGCCCCGGCTTCGCCCGTGGTATATTATATAGCACTCAGCGGGATCCCGTACATATCCAACGGTGAAAGAATGACTGAAATCGGTTCACTCATTCCTGAGAATATCGATTTCAAACAAAAAACCTCTTCAGCTACCTGCTACGCCACCTGTCGGAAATTGGTCGTACCAACTCAGATTTAGAAAAAAAATTAGAAAAGGTTTATATTCAATGCACAGATTACTGAAATTCAATGACGTAATCTTTGACACATGCTGTCATGTGTCATGTCAAAGCACGAAACGTACGAAAACTCTCAAAAGGGGAATATTTTTTCCCGATTTTGTTACATTCTTGTTTCATGCTCCGCTTCAATTAATAGTAGAGTTGTTTTCTATAGCCTAAAGCCTTCCTCGATAAATGGACTATCCAATAGAAAAAGAATCTTTCAATTCGGACCAGTACTTCCCGAGATCCTAGCGTTCAAACAAACAAACAAACTCTTCAGCTTTATAATATTAGTATAGATGTCTAAACATAATACAATATAAAAACTGTTTTTCGTTTTGTTTTTTAGAAAAAATTAGGTGACTTTCGCAATGCGGTGCTAGGCAATGATTACCTTCATATGTAAATAGTAGCGTGGCACTGTTTTGTTACAAACAAGCCTGTTATTTACATCATAAACATGCCCTAACCGTTCTGTCAGCCTTTGTATAAAATTCCCTGATTCTAATACCCTGATCTAAATTGCTGAGTCCGCTAAGATCGAATTCCCGGATTGAAACCGAACCGGTAATTTAATTTTCCTTAATCGTTTCGGTCAATATCGCTTTCGCAACATTTCACCACCGAAAGAAGATAAATGTAAAACAACGAATTTTCCCCAACAGTTTGAAACTCGGACATTTTTACAAAGAATACCCTTTACTTTTCGCCTCGCCTTTGTCACTTTAATCGCTGAAAAAGGCTTGGGGCCTCATAACTAATTTAAACTTAATTCGTTTATTTCTGGATTGTACCGGATGCTAATTTTCCGAGGAAACGTCTCTGAGGATCTGTTGTAAGGACGTCGAGCGTGACTGCTCGTGGGACCGAATGTTGTTTGGTAATTACGGTATTACAACTAAAACAAGATAAGATTATAAATTAATGTTTTCAGTGGCACAGGTGCTATATTAATTTGAAGTACGGGTTTACTACGGTTTACTCCAGTTCAGTTTGGATACAAAATGTTTTGAGAGAAATCAACTAGCTCGAAAAAGCGACATCGTTTCATGGTTGATGTTCCAAAGACACAAACGATGAGATTTGGACTCTACTTTTGCGAAAAGAACGTCTAGGCTGTGGAATACGTTGCCTGAGAGGGTTTTCCCGATAGTTACAACCTTTGTGTTTTCAAACCGAGAGTGAATCGGTTTCTTCTAGGTAAATACGCTTCATCGTAGACCGCATCATCGTTTAACATCAGGCGAGATGGTGGTCAAGTGTAAACCTATAATATTAAAAAAAAAACTATCACATTACCGCATGTTATATCATGTGAATGAATCTCAAAAGAGTAATTGTATACTTTAGATAACTTAATGAATTTATAAAATACGAGTATGTTGTTTGAACTACATTCAATTAGGTTATAGTATGTTTTATAAAATGTTAAGCAATTTTATAAAAAAATCATTTTCACTTATGATTATAAACCAAAAAGTTTAATATTTATTGCAACCGAGACTCAAAATAATTAAATTAATTAAATTTAAGTGCTAAATCTATCTGGCTTCCATAGTACAAGCTTTGCTTAGTTTGGGGATGGATGGTGTTGTGTGTGAAATGTCCACCAGTATTTATTTATTTACAAATCTGCGCTAGTTTACTTCTATTCTATTTCTCTTTTCCAACTTATTTTAGTACCCGGAAGTTTTTACAGCTTAACTTTCAAAACTCTAAATTACCATAACCAACGGCGTAACATATCCAACCTAAAGCCAACTCTAAAATCATTCAGTTCCAAATTTAATGCTGAATATTTTATTTAGTTTGTTAAATCGGTATTCAGTCCTCGGCGAAACGTGTCTGCTTAGTATTTAGCCGGTCTGCGGATTCGAAAGGAAGCACCTATTTGCATTACAGTGAGAGCTGTCGAATGGGAACGAATGAATATTTTCATGCCTTTCTGGCTCTTTGTTTTGGGTAAGTGTATATCTTTAGAAGCTGTATTTTATAAAAGCTCGGTTTTATAATTTACTAGCTGTGCTCACGGTTTCACTTGCTTTTAAATGGTCATTTCTAAAGTTGTATCATTTGTTTATTATCTGTTTTTCATTTGTAGTATTATCTGTTTTTTACGGAACTTCATATATTTTCCTAGAGTATGAGTAGCCTGAGTTATGTCTTAGAACATCAGCTCTTTGGTGGTGAAAATCGGTCTAATCGTTTTAGAAATTAATCGATACAAAGCGTAAATTTAAAGCGTAGAAAAAAAGGAAAGTAAAATTAGTAAACTATACCAACAAAACAAGCTGATCTCGTATTTATAAAATTATATAGGTATTAATTTATTTAATAATAATTATAATCAGTTATTCGACTCTCTTAGTACAAGTTTTGGACTCGCTAGTGTAGTGTGAATATTGTCCCGATATATATTAATACTACTGGTCACATAGTAGTCAAAATTCGACCATATTAGAGCAATATTAATCTGTTCTCAATTTGACCACAGACCATTACCACAAAAAAGTGTATTTGAGCATGTGTGACAAACAAATGCGCGTGCGCTTAATCTATTTTTGTTTATTGATTTATTACATGTTTATGTATAATTTTATTTAAATATTAGCATTTCGTACCTTTTCTATAAGTTACTCGTATAAGTGTGCAAAAATTCGTACATCTCCGTCGGCGCAGTTTATGTTAATACATAGTTTTTTCTCGACGTATTATTTTATTTTTTATGGTTTATTTGGCTGTCAAAAGCCTTTGAATCATACTTATAAAAAATAGATTTTATTCAAATCAGATGAGATACCATTTTTTCAAAACAAGTCTTAAAAATCTGTCCCAGAAATTGGCCGATAACTTACACAGAGCCATCAAAACCACTAAAGCTATAAACATTTAGTCGTATTCGAGATGCAGCATTACTGGGACGCCTCATTACTCTAAGAGCTCTTGTCGCTTAGCCACACTACATTTCACGTAGGACAGCGGCATGGCGGGGGAATGTATTTTGGACTGAGATGAACTGAGTCTGAAAACTATTTTCATTCATAAAATGATATTTATTTTCCATAGCACAAGCTTTGGTTATTTTTTTTTTTACGTTTATAGGTTTGCACTTGACCGCCATCTCGCCTGATGTTAAGCGACGATGCGGTCTACGATGGAGCGTGTTTACCTTGAAGAAACCGATTTATTCTCGATTTGAAGATACCAAGATTATAACTATCGGGAAATACCCACTCAGACAACTCATTCCACAGTCTAGACGTTCTTATCATAAACGTAGAGTCAAATCTCTTCGTCCGAGTCTTTGGAATATTCACCATGAAACGGTGTCGCTTCTTCGAGTTACGAGAAGTACGATAGATAAAAGAGCAAGGTGGTATTAGACAATTCAGATCAGTTCTGTTGCACACTCTCCGAAGTGTGTCCGATAAAAACCCGATAAACTAGCAATTTTGCGGCAATGTTCAAGACTTTGAAGTCTTTTCGCACTAGAATGTCTTTGCCTATGAGCCTTTTGGCACGCCTCTCGATCGATTCCAGAGCCTCAAGCTGATACTTAGCCGATCCATCCCAAAGGTGCGAACAATTTGAAGCTAGAAGAAGTGTGTAAAATATCCACCATTTTTTATTATTATTTTTTACTAAAGGACTTCTCTATTTTAGACTGGAATCATTGTTTTTTCATAGTTTGTAGGAAATCTGATGCGGAGGTGGAGGTTGTGGGTTTGCGTTCCAACTACACCTGTACTAATAAATATTGTAATAATAATTATACACACATACCTGAAACTGAAATAAATATATATTATATTTGTGAATTAACGAGACTGGTCACATTTTCACATAAAAAAATCAGGGATAAAAAGCAGCCTATATGCTCTGCTAGACTAAAATCTAATCGTGTTCCAAATTTCAACCCGATCCGTTCAAACATTAGGACGTAATTGTGAAACAAACATCCAAACATTGACATTTTTAATATTTAGGATGATTATTACGACTATAATTCTAACATATAAAACTATTAGAAAAATTTTTGAAGGTGTCAAGAGATTATTTTGTCACGGGTAGTTTTGTTCTACAAAACCAAGCTGAAAGGAAAGTCCTACCATAAGAAATTCCAATGAAGAATAACATTTGTGTCATTCAAAAATACATACCTGCTTCAATTTTATGAGAGCTGTATAAACGAATACGTATACTACAAGCGATTATTTAACGAGTATGACAGCGATGTTATCGGGTTTGTAGATTCCGCAATAGCTGCGACATCAAAAACGATCTACCACTATAAGGCTAAGAACCCACCGAGCGATTTTCACCCGCGGTCGTCGAGGTTGCGAGGGTTTGTTTGCACCTTCTATAGAGTACATAAATATATCAATTGTAAACAAGAAAAAAATTAAAAATTTTGATTAACCCCCGACTACCGCGGATTTGTTATCTGTACAACATTCTACTAGTCAAGCCCTTTCATTTGATACTCATATTAAGGGAGTTGTGAAAAAAGAAATTGTATTTCGCCATTTTGTAGAAGCGGCCATCTTGGATTTGAAATTTGTCATAGTGCAATATTATCTACTAGTCAAGCCCTTTCGTTTGATACCCATATTGAGGTAGTAGTGAAAAAAATAATATAATTCGTCATTTTGCGGTGGCGACCATCTTGGATTTGAATTATTTTATAATGTATAGTATCCTACTAGTCAAGCCCTTTCATTTGATACCAATATTGATGTAGGTTATGAATAAATATTTTATCCGCCATTTTGTGGAGGCAGCCATCTTGAATCAATATTAACCAAACATAGGTAGGTAAGAACACCCGCACGGATATTTACCTTCAAATAAAGAAAACCGCATTGAAATCGTCCTATCCTACCGTACCTATCCGTTTGAGCTCTGTGGTGCCACAGACAGACACACACACAGACAGACAGACAGACAGACATCGACGTCAAACTTATAACACCCCTTTTTTTTGGTCGGGGGTTAAAAACAAATGACAACACACGACGCGTTTTACTCCCGCGGCGCGCGCGGCTTCTAGCAGCTCTCGCCGCACCGGTAGAAACGCGCGGGCCGCGGTCGTCCGCAATAGTAAACAACCGCGAAAATAAGCGACTTAGTGAGTTTTTAAATGAAACCGTAGTTCCACAATCATGGTGGCGCGGGTGAAACTCGCTCCGTCAGTTCTTAGCCTAACCTGTAGATGGCCATCAGAGATAGATAGGGAGACCGCGGTGATAGAGGCTGCGACTAAGAATAACATTTCATATTTAAAGCTTACTAAATTGCCAGAGGTTGTGTAAATACTCGTTTGCGATAAGACGTTTTTGTAGTGCGTGAGATGGATTGAAATGTGTGGAATCATAAAAAAATAGGACTCATTGAGACGTACGATAAAAGTGAATATTATTAACTTAAAGTATTGAACAGCTCTATAATATTGCAAAATAGGTCTCTTGTAAGGCTACTAATATAGGTACTGCTAGCAGTTTATTTAACTGGGATGAAAAGGAGCCTACGAGCTATTCCAAGCTTTAACGTTCCAAATTTCAACCCGATCTGTTTAGACGTTCCAACGTGATTGAGCAACAAACATCCGCATATGTTATAATACTAGCAGTGCTCCGTGGTTTTACCCGTGTAGTTCCCGTTCCCGTTATTTTCCGGGGATAAAAAAGTGTATGTGTTCTTTCAGGCACTAATCTACGAGTACCTGTGTTCCAAATTTCAACCGGCCCTTCTACCGCCTAACTAACTAACTAAATCGGCTTTAGCTTTGCTATTACTGTCTCTATGATTTCAAGTGAAAACAAGAACAAAATTAAAAATTTTGATTAACCCCCGACTACCTTAGATTTGTTATCTGTACAACATTCTACTAGTCAAGCCCTTTCATTTGATACCCATTTTAAGGGAGTTGTGAAAAAATAAATGTAATTCGCCATTTTGTGGTAGCGGCCATCTTGGAATTGAAATTTGTCATAGTGCAAAGTATTCTACTAGTCAATGCCTTTCGTTTGATACCCATATTGCGGTAGTAGTAAAAAAATATATATAATTCATCCATTTTGTGGTGGCGGCCATCTTGGGTTTGAAATTTGTTATAACGTATAGTACTCTGCTAGTCAAGCCCTTTCATTTGATACCCATATTGAGGTAGGTTGTGAAGAAATATTTTGTCCGCCATTTTGTGGAGGCGGCCATTTTGAATCGATATTAACCAAACATAGCTAAGAAAACCCGCACAGATATTAACTTTCAAATAAAAAAATTCGCATCGAAATCGGCCCATCCGTTTGAGCTCTACGGTGCCACAGACAGACACACACACAGACAGACAGACAGACAGACATCGACGTCAAACTTATAGCACCCCTTTTTTGGTCGGGGGTTAAAAAAAGAGAGGCCGACATCAAAACTAAGATAGGCTTGCATTTGGCTTGCTTTCCTTAAACTCTAAAGAAAAATAACAAAATCAACAGCGAGGCGAGAGAAATTGCAAAGAACTGTCAGTCTAAGGAAGCTAACGAGGTTGCTCTACATGCACAGCGCCAAAGTGGAATGACAGCTAAATAAATAAATATTGTTGGACAATTTACATACAACACCATCTTTTTTTTTTAGATAAAAAGTGACGAGACGAGCAGGACATGTGCTTGATGGTAAGCAACATGCCTGACACATAACAGCACAGTGACACGCAGCTATTGGGACAAGAAGAGTCCAAATCATTACCTATCACACTCACACTAATGCAAAGCTGCCTATACCTCGCGGACAAAATTTCAAGCTCCTGCCTGACACTCACAGAGATCTAAGATGTTATATCTCTAAGCCCTGTAATTTCTCTGGAAACATTGCCCTTCAAACCGGAACACAGTATTGTTTGCACATTGCTGCTTGGCGGTAGAATAACTGGCAAAGTGTGGTACTTCCCCAGGCGGACTCTGCCAAGAGTCCTACCACTACTGAAAAAACTGTACTTACAACGTATTAAATAATTAAGTAATAACATTTGTATCTGTTCCGCCGTTCTTTCCTCAATTAGCATAATAATGTAATGTGCAAACATTACTGTGTTCCGGTTTGAAGGATAATGTTTCCAGAAAATTACAGGGCTTAGAGATTTGACATCTTAGATCTCTGGGTGACGACCGAAATAAGCACTGCCAGTGCAGTGCTAGGTAATGATTCTTCATGTTCCAATAGCTGCGTGTGACTGTGTTGTTATGTGTCAAACATGTTGCTTACCATCAGGCACACGTTCTGCTCGTCTCGCTCACTCTTTATTTAAAAAAAGAAGTGTGGCACTCGGAGACTGCCGCGGTAAAGCTATTGCATGTTGCATGCACTTTTATCAACATAAGCAATAGGGATGTTAAATTTTTTTCGAAATTGCTTTTATTTTGAAGAGTGACATTTGTGTACCATAAAAAATATCACGGAAAATCCGTTAAGTTGGCAACACTGCTAAGAGCATTTAGTCTGTAAAGCTAATACAAATAAGATTCAAAGTCGAATGTCCGAGTGGGGAGGACGGCGTTACGGTCTTCCATCCCTCTTTCTTGTGAACATAAGAAAGAGATGCACGATCACTAAAATTCGGTCCCCAGGCCCGCGATAAAAGCTATGCAATAGCTTAAAAAAAGTACCCAAATTAACATGGTAATAACCTTGTATCCCGTTTAAGTTCGTAGTTGTTGAGCCGTGTTTACACCCGCGGCACGCAGCTAGTCTTGTATTGAAAAAAAGAAAGAGCAATTGACCGTAGGTACTGAATCAAAACAAATAACGAAATAGAACTTTAATTGCTCCTACATAGCTACTAGTTTCTGTTAACATCAAATGTTTATTTTGCAAACTGAAATTTACCCTTTGAACTTCTATCGTCAAAAGAGGATATTTTGCAATATCGTTGCTTTGCTTTATCTAGCAGAAATGTTTGGTCTGATCCCGCCTTTGTGTAAGCCAATATAAACTCTGTTTGCATCAACTGGATGGAGACTAGACATATTTTTATTTAGATTTCCCTCTAGTTCGATAGTGTTTGTGTTAGATAATGAATAACGGTGGTTGTTTGTTTTAGTTTGGTTTTGATAAGAAACTGCTTTGTATGTTTGATCTTTATCTAGAATCTGAGGTATGACTCAAGTACTAATACTAATCTCTATATATAAAAACGTTAAGTTGGTTTGTGTACGCTTCAAAAACTCAAAAAGTTCTGCACCGATCGAGCTGAAATTTTAGAATGATATATAATCCGCATCAAGGATTATTTTTATCTAATTTTTGGATCACAATGTGCCACAGCGAAGCGTGGCAAGGTACAGCTAGTCTATATATATAAAAGAAAGTCGTGTTTGTTACAACACTTATAACTCGAGAACGGCTGGACCGATTGCCATGGTTTTTGATTCGTTGGATTTGTTTCCGTCCCGAATAACAGAATACATCTTAAAAACAATGAAAACTCGATATGTGTAATGAATACTTAATCATTTCAATATATGCTGATTTGTTTATTACATGTCAAACATATCAAACATTTGTTGTCCAATCCTGTCAAACAGTGTAACAACTTTTTTTTTGGAGCTTATGGCCTGGTTGCTGACACCTTTAAGCCACAACTTTTTTTTTTCTGAAGATATCATGTGTGCGTTCAGAAATTTATTTTTTGTAAAATGTCTACAAAGTTCAGGTACTGTTATATTTGTATGTTTTAGACATTAATTTTCGAAAATTATGTATTAATTATTTAATTTTTAATTCCCAAAAATAATACCTAAGATTTATTCTACAGTAAAAACATAAAAACATCGGAAAGGAACGGCATTTAGGCAGTTGGTAAAGGTTATAAGATTAAGGAAAAAAATCTACAGGTTAACAAAAGAGTAAATGTCTTTTTATAGGTTGTCTATGATTTTTCTTGATAAGCTATTCATACGTAGTGGTTATATACTCTTTGACGGTTTGAGCTATTGTCTATGTCTCGAAAGTTCAGGCACTGTTATTATATTTGGTGGGTTTATGCGAGTGCACATTTTAACAACAATGCCGCGTCCTAGAAGATCTAATCTTTCCCAGCGAAGCCGTAATGCAATTAGGCAACGGAATATCGCGAGTCAATTATCTGATGGAGAACGAGAAATTGCACGAGAACAGCGCCGCGTTAGTATGGAGCAAAGAAGTTCCTTAATTCGTGCTTTTCAAACACGAGCAAAGAGAGGCAGCCCGTGAAACGGCTAGGTTAGAAACGAGAAATCGTCGAACTTATCGTACAGATGAACAGAGGAATAATCTTCGAAGTGCAAGAAGAAATGGTTCAAGTACTGAATCGAGCAGCGTTTGTGTATGATTGCACCATCGACTACAGCTTGCATCGTTTAGTTTGCATTGGTCCAATGGACGTTGTTTGCCAGCATTGTGGAGCATTGAAGTTTGCTGGTGAAACGCCTGGTTTGTGCTGCCTTAGTGGCAAACCATCCGCTTTATTTGTTCTTGCGCCTGACCAAAAAACAAAGAATGTCGTTTACCACAAAGTGCTTGAATGAAAATCCTATTAATCAATTAATCCAAGTTTTTTTTTCACAATCTGCACAACATAGTTATCAATCATTTTTTTCTGACTTGAGTTTGAAGTACTTACTTAATTATTTTTTTTTATTCTCATTCTGTATGTATGTTTTCATCATCATTCATCATAATAAAATACTTTTTTTGTTTCTATCTAAGTATATAAATATATTATTTTGGATCATTGTTTTACGTTCATCAAAGCCTAAATTAGTTCAGCTAAAAAGTAACACGACATTCATTGACTGTTAGGCGGTACGAAGTTCGCCGGGTCAGCTAGTATAATATAAAAACTGAAGAACTAAAATGTTCTTCACGAACGCTGAATTGACAATGAGAAATATAATTGAAGTATTTAAACAATGAATTAGAGCGTGATTAAGCCCCGAACATCCGTACAATATAACGTTATGATTGAGTTGTTAAGTATCATGTTAGAGCTTGATACATAATACTTTTTATACCTATATTTTTAAACCTCCTTTCATTTGGCCAAATTTTGTCGACTGATTTTCGTCGCTATAGAATTCAGTAAGCCGTATTATCATTTAGTTATCATACTATAACTAAATACAGAAACGAGAATTGCTTGCTACGAGTAGTAGCTGATGAATTCAGTCGACTAGCCTTGCTTCTAAATTTCTGAAATCAGACACTAAATTTAGACAAACGGAGTTGCGTGAAGTAAATATATTATACAAGGTGTTGCAGAAAGATCCAACTATGTTTATGGTAGTTTATCTACATTAAGTTTTGAATCATATCATGTACGAGTATATGTGAAAATTAGATTTGAATGCTCAACATTTTTTTTTCCGTAAAAAAATTTTTTTTTGCTTATTATTTTATTTGACATACCCCTAATGGCCAAATCTCGGCATGGATTTTTGTACGACGTCGTGGCGTCGGTGGCAAGGTCGTTTGTCAGCTGTACATGCGTTAGGGTTGAAGCTGATGATTTGGTGATTTTACGTCAAATTTTGGCTTGAATTATCGGGTTATAGGCGATTCGCCACAAAGTTAATTCGCCACAAAAACAAATGTGTGTAAATTCGCCACAATTCTATTTTTTTGATAAATCCTCATTTATCAATTGTAAATTCGCCACAGTGTTTTTTTATGTATAGACAGCAGAAAAATCAAAGAATAAATGTGTAGTATTTTATATATAATTATTTTTCTTAAGCTTAAAACTAAGAGGCACAAAATTAAAGGAATATAAACAGACAACATAATATACAACATACGTATACAGTAAAAATCAGATTTTATTTATCTCGTGACCTGCCGTGTTGAGGGGAAAGAGACCTTGGGTGATGAAGTCTGCATCAGTGTTAGAATGGACTGTTCAAATATTGTTGAGGGTAAATCCACCACGTTATATATATACTATAGTAGTAAAAGCCTACTGCCTGACTAGCTGACTGGCCACATAGCTCAATGGGTTCGATTCCCACCCAGTGCAAATATTTGTGTGATGCATTCAAATGTTTCCACTGTGTTTGGGTGTTTCTATTTATAATAAGTATGTATTTAAAACTAAACATGTATTATATCAGCTATCTGGCCGCTATAATAAAAGCTTTGCTCAGTTTGGGGTCAGATGGTGTTGTGTGTGAATTGTCCACCAATATTTATTTTTATTTTTATATTTTAACTTTTACTGTAACTAATAAATGTACTCATAAAAAGGGCTTCAAAAAAAAGAAGATATAACATGTTTCACAAGAAAGAAATAACATGTTTTTGCTATGTTTATTGATCATATTAATGTACTTGATAATTACTTCCCAGTATAAACAAGTCACTTACACAGTATGCCAATATTGTTACAAAATTTCAATTTCAAACGATAACATCAACTCACTACGTTTTAATTTTAACTTTGTTATTCCATCAAGAGCAACAAAGTTATATTAAAATCTAAACAGTCTTTGGAGCGTTAGATGCAGATAAATGTATCTTTAGCTATGATACTAAAATGATTGCAAATGTAATATAATATTGGTTTAACATCGAGCAAGTTTATAGATAAAACGCAAGCAATGTTTTTGGGCCCAAATATATTTCAATAATGTGGACACACTGTCTGTCTGTCGTGTGTGTGTCTGTCTGTCTGTGGCACCGTAGATCTCAAACGGATGGGCCGATTTCAATGCGATTTTTTTTATTTGAAGGTTGATATCCGTGCGGATGTTCTTAGCTATGTTTGGTTAATGTCGATTCAAGATGGCCGCTTCCACAAAATAGCGGACAAAATATTTCTTCATAGCCTACCTCAATATGGGTATCAAATAAAAGGGCTTGACTAGTAAAATACAATACATAATCACAAATTTCAACAAGATGGCCGCCACCACAAAATGGCGAATTATATTATTTTTTTCACTACTACCACAATATGGGTATCAAATGAAAGGGCTTGACTAGTAGAATACTTTTCACTATGACAAATTTGAAATCCAAGATGGCTGCTACCACAAAATGGCGAAATACATTAACTTTTTACAACTCCCTTAATATGGGTATCAAATGAAAGGGCTTGACTAGTAGAATGTTGTACAGATAACAAATCCAAGGTAGTCGGGGGCTAGTCAACATTTTTAATTTTGTTCTTGTATTAACTGTAATAGGTTCGCATTTGACCGCCATCTCGCCTGATGTTAAGCGATGGTGCAATCTACGATGGAACTTGATCTAGATAAAAAGACTAGAAGCCTTACAGTTTCATCAGCACAGTTCCCGATCTGCTTACTTTTCCAGGATGAAAAATAGCCTATGTATTATTTCAGACCATAGATAAATAATCTACCAATGTACCAAATTATATCAAAATCTCTTCAGTAGTTTTGGCGTCAATGAGTAACAAACATGTTATAAATTCTAGCATCTTTATTACACACTTGTGTGTTTATATTACTAGTTTAAAAGAAGAATAGTTTAGAACACAAATAGTTTAAAAGCCACATAAAATGAAAACATAAACTTACAAGAGTAAAGTAAGAAATTCTTTTGTTAGACTTTTTAATTGGCGGTCTTATCGCTTAGAGCGGTAAGAATAACGTAGTTCTTACCTACTTAGCTAGGTTTACGTGAATCGATAACGGTGACGTACAATACACTCTGAGACTCAATGGACTGACGATATACGGAAGACAGTAGCAAAGATCAGATCCTAAAGCTGAGGGTCATGCTCAGTAGGCAAGCAATGCAAGACGCTGATGAGAGGTAACCTACGCAGATAGGCTTATGATGATGTTGAAATCTTATACCTTTAAACGACCAATTCTTGTCGGTTTATAGGTATATATATATATAGAATCTGAATCTCGGAAACGGCTCGAACGATTTTCATGAAATTATGTATGCAGGGGGTTTCGGGGACGATAAATCGATCTAGCTAGGTTTTATTTTTTTAAAACATCATTTTATGCGCGTTTTTAGACAATGAAAAACTCCTATAATGTCATTAGAATATGATAACTTATTTCGCCACCGTTCTCTAAGTCTAAATGGCTCAGACGGAATATGCTCGCCCTCGGAGTCAATAGGCCCGGTTCGAATCTTGATGGTTACACTCGGGTCTTTTCTTTTTGTTCTTTTTCTGGGAAAATCTTTGACTTAGAGCCCTTTATAAACGCATTTAAACCGAGCAAAGCTTGGTCAACCAGGTACTAGTTACCTAAATGACTAGTTTACTATATTTGTTATTGAATTTAGATCTGTGGACATAAGTGTTGTAAAATACGGTGGTAAATTGGATAGCTTAAATTTTATTCCTCAAAGAATACCATTTTAATTTATTTCTATCCCAAGAAAAGTTCTATTAAAATGGAAAATAGTAGTTAGAAATCTATTAGCAACTATGAAGAAAAATATAAATACACGCCTCTGCACGTCTCAGCCTTGGGAAACCAATTATGATACTCGTAGTTCGCTTTGAACGTTGTGAAATTTTTTAATTTTCCTTACTTTCTGGTGTCTTGAAAGACTTTTCTGGTTAAAAATTAATTCTAAGAACATATTTCATCGTAACGTTTAAAGCTTTCTCCATTTTCAATATATTTGTAGGCTTATAAAAAAAGAGGACCCATATGGTCACGGACTTTGGAGTAGTGGAGTGGCTTAATTATAAAAAATATTTAAAGCATAGACTTATTAATATGTATTCCAATCCAATAATGATTTGTAGTGGTAAGATTCTTGGCAAAATCCGCCTGGGGAAGTACCACCACACCTTTGCCAGTTGCTGTGTTCACCGGAGCACGGTAAACACGGTATTGTCCTTCAAACCGTTGAAGGGCAATGTTTCCAGAGATATTACAGGGCTTAGAGATATAATACCTTAGATTTCTGGGTGACGAGCGCAGTGCAGAAGTAGGTATTTGGACTCTTCATATTGCAATAGCTACGTGTCACTGTGCTGAAATGTGGCAGGCATGTTGTTCGCCATCAGGCACATGACCTGTTCGTCTTGTCACTACATACTATAAGAAAACAGTAATGACGTTTTTGTAGGTTTCAATCACGCCTGCACTTGCATCAGGCGAGATGGCGGTCAAGTCTAAGCCTAGACTTGTTAAAAAAACGTTCTGGCTACCAGGCCATCCTCAGGCCAGGCCGTCATCTAAGTCACTATAGGTAAACACACTATCGTAGATAGCATGGTTGCTTAACATCTGGAGAAATTGCGGTTACGATTGGTCGAGGCTTACCAATGATTTAAAAAATTTGCTCGTAACGATATGATATAATTAGCAGTGCCCCGTGGTTTTATCCGCGTAGTTCCCGTTCCTGTTATTTTCTCGAAACAAACAGTAGCCTTTGTGTTTTTTCAGGCTGAAAACTAACTGTGTCCTAAATGACAATCATATCCGTTCATAAGTTACAACGTGATGGAGCAAGAAACATCCAGGTGTTGACATTAATTAATAGTAGTAGAAATTTATGGCCAATCAAAAAAAAAAGTCAAAATTATCGTGCTTTTTTAAACGTTTCCCCATCAGTGGACTAACGTGGGCTGATGTTAATTTGTAGTCATCAGATTTATTCATAAAACCTTAATCGAAATCTCATTATACATTAAAATTAAGGCGCACGTTCGAAGATGACAGATTAAATTTAAGAGGGATTACGACGGCGATTACCGACAGATCAATTTTCTGCATGAGCAACCAATTCACATGGATGGATACACTATTTCCATAATTTTTAGTGAAATATCAAATTAAATTTGGAAATATTACAGGACAAAAAGATCATTCATTTTATATCTCAAGGTGACAAGCAACAGTGCTATGCATGATTGGATATTAATAGAACTTGTCGTTCATTATACCACCCTTAATAAATTAATATTAGTAGGCATTTGACACACAACTCTACGAGTATCTAGCCCCAAACTACGCAAATCTTGACCTATGGGAGCCAGACAGCAGATTAATATAATATCTTCGTCCCCGGTATAAGTCTTGACAGAGTGACCGTGGTCAACACTTCAGGTGTTAGTGACAAGCTTCACAACACGCCGCCACTCTTCTCTGATGGCCACCTTTCTTGTGCGTTCGTGTACTTATTATACATGTAAAACATCCAGGCATAGTACAAATATTTGTATTCATCACACAAAAAATAGCACTGAATGGGGATCAAACCCACGATCTACGGTTTCGCAGGCAGACTTGCTACCAACTAAACCACCAGGCCGGCCTTCGTTCATTATTTATCAAGTACCTACTTGTTACGGCCTGAGGAATGAGGAAGCCCTAAATTGGGGGGTGAGGAGTAAATCTTGGCTGAAAAAACTGAAGTGGCAATGGGCCGGTCACTTCTGTCGCAGACCCGATAACCGTTGAGGTAGACGGGTTTTGGAGTGAAGACCGCATATCAGTAAACGTAGTGTAGGACGCCCTGAGACTAGATGGAGTGACGATATACGAAAGATGGCTGGTGGCGGTTGGAAACGTAAGTCCGAGGATCGGGCTGAGTGGCGTATTATAAGAGAGGCTTATGTTCAGCAGTGGACGAACACGGGCTGATGATGATGAGGAGTATATATTAACTGCGATGAAAATAAGTAGTGATAGAGCTCTTTGCAGCCCACCTGGAGAAGTACTACACCTTTGCCAGTTAATCTTTAATGTCTGTCAGTACTCGTTATCAATAAAAGAGTATGAGTATTCTATTGCCAAGAAGTAATATGAAAACATCAGTGTGTTCTGGGATAAAAAGCAATGTTTCCAAAGGAATCAAAAAGCTTAGGTCTTATAAATCTTGGGGACGAGCGGAGATTTAGACTATTTATGTTCTAATAACTGTGGTGTTATGGGCAGGCATATTGCGTACCTACCATCAGACAGATACCTATCTCGTTACTCTGTACTAAAAAAAAGAGTAACAAGGAAGTTTTTTTATAAACGTGTAACGAACATCCAAATATTCATACAAACTGTCAATTTTTATAATATTAATATTATCGTTCCTGGGTTGTACCATCATAAATGATTTTTATTGTAGGATATACGCTGTCATATTAAAACGTATAAAAAATACGCGATCCTGTATAAGCGCGTGTAAATCATCCGCTTGCTTCGAGCTTTTGTCGAAACGATGGATTGTGAATTGGGGTTATCGTGCATTTTCCTGTTTTACACTGATAAAAAGCTATAGGTGATATGTTTGATTAGTCAATAAAAAATCAGTAATTTTTTATCGTTGTTTTACTAACAACTGAACTAAAACAACTGTTGGGATGAATTACTTCATAAGTATAATAAAAAAATGTTTTAATTTATGTTTTAATAACCCCTTTATAATGGTAATTAAATAATAATTTATTACTTTAGTATTTAAATGATTTTGTGTGCTTCAATTTAGTAAGTAGTTAGCTTTACAATTACATGAACATTATTTTAGTTAATTTTCTTAAGTGTTAAATGCCTTTTTAACTGGTACAGTGTAGGATGCACCAATTTTTTGTGAAAGAATGTAGCTTGTCATGATGTATCAGTTTTCATTTGAAATCACCCTACTAACAAAAGTAAATGTCAACGTTTGGATGTTTATTGCACAATCACGTTGTAACGTTAGAACGTTTGAAGGAACACAGGCTATTTTAATCCCCGACCAAAACAGGAGTGTTATGAGTTTTACGTCGATATCTGTCTGTCTCTATGTGTGTCTGTTTGTGCACCGTAGAGTTCAAACGGATAGACGCATTTCAAAGCGGTTTTTTATTTGAAGGTTTATTTTCGTACGGTAGCTCTTAGCTTTGTATGATTAATATCGATTCAAGATGGCCGCTTTCACAAAATGGGGGACAAAATATTTCTTTACAACTTACTTCAATATGGGTATCAAATGAAAGGGCTTTACTAGTAAAACACTATACATTGCATATACATTACTACACATACATTATAGCAAATTTCATTTTTGTTTCTCACTACAACCGCAATACGTATATGAAATAAAAGAGCCAAACTTGAACAATACTAAGCACAAATTTCAAATCCAAAATGGCTGCTGCCACAAAATGGCGAAATACATTTCTTTTTTCACTACCCCTCAATATGAGTATCAAATAAAAGGGCTTAACTAGTAAAATCTTGTAGAGATGACAAATCCGAAATAGTCGAGCGTATATTATTATTTTTTGTTTTGTTCTTGTTTGGAACAATAACGGGAACGAACACTACGCCAAAAAACCTGTATAAAAAAAAATTTAAACCAAACTATCACGTTAGTCGGACCACGGTTCAGTCCAGGTATTGCACGTGCACCCCAAGTTGAATCGCCGATCCCTCCATTATCGCAAGTAAGCGATGCGTCGATACGGATTTGGATGATTTCTGCTGCGGACGTGCCTCGGAGAGTTATTGCCTGAGGATCGATGACGATATTGTTTTAGAAGTGCGGGATTCGTGCATCGTTCGTTGGATTCATATCACAGTACTGATGACGGAGAAATATGTCACAATCGAGTATGTCAAATGATTTACTGCACTCCGCTTCCGCGCTAGTTTCGGATGCGTATTTTTTTGTGATAAAAAGTATCCCGTGATGATGTTCAAATTTTCATTTCAAATGTTGTTAACTAGGCATGGTGACATAAAACAATTAATAACTCCGCCAGTTAATTTACTAAAAAAATATACTCGTTTTTTTATTTTGTTACATAAATAAAAAAAAACGAAGATAGATTAGAAGTTTCGAGTAACGTCACCTCTATAGACAATTGTTGATATTTAGGTGGAAATAATAAACGATTAATTTGAAAATGCAAGAAACGTATATTGTCTTGTCGACACATAAAAGGGTTAACAGCTCACAACGAAAATTTATACTAAGTGCAAACAGTGTTGCCAACTTATGGTAGAATGTGGTTGCGTTCTTATTTTATGTAGACGTGACGTCACAAGTCTACTCCGGAACTTTGGTATATTTTGGTAGATTGACAATTTTTAATTTGATTAAATAAGAAATACGTGTTATTACCATATTTTTTTTATAATATACCTGTATATTTTTACCGTATCATCATTCCAATTAGGTAAATATATGAGATAAGCAGTGCGTCGTGGTTTCACTTGCGTAATTTCTGGTCTTGTTATTTTTTCTGAATAAAAAGTATGTACTTATGTAGAAAAAGTATGTATGTTGTAAATTTTGACTCAATCCGTTCTAACTTTACGAGTTAATAGAGCAACAAACATACAAATGTCAAATCATTGACATTTATAATATAAGTAGGATATGTGCAATATAATATTAATCTATGCTGCGTGTAAAATCTGAAAGGACACTAAAATCATAAACAATACTACAAATTTAAATAATATTTACTTCGAAATCGCTGTACAATATAATTTGTAATCTACTAGTTCGTTAAATTAGATTCAAAATAAGCTTCAATTTGGTGACAGTTAATTAAGCTCCCAGAATCGATTGTTATACGTTTGATGTTATAATACTCGTATGATGCATTGGTCTGAGTGAAATGATGGAAATTAGTGATTGAGCAGTGAATTAACTTTGTTTACGTTTGTTTCAGGTGATCAACAGTCTTCATAATGTAATGTGAGTAGTATCACTTATAACTAATATTATTATGTAATTTTTTACCTTTTTTCAACAAAAAATCGTATTATTATTAGGTGTGATAACTAAAAACGAATTATTGTTTTTAAATTTTTGCGATTTGAACACATAATGTTTATATATTGAATTATTCGTGATTAAACCCCGTAGGTACTATTTAAAAAAGAATTAGTTCGTCAGTTAGATTAAAAAAAAAATACTGCTCACGTATTTTTGTCTAGTTGATATTATACGGTGTTTACAAATTTTGTGTGACGTCACTTCATTGTACGGTTTTTAAAAGGACGTGACGTCACAACCCCTACACTTGGAAAGATTTATGATTTACATCTTTGTTAATTTGGTTAAAACCATGAATCCAATAAAGAAAAAAATAATCTTTCAAGACAAACCAAAAAACAACTTACTGTATGAAATAAAATCTAAATAGAATAAAAAATTAAGACTTATGTGTTTATAAGCTCAAAGAAAAAAATGTCAAACTGATACTTATATTATTTAGTGAAGATTTCTAAAGTAAATATTTATTTTAGTACCACGCCTCACGGTTTTATAAAAATTACTGATCGTAAATATCGTTTACAGAGCTGTGGCTGTATAGGTGGCTTTTATATCATATGAACATTTCTCTGAAGCGTGTACTGAAATCTACGCGCGTGTTTTAAGAAATACGCAAAATAACCAGCGCATTGAAATTGTACAATCGTAAAAATCTCAATCGAAGGGCTAAAATAGAAAAAATAAAGATATGTTTTTTATAATTATTTTATTCCTTAAGGCATTCTAAGATAATTTAAAAAAAAAGTAAGTACTATCCAAGACCCTATTTATTTTCCGGTTCACGTAAATAAATATTTATCACCACTAAAACCTTCGCAAAAGAGTCCTACCACCTGTTTTCCATCCAATTGGTAATAAAATAACCTATAAAATTTTTCAGCCCAAGATCTTTATTTATTGGAAGTGGTATCTGACGGTGAAACACTTTACCCACATAAGACGCTCCCAAAAACCGCTGACGTCATAAATCTTGAAATCAAACGGGTTTCAGGGTTTTGGAGATAAAAATCTCGTCTCGAAGCTTAACCGAGGACATTAAACTTTTATAGAGCTATTACCGTTTTATAACAAAGAATATCGAGAGCCAACGAGTTGATATAGAATAGTCTTCTGATGCTGATGGTGCAATTTATAAGTTGCTAGCGTTTTGTATTGTACAGTCATCAGCATTTCATACTATACTGTAATGATGTATGCTAACAAAAATAAGTCCCCTCGCTCCACTCATCGCCTGCTGCCCCCATCGCTCGTCTGTCGCTAGTTTTGTGCCGTAGCCTTACTACCGAACTACCATGACCTATCACAAAAAATGATTTTAGATCAGTTTCGGCTCTTTAAGTTCGTGTGACATCGCAAAATCTGAAATAATCTACAATAATGTGACCTTACTGTGTATTCTGCAAAATGGTTGTACCTACTTGATGTTTGCATTCTTCGTAAATTTCATGTTATTGATAATTGTATAATTAAGTAATTTAATGGAACTGCTACATAATTGATTGTAGCTCTTGAGTATGTTAAATAAATTATTTTTATATTAACTTCAAAATTATGTCTGTTCGGTGTGTCTTTTTTGCCTAAGCGTTGTTGTACTTTGATGACCTAGCGCCAACAGCATCACTTTTATCAAGATGTTATATGTAGTTTCGAATTTGGCACGCACCTCTAATAATTCTTCCAAGTATAGAATGTACATGTTTGGCCTGACTACCACTAAAAAGTACAGATAAATGTGGTAAGGAAACCAGAATATTTCTAAAAAATATTTACCTAGAAATCTCTATGATTGAAGACAAACGAAGGTCAAAACACTATCCACTAGACAGTATTACTTTCCTTGCCAATTTCAAACTTAAAGTATGACAATGACCAGTATAATCATAAAACAACGTTCTTACAGCCTAATTTAAATATTAATCATCATCATTAACATCAGCATCACTACAGATGTCTACCGCCATACATACGTATATATATAAATATATATATATATATAAAAATACGTTCGTATTCGTATTTTATAATAATTTAGTAGGTAATATTTTTCACATACGGAACACGACGTATTTTCCGCTACCTCTCATGTCATAGCCAGTTGTAAACAATTGCTCCCGTAACTCGTTTCCTTTGAACGGCGTCGCTTTGAAGAACCAATTGAATTAAATAAATAAATACCTATAAATAGTTATAAATAAATAGCTGTTTCACTTTAAAGGGTTAATGAAACGACGTTTGATACGCCGGGGAAATGGAGCTGAGGAGCGGAACTAGTTCACTCCTTTGCTATTTCTGTAGTTCATTTAAATTAGTTTCGTTTTATAAAATTGTGGCTTCGGTAAATTAAAACCATTTCTGATAGGTTTTTTTAAAATGTAGGATATAGGTAATATACTTTTATACAATTTTATTTATTTATTTTTTCAGGGATATAAAAACGGAATACAGTTAACACTTAAATTATAACCGGGTACAGTTTTGAGCCAAACTATTAAATCTAAAAATGAGTTTTACACAACTTAGAATATATAATTATATGAAATAATATAATTAAACCCTACAATTTATGTAAGTGTATAAATATAATATAAATAATAGTATAAATATCAGTTTAATTTTTAATGGGTTAATTAAACGTTTAATACGCAGCGAAAATGGAATGGAGGAATGGAACTAGTTTACATTTTTTGCAATTTTTTTAGTTCATAAAATTATTTTGAAATGGAAATTATTTCTGCTAGGTAATACAAAATTGCACACCTAAATTTACAGTAAGCTTAATAAAGGTATATTATATTTTTGAGTTATGCCTATAATCGAATTTCTCATTCGTATACTTGTCAACTAATAAAAACAAATTTAAAAATATCCATGCTCATTTTGCCCGTGAATAGATACATCCATTTTTAAAATTGCATACTTTAGATGTAACTTTTGCTAATACATAAATGGAGTAATTTTTTTTTACCAAGTGTTTGAAACGTCAAATATGAACGATTTTTTTGTTTATAACTTATGACGACCATTTGAAAAAAAAGCATCTTAATTTTTCGCAGTGTTGGGACGAGTCCCAACAAAAGTGGCAATGCAGAGGATTTGTCTGTTGGTAAATTACGGTTCCTTTAATTGACTGTCGATTCGGAGAACTTGCTCCACGCGCACTACTGTCTTTTCGAAGTCATTCGCATAATGCTGCTAATTTAAAAAAGCGGTGCAGGAAACATCATACCTCACGAGAAAACCCAGAATCAAGGGACAAGGAATCAAGATCCCGAGGGGTTTTCTTTCACAACGATAGAGCGACGGCCATAATCCACCACGCTAGTTCAGGGCGGGTTGGAGGATGATGCAAGACTACAAAAGAATTTGGAATCATTTTCTGATTCTGAGTTTTCTCGTGATGCATGATGTTTCTTGCATCGTTTTTAAAATAGCAGCATTATGCAAATGACTTTGAAAAGACAGTAGTGTGCGACTGTGCGTGGACCAAGTTCTCCGAATCGACAGTCAATTAGAACACCGTAACTTACCAACAGACAAAACCTCTGCATTGCTACTTTTTTTGTGAAATAGATATACTAACAATGAAACACCTGTGATGGAATCAGCCTACTTTCATCTATCCTCGCCTCCAACGATCACTAGCGTTCTTCATATTACATTTCGTATGTTTTTCTTGAGAAGTGATGTTTTAAAAGCACTCAAAAAGATGAAAGGGTGCTTAAAGTAGTTGCATAATGTAAGAAAACTTGTTATTTCTAAGTAGGTTTTAGTTTAGATAACCCGAATGGGATTGGAAAAGCGAAGATAGATATGGTACATCACGGTTTTTATATTAGTACTTAGTAGTTTTTACTCAAAAGAAATTTTAACTAATGACTACCAAAACATTGCAGTCGGCATTGTTTTTCTTTACCTATTTGTCTACGTATTTTGTTTATTTCCATTTTAAAGTTTTTTTAACACACTTGCTCGTAAAGTGGCTCTAATTTCACCGCAATCAGGCATCATACGAGTATAATGACACCGAGACATAATCAAACTGTGACTTTTTCATTACTATTACTCACTAGTTTTTTTATGGGTGAGTTGCTTTGTTCTTAAAAAGTTTCGATACAAAAAAGATCATGTTCAATAGAACAAATGAATTAATGTGGCTATTGCTTCGTCACTTCATGCAACTTCGTATTTAAATAGATACATTCAACTTGTACGTGTTTACCAATAAAACTTTCCCCCAAGCATTTACTTTTATTTTCTTTGTAATAATGAAAATATTAAATTCCACTTTTTGTACGTAGCTAAAACGCTATCCACAGATAGACAAAAAAAAGAAACTTATTTTTTTAGTCTGTGGCTGGTCGCCATTGTTAGTTGCGCGCGTATTTTTGGCAACTGATTTGTTCCCCGCCATAACGAAACATTTTTAACAACTAGTTATCATTGAAATGATTTTTCTTATTATTTTATTCACAAGCGTGTTAAAAAACGTCGTACGATAATATATTTACCTATTATAAATTATAAAACTTACTTGCAGTGAAAACGATTCGTAGACTCAAAGTAACTTAGCTAGCTATAGAAGGGCCTAAGTATGCTTTGGATTTATCTAAAGAATTGCATCCGTAACTAAGTAATTTGTAATAGAACTAAAATGGCCAACAGCAGATATAAACCAATGGATGTGCCTGAGTAACTTGAAATTGGTAATAAACTGCGTCTCTATGTGTGTCGTAAGTAGCTTACACATAACCAATCTACTTGACCCCTAGAATAGCTAGCGGCGCGATATGCTGTGGTCCTACTTATTTTGGTTGTTGACAACGAATAGTGATAAGTAAAAACGTCCGGCGTTCACCGCTTCCTGCAACCGACTGGAACGGAATGAGTGAGCTCACTCTTCCCAGCAATGACATGATTCCGTGAGCCCTGAAGTTTGGGAGGACACATCTGTGTGTTGAGATCTTTGGCCAACAGTATGTGTTTCAGCGCCTAAAGTGGACAAGGCCCGATAACTTTTGGTACCGTTAAACGTAGTGTAGGACCTTCTAATAATAGAGGGAGTGACAATATTCTGAGGACACGTGGTGGCTGTTAGAAACAACTTAACTTTGGGGATCGAACTGAGTGGTATTACAGGTCAGACCTAAAAAGTCCAACAGTAGATGAATTCGAGCGCTCAGGCTGACGATAACGTTGACACAGTATTTTTATGATTGTGGCAGATATTTTTACACCATTTACGTATTTATTCTGACATTTTAATTTTAATTTTGTGTGACAATTGAATACTTTTTAATATGTTTTATTTTTTGGATTTTTATGGATTATATGGGTATAATAATGGCCTGAAATAAATGAATTTTATTTTAATTTAATTTATACAAAATGTACCCACTATTTTTTTCTTAAACTTGGATAAATAATTAGTCACAAAAATAGGTTTACGTTAGTAACAGCCATAGTAGTTCCTATTGTTTCTCGCAACCCCACAATCCGAACACGAGCTAAGCTTTGCAAACTCTATTAAAATAGACTGACCAATAACAGATCATAGGCAGTGATTTTAATAATATATCACAAAGGCGCCGGCGTCGGTCCGAACATCCATACAAATTAATCAAACAAGATGTTCGAGTGAAACAATAAACAAATCCAATAAATATTCACAGATCGCAACCCTAAACGGCTCTCTGGGGCACAATTTGCCACCCGTGACGGAGGTCAAACTAGAGATAGACCAATGCTCTCATTAAATCGAATGATATTTTTACGTACTCACTTCTGAAGATGAGAGATTAAAAACATTAGCAGAAATAACTTTTTACAGTAAGACACACATTTTTTTCGAATTGATTCATTTAGTTATAAATTATAGTCGTATTCAATTTAAAACAAACAAACAAGTTTTGGAAGACAAAACTATGAATTTTGTTCAACAGTAATTTCGTAAAAAAAAACGGTAGCACAATAAGTCGTTATCAAGACGTTTCATGGTTGAAGTTCCAAAGACACGAACGAAGAGATTTGACTCTACTTTTGTGATAAGAACGTCTAGGCTGTGGAATACGTTGCCTTAGTGGGTTTTCCCCGATGGTTACAATCTTTGTGTCTTCAAATCGAGAGTGAATCGGTTTCTTCTAGGTAAACACGCTCCATCGTAGACCGCATCGTCGCTTAACATCAGGCGAGATGGCGGTCAAGGGTAAACCTATAAAAGTTAAAAATAAAAAATAAAAAAAGACTCCGTTTTCTATGGTAGTTTTTTTCCAGAAACATGTTGTTTTCCTCGTTATGAATAAAAATTCATTCACACTATAAAATATGACACATAAAAAGACATGGGAAAACAGAAATACGTATTTACCAATAAATATTGTTTTTGGCTTTAACGTTCCTACTGATCTCGGATAAATTATTGTGAAACGGTTTTTACTTTCCATGTAGAATATTATAATAAAACATGTCTTATTTCTCGGCCATTATTAGATAAATGAAAATCATTTAACGCAAGATTTCATCAAATTACAATGACACATGACGCGTTTTTAAAATGCAAATAGATAATATGTAGCGTCAATGTTTGATTTTATTAAATTATTTGGAACATCATGAAATGTTGGCGTCATCTTTTACAAAATTGAGAAACTACTTTTGACAGGTATATATAATGATAATTAAATGAACATCACACAGATAAGAATACTGTAAAATAATATGGCTGGCCTGGTGGCTTAGAGTTGGTAGTAAGTTGATAGTAAGTGCGAAGCCGTGAGCCGTGGGTTCGATCCCCACCCAGTGCAAATGTTTGTGTGATGAATTCAAATATTTGTACTGTGTCTGGGTGTTTTCTATGTATAATAACATACTTATTATATATTTACGTATGTATATATATATATATACATACATAAATATGTGGATGTATATATATATATATAAGATAAATAAATATTGGTGGACATTTCACACACCAATATTTATTTATCTGTATGTGTAACCTTTAAACGACCAATTCTTGTAGGTATATATATATATAATCTGAATCTCGGAAACGGCTCGAACGATTTTCATGAAATTATGTATACAGAGGGTTTCGGGGACGATAAATCGATCTAGCTAGGTTTCATTTTTTGTAAAAACATCATTTTATGCGCGTTTTTAGACAATGAAAAACTCCTACAATGTCATTAGAATACGATAACTTATTTTGCCACTGTTATTTAAGTCTAAATGGCTCAAACGGAATAAGCTCGCCCTCGGAGTCAACAGGCCCCGGTTCGAATCCTGATGGTTGCACTCGGGACTTTTCTTTTTGTTCTTTTTTTCTGAGAAAATCTTATAATTAGAGTATTTTATAAACGCATTTAATTCGTATCTAAGTAGGTCTAAGTAAGTTACCCCTACGTAATTCGTACCTGCCTAAATATAATTTTAAAAAAGCGAGCAAGCTACCAACCAAGTACTATATATATATACTTATGTTGTTGTAGTAAAAACATATTTAAACACGGTAATTAATCGATAAAAAGTTACTATACGCGATCGATTACTTTCAATCGATCGTATTTTGTCTACAATGTTACTCATCACTAGCTTAACCCTTTCGGAGAGTGAGTCGGCAAAAAGTGACAGAATTACTTTTGTCTGTCCTTCCGGTACCTTAATTATGTGTATTAGTTGAGGTTTTTTGGGTATTAGTGGAATGTTCTAGTTGGAAAGGTTTAGTACGGGCAAAGGGACTGTAGGTATTTGGAATTATGTGGGGTTGACCTTCAGTGCTACCTCTCGTAATAGGCATACCTCGGGTCATGAATGTTTAGGTATGTTACGTGTTAATTTTGCTTACTGTCAGGCTGATGTTTATGTAAATTAACGCATTTACCTGTTCCGACACTACTTATATATTTTAAAATAAAATACATTTTCACCGAAATGGATGAAATTAATATTAGCTGTCACTTTTAGTACCAACACTAGATTTTTTTTACATAATATGTAAACAATTATAGCTGATAAGGATATTTTCATATTGCCTTTGTCTTACATTGATATGCATTAAAGTTTATTGTATAAAGCTTGGCAGGCCCTACGTATTCCATTATTTTTGTTCAAAGATATATTGTTTTGACGATGGATATATTGCGTCTATATTAGAGGTTCCCAAACTTTTTTTCTCGTGGACCACTTTCAAAATTTTACTATATTCGGTGGACGACCCTGCTGCTACATTTCTACTGTATTCACAAAACTTCAAAAATATCACACTAATTTGGGGGTGTTAAGAAGAAAAGAAAAGTAATACCTACCTACATTTTCTTGTGTCCTATTTTTTTTAATAATACTTGTGGTTAGTTGAGGTTAAACAGAACTATAAACATTTATTATTACAATCAAATTAACTCTGAAATGTAAATAAATCATACCTAGTATAGTCATACTTTTAGTGAGATGGATGTACTTGATGAATTTTCTTCCACTGACAGATTTTTTTTGTGTACCCTCACTTTACAATTTGTGAACCCCTGTTTTCTTTACAAATGAACGTGGACCCCTATGTGGTCTCCTATGGACCCCTGGGGGTCCACCTGGACCACTTTGGGAACCTATGGTCTATATCGTTGTTATTGGCTAGTGACTAACTAGAGATTGGCGACCAATGGAATGCTGAAATATAGTATTGCACTTATCTCAAATAGTAATAAATCTTGAGCAATATTGAGTTCTATTGAGATAAATTTAACCACTCCATTGGTGATTACGTAAAGTGCCTATATAGCTCTAGTAATACAAACATTGCTTATTTCGGGGCTAACAAATATTGTCTGAGGAATTTCAACAATATATAATAATATATCCAATAATTTATATTGACTGATTATGATTTTGTGACGAAATCAAGACTGATATTTGCGTAGCTAATGAAAATAGACAAAAAATGGAAACACTATTTTCAAAACAAGTGAAAGTCATCTTCCCCCAAAATTATCAGTTACCCACCGAAACTTTGAAACAAGTACCTCGAAAAACAACTACCCGAGAACTCCCATTACCTATTAGGAAGACGATCAAAGTTCAACCAAAAGTCACCGGTCCATTGAAACTAGTCGAGACATGAAAATTTAATCAAAACAACATCTTGAAAGTTTCAAGTGGCGGGAACTTTGATCTATGGGAGAGTAGTCGAGGTTTTAATGGCTTATGTAATATTAAATTTGAAGTATGACCGAGCAGGTAGGACTGACTTCTTAGTTAGGGACAGCGAGGTAAGTTCGTCCGTGGGTACTTTTAGTTTGCAGTTGGCTGTTGGAATCGGTCGAAACTGTTCCTTACCAGATAGTCGATACAAAGTAAATGTACTCGGAACTGGTGTAACTTGACCCTTAAATACGTTATGATTATTCTCATTAGCAGATCAATCAATGTTAGTGAGGCTCACGGGATATTCACAATAAGTATTCTTCTTATAGTGCCTCTCCATAACTGAAGGTTGGCAGTCAGCTTCTTAAAATTTTCTTTTTCCAGCGCTAGTCTGAACAGTTGTTCCACCGTATAAAATAAGTGTATACCTGAAAACTAACGTGGTTAGTACACATTTTAAATAAATACACAGGTAACTTACCTTTGATATAGTCAGTCCAGTCCGACTCAAGTTTCGATCGTGTCCGGAGATCTTTATCAATGAAAGTGCGCGCGCTTGTTCGCATCTCGTTTACCACTGAACCTGAACGCGATCGAACTTTAGTCGGACTGGACTGACTATATCAAACTTAAGTTACCCGTGTATTTATTTAAAAATTAAATACCTATCAAATAATTTTAAAAGTAGTAAGTTTAAAATTATATAATGATAGAAACAAGCTCAGAATTGGTAATGTTTTTTTTAAAACGACCTGTGATGATAATTATGCCTTAAGTGGTATCTACAGCAAACCAAATTTTGATCTTGTCCAAAAGATTGAGGCTCTAACTAAACTATATCTTACGGTACTCAAAGACTACTATGTATATATATATATTATGTAGTAGTAGGACTCTTGGCAGAGTCCGCCTGGGGAAGTACCACACCTTTGCCAGTTATTCTGCCGCCTAGCAGTAATGTGCAAACATTACTGTGTTCCGGTTTGAAGGGCAATGTTTCCCGAGAAATCATAGATCTTAGAGACATAACATCTTAGATGTACAAAAATCTTTATTGCTGTTTGCAGGTAAGATGATACAAAACATTTAAATAATTGACCCATACAAACTGGCCTCTTCTAGAGGCATGCATAGGTCTGGCAAC
Source organism: Ectropis grisescens (assembly GCA_017562165.1). NCBI lineage: Eukaryota > Metazoa > Arthropoda > Insecta > Lepidoptera > Geometridae > Ectropis > Ectropis grisescens. The sequence goes on along the minus strand of CM029791.1, from coordinate 1,833,488 downwards.
GCAGTTTCCATTGGTCTGAATTTATACTCGTACAATGATAATAATAGTCAGCTGATAAAGTCTTCTTCTTCTTTTTCCATTTTTAACTTTTAATCGGTTGTATCATATATGTCATCTGATTCATCGACTGGCTTTACATTTCTGGCTTCTATCCCGTTGTGCTATGTTAGTGTGATATGTTTGGTGAGCACAATTACGCCAAGGTCTTGTGCTTTAGCAGGATGCTGTTATGGACTTTGACAAGTGTGTGGTTTCATGTAGAATCCAAGGTCTCTGGGTGACGAGCGCAGTGCAGTTTTAGTTAATAATTTGGACTTTTCATGTTCCAATAGCTGCGTGTCTGCGTAGCTGCGTGTCACTGTGCCGTTATGTGGCAGACATGTTGCTTACTATCAGGCACATGTCCTGCTCGACTTGTCACTCTTGATTTAAAAAAAGGAAAAAGTCTTGTGTGACGTCTGATGCAGGCGCAAAGACTTCAGTTTCGACAGCCAATGGAATGGAAGTTCAAAAAACAACCTGGCATCTAAGATACTATTTATGATGTCAGCTGACTGGCTTATTTTTTGGGAGATTACATTGCAAAATTTTTTTCTAGTCAGCTAACTGATTGTTATTTTTATCAAACAAGTATCAACGGACTGATTATTATTACAAATAGGATATAATAGATATCGTCGGCTGACTGATTGTTTATTGGACCTGAAAAAAGTCTCGTCTGACTCATTACTATTGCGGAATTTAAAGAAGAAGCAGACAGGTACCCTGTTTAAGGGACAGCTGTTATTATGGATCCACTGTTACATCCTGAGGAAGGCCATCTACCTCGACGGCAAAGTTGTTCCAATAAAAAAAAAATCCGTGGTAAAAACTAAGAAATAATACTGCAAACTAGTCTTTGAATAGAAAAAAAACCTTGAAGTCGTTTAAGGCCAGGTAATTCTGTCAAAATAGGCATTTAATGCTGTCTTGTACTCGCGACCGTTCTGACGCGCGGAATCGGTGCCACAGTGCAGAAATAACATTAAAATATTGGACTATGTAATTTAAACTCATTTTTGTTCAAGATTTGTTAATACTAGTGATAAGAGTTTTGTTGCTATATAAACGAATAAATATTAAATTTATCTATACTCGTAGGTATACAAAGATCAACCTTTTCTTTTTTGGTCGCACTATAAGTTGAGAACGGCTTTTAAAATTTCATGCATCTTTTTAAAATGCTTCCTAATAATTCACAAGTTCGTCAAAAAATAGACGGTTTTTTGCCCAACTTTGCACTAAATTTCTAATCCAATTTTTTTCTATGATCACTTACTGAGCATAAAATTACAAAATACTCACAGATCCAGGTAGAGCTTCAAACGCCAATTGAAAAAAACTGTTTTAGCCGATATTTGAAACTATATATTTTGACAACAATTGTAGAAAATAAAATTTTGCATCTTTTGTTGCTTGTAAACTTTTTTTGTAAAACTTACCATTTACGTTTTATAGGCCATTTAATGATACGGTTGTGATGATGCCGATAATAGTGGATGAAAATGATGTGGTCTACGATGGAACTTGCTTCTCTAATAGAAACAAACTCAGTGTACCTGTTAACCCCAAGGTTCGAACCATCGACAAAAACCCACTCTGACAATGCGTTTCACAGCTTAGTTGTTCTTATTACAAAAGTGGAGACCAAACTCTTCGTTCAACTTTTCCATAATGATGATGAACGGTGCTGTTTATTCGAGCAACGAGCAATATGATAGAATAACTTTAATTTAAAAATCCCGACTACAAAAAAATCTACACTTAAAAAAATATTAACTACTATCTAAGGACACTTTGGCGAATGAGACTAGTCTTACAATATCTTAGTTACCAAAATCCATCCAGCCGTTTGGAAGATACGTGGAAATAAAAGTTTTACAAACATAAAAGATACGCGAGAAAAACATAACCTTTCTTCTATTCCGGTAAAAAGGGACAGAATTCACAACTTATTTTTTTACATTATTATTATTAAATTGGACATAATGAATCGTAATCGGTAAGTTCGAAAAAAAGTTTACTGGCAACAAAAGATGGGAAATTTTATTTTCTACAATAATAATAGGCTTTATAACTTTTTCGGAATATCGGCCAAAAACGTTTTTTCGAGCTGGCGCATGAAGCTCCACCTAGATTTGTTATTGTTTTGTGATTTTATGCTCAGGAAATGATTCTAAACCTAATATAAAAAATAGGAATCGGAAATGTAGTGCAGAGTTAAATTCTACGAGTAATTTTACTGCCTAAAAGGCTTTTTATTAAATTTGGTGGAGTGTCTAAATTTCATTTTAAATAAGTTTTAAACGAAAGAAGTTGGGTTTTAGGGCTTCGTAGCCAAATTTCAAAATATGGTACCCTATATACGTTATGTCTGTCCATCCGTATGTCACAGCCACTTTTCTCCGAAACTATAAGACTATATACTATTAAACTGGGGACTGTGTCAGCTTCGTCCGTGGGAAAAACCTGTAAATAGAAACCCCACACGTGGTCCCTGGGTGGTGCTAAACAGCTGACAAAAATACCGGTGGTAGGCCTCGGCCGTGGCTGGTGACCACCCACCAGACTAAGTCATGCCGCCAAGCGGCCTAGCCGTGTTCCGGCATGTTGTTTGGTGACGCCATTAGGGAAAATGGGTCAGAACAGTTGCTGCATAACTGCAAGACTAGAATGCCACACACCGATACTTTGCATCGGAAAGCTAGTCGTGGAGGGTAGCGGGATCCGAGGCACGGTTCCCGCGGCCGACCGCAGACAGTAGGGGGCCCAAGTAGTGAGCTAGCCCCTCATGAAAGGCTGCCCCGCCATCTAGCGAAAAATCCCAGGATGCGCTATCCTGCCGGTTGGCGACCGGATATCAAGGCCAGATAGACATCCCCGGGGGGGCTCGGGCGTCCCCGCAGTCTCCAGACTAGTTTCCCATAGATGTATTCGTGTTGTGTGTTGTGGTCGTTAGTCAGCAACGTGTAGCCTCGTTCTACTTCCGTCTTCCCACCGTAATTCACCCTCAAATAACTATGAAAAGAGTCAAACACAGAAACAAAGTTAATACGCGGCTGCACTCCTTGATCCTTAAAGTGCACCTCGAGAACATCCGAGGTCTGCACTCAAATATCACAGCAGTCCACCACCACCTGGAGACTGAGCAGCCATCACTGTTGTTTCTTACGGAGACGCAGATAGGACGTCCGTCAGACGTGGCGTACCTAACATATCCTGGGTACACGTTGGAGCACAACTTTAAGCCACGTGCTGGAGTGTGCCTGTACGCCCGTGACGATATCTGCTGTCGGCGTCTCCGTAATCTTGAGGACACCAGATTCTCTGTTGTTTGGGCGCTGGTAGACACAGGCATAGATAAAATTGTTTATGCCTGTGTCTATCGGTCGCACAGTGGGGATCTGGAGACGACTAGGCTCATGGAATATTTGAGTGAGGCGGCGGATGCGGCTCAGCAAAAGTACCCAACAGCCCAACTAGTGTTGCTGGGGGATTTTAACGGCCATCACAAGGATTGGCTGTTCCCATACCGGGACACTGACCACGCTGGGCTGGAAACGAGAAAGCTAGCTTTATCGTTAGACCTGACCCAGCTGGTCCAAGAGGCCACACGGGTACCTGACGTTGAGTCGCATACCCTTATTGTTTAGACCTTCTGTTAACAACTGACCCAGATCGATATTCCGTGGCGGTATCTTCGCCGTTGGGCAGCTCCGACCACTGTCTGGTGAAGTCAGTATCAATGTACCATCCACCCGATCCCAGCCCTAGAGGCAACCGGCGGTTGTGGCGATACAAGTTAGCAGATTGGGATGAGATGCGTTCTTTTTTTGCGTCTTACCCATGGCAGTCATTGTGCTTCTCTTCTGGTGATCCTTCAACTTGCGCGGATGCTGTGACTGAAGTGATACAAACAGCTATGGAATATTTTATACCGTACTCTGACGTCCCAGTATCCAGCAAAGCTCGCCCTTGGTTTGGCCCGCAGTGTAAAATGCTGAGGCATGTAAGCATGGGGCTTACCTAGCTTGGGTTGATGCTCGACAACGTAAGGCAAAGGACACACACCAGAAGAAGAAAGCGTTTAACAAGGCTGCTAAGGCATGCAAAAGGTTTTACAGAGGGCTCGTTTCGACCATATTAGTCGAATAGGGAACAAACTAGCTTCATACCCAGCGGGTAGCAAAGCGTTTTGGTCCCTAGCTAAATCGGTCGAATCGAACTTCTGTCGCCCTCACTACCTCCAATGCTAAAACCTGATGGGACGTTGGCTCACACCGCAACGGAGAAGGCAAACTTGTTTGCATCTCAGTTTGCGGAATCTTCACGTCTAGATGCTGGTTGTGCGATACCTCTTACTCCACCTGGCAGTCCGACTGTAATGTCTGAATTACATATTCGCCAAAGGAGGTTACCAAAGCGCTACGCAATTTGGATGTGAATAAAGCCAGTGGCCCGGACGGAATTCCTGCCATAGTACTGAGGGTTTGTGCACCCGAGTTGTCTCCAGTACTAACGCGCCTGTTTAGACTTTCTCTCAAACTGGGCAAGTGCCGAAGTCGTGGAAGCTTGCAAACGTGCAACCTGTGCCCAAAAGGTAGTCGTGCTGACCCTGTCAACTACAGGCCCATCTCAGTCACGTCCATACTCTGCAAGACTATGGAACGTGTCTTAAACCACAGGCTCCTGACATACCTAGAATCGAACGACCTCCTCAGTGACCGGCAATACGGGTTTCGCCGGAACCGGTCCACCGGGGATATTCTAGCGTATGTCACCCACATCTGGAGTGAAGCTATCGAGAAACACGGGAAGCACTTGCAGTCTCCCTAGATATCTCGAAGGCTTTCGACAGGGTTTGGCATGACGGCCTTATAAGCAAGCTTTCTGGCTATGGTTTGTCTCCTGGGTTTATTGCGTGGATATCGGACTTTTGAGGATCGATCCATACGAGTCGTCATTGATGGCTGCTCGTCGGATCAAATGGCTATCAATGCCGGAGTCCTCAAGGGTCGGTACTCTCTGCGACGCTCTTCCTGCTACATATCAACGATCTGTTGAAGCCCGGTATTTTTGGGTACGCAGATGATAGCACAGTCGTAGAGAGTTATATATCTAGCGCAAGAGCCAGTGGGCAACAAACTCAGCTATTGAGAGAGAATATGATCGAGTGGTTGAACTTGGCCCTTGAGGCAGTCTCTAAATGGGGCGATGCCAATTTGGCCAGGTTTAACGAAGGAAAGACACAGGCGTGTTTGTTCTCCGCTAAAGGAGCCCGTTCCAACTGGCTCCTACTTTTCGAGGCGTGTCCGTGCCGGTTACTGACCATCTCGAGCTTTTGGGCGTTTCTCTGTCATCGACGCTCAACTTTGGCACATATATTGAGTCTAAGGCTAAATTAGCCGCCAAAAAACTAGGTGTCCTCTCAAAGGTGCGAAGATACTTCAACTCTGAACAGTTGCTCACGTTATACAAAGCACAGATTCGCTCCTGTATGGAGTACTGTTCGCACCTTTGGGATGGATCGGCTAAGTATCAGCTGGGGACTCTGGAATCGATTGAGAGACGTGCCAAAAGACTCATAGGCAATGACGCTCTTGTGCGTAAAAGACTTCAAAGTCTTGATCATCGCCGCAAAATCGCTAGCTTATCGGTTTTTTATCGGATACACTTCGGAGAGTGTGCAACTGATCTGCATGATCTAATACCACCTTGCCCTTTCTTCTATCGGAATTCTCGTTCCACAAAAGGGCGGCATCGTTTCATGGTTGATGTTCCAAAAACGCGAACGAAGAGATTTGATTCCACGTTTGTGATAAGAACGTCTAGGTTGTGGAATGCGTTGCCTGAGTGGGTTTTCCCTGATGGTTACAATCTTGGTGTCTTCAAATCGAGAGTGAATCGGTTTTTTCTAGGTAAGCACGCTCCATCGTAGATCTCATCATCGCTTAACATCAGGCGAGATGGTGGTCCAGTGCGAACCTATTATAGTTAAAAAAAAAAAAAAAAAAAAAATTAAAACTTGGTAAGTTCATGTATTCTATGAACCATACAAAACATTTTCATATAAAAAAAGAAAAAACAATAAATTTTGGTGGTGTCACAAACTTGGAAAAGAAATAAAAAAAAATCTATCAAAACCATACGTGTATCTATGGATAGGTGTTGAAGTTGTTTGAAAAACTGTATTGAAGTTCCTAACATTTTTTTTTTTCTAAACTGAATAGTTTGCGCAAGTGTCTCTTTTAAAGTGGTAAAATCTGTATGTGAGGACTTTTCTTCCAAGTACTAAGTACCTTACTACCAAAGAATTTACCTAAATGGCATATAAATGCCATTAGGGGATTTACGCAGGGGATTTCTCTCCTCTCATTATTTCCTTATCCCGATCTCTGATTTGACGGACGAATATTTTACCGATACATATCTATTTTCCATTGCATCCGCATTGAATTTTTTATTGATGTGTTATCGACGTCAGTTTTTTGAGACTCCCCTATTGGTCTACAACATAAAGTAAACAACGTACTAATTAGTATCAGCATCTATTTGCAATTCCAATAAAAACGGTATCAAAAATCAAGATCATAGCGTGCTTCACTAGTAATACCTACTGATATTGTTATACTGTGGCACTATGATCGTAAAATTTAAAATTTATTGGTTGTCAAAATTGCAAAATCAAGCACAGGCCCGTCGTCCGTGAGCGCCGAAACGCGACTGATCAGGCCTGCGGAACGGCGCGCTATATATATGGTAGATATTAAAACATAGTGAATAACTGATACTTTTTACCAAGTCAAACTCTGCGAATGCATCTATAACTTTTTAGTGGCTTTCGTTGAGTACAAAAATTTTGTAAAAAAATTCATTAGTTTAGTCATAAACTTGAAAAACCTTTTTGAAAGGGGGTAACTTTGGGATTTTTTTCTACGTAGTAAAATTCATTAAATCGTGTTATTGACTGTGAATTGCACTAGATTAGATCCTTAACTAATACATACATTTTTTTCAGAGTTTAATACACTATTTTAAAGGTCTTAAAGTTGTTTTAAAAATTTAAAATTACGGCCCACACGCCCTTAACAAGAACAGAGCTTGCTAGGAAAAACAGTTCACAGGAAAATACAACCGAAGCCACAAAACTGTTTCTGCTAACGTCACTACAGAAAAATCTACAGCCTCACAATGAAATACAAGGAAATACAATACCACCATTGTTGCATTTACGCGACACAAATAATAAACTGGACTCTTTATTGGAAAAGCTGAGAAAAGTTTTCAGCCCATTACTGGCTCAGTAGCAAAGGCAATGCAAACTTGGAGAGATTCAATATTTGTGTGATGAATTCAAATTTGTGAATTGTCCACTAATATTTAAAAAAATATGTTATGAAAAAAATATGAGCTGAAACCCAAAGAAACAGGGATGAATCTTAGTTGAGCAATCAACATTGTTTACTGGTGAAATGCGATAACCAGGTATTTATATCTCTTGCACAAACAACAGTTATTATGTTATCCCTAAATGTAGATTATTTTCTGTGGTGTTGGATATTGGAGGCTTTGTTGGGGATTACCTTTTAATTCTATTGTTAAGTTTAGTAAAGTTTACAATTTACGAAATTGTCGTTTTTTTCAATCCTCCAAATAGTTACTGAGATTACCGCGTTCAAACAAAAAATGTCTTCCGCTTTATTTGTATGGATTTAACCAAAGTCCATTAATTACAGTGAAGTCATTAATTTAAAGTATCGCGTCGTTTAGACATTTTACTTCGTTGATAATAATTTATATTGTAAAACAATATAACTTTTGTAGTGGAAGAACTCTTGGCAGAGTCCGTCTGAGGAAGTACCACACCTTTGCCAGTTATTCTTACGCCAAGTAGTAATATGCAAACATTACTGTGTTCTAGTTTGAAGGGCAATGTTTCCAGAGAAATTACAGGGCTTAGAGATTTAACATCTTAGATCTTTGGGTGACGAGAACAGTGCTGTGCTAGGTAATGATTTAGGCCCTTCATATTCCATGTCTTATATGCGTGTCACTGTGCTGTTATGTGGCAGGCATGTTGCTTACCATCAGGCACATGTCCTGCTCATGTCTTCACGCTTTATTAAATAAAATATTTACGAGTTTAACTAGTATTATTAACCTTGATACATCGAAAGTAAAATACGTAGCGTGCGAAAAATCCAGCTATATTACGAGTAACATTGATGTAAATGAAATTAAACTCAAAACAAAAGTAATGACATGGAATGCCTATAAAACATTTGAACATGGCAATACTAATTCAGATGGACACCTATTAGCTAACGTGCAAATTTGAATAGATTATAGCTTAGGAGCCCGTGGATATTCATCAATAATACCTCCGCCACGGTGCGTGCAGACGTGTGTCAAATCGTCCCGAAACAAAAGTATTTTTTTGCGCGAAAAAACAAACCAAACCCTTACAGAACTATAAAAAAAATCCATTAGTCAAGTGTTAAGAACGAAACAGTGTTATTTCGTAGAAATTACTTGTTAAATAGCACAATTTTTTGACTCTAAATCTGGATCATCGTGATTGTTTTCAAAAAGTGCCTGCAACTTAAAAAGTGTACTAGTTGACTGACTTTATCATTCAGATCGTTACCCTCTTAATTTATTATCCATCGTAGAACCTGTAACCTAAATTCAACGCAATCAAAAGTGAGCGGTTGTCCTATTCGGTAAGGTGCCAGGTCTGAAAGTCAAAAGCGCACGGTATCAAATCCCGACGGATGCGAATTGTTTTGCAGTTGAAATTGTGCGATAAATTGTATCTTTAATTAGTGCTCACGCGCATCTAGTGAGACCACACCTCCAAGCGTACAGCGGCATACCTAAGAAATTCAAAAGTACACTCGTACTGAAAATGTCTATGCAACGCACTCCGCCGCCAAAAATGATAATATAATTACAAATATTAATACGCCAGTGACCAGATACGGATCGGACCCACAAATTAATCTAGCATCCTTGAATTGATTCAGGACGAGCGCTCGAATTTTATCACTCGTAGATGGAAGAGGAAACATGAAGAGGGGCTTCAACTGATTCATCCTCTAATATTGATGAAATTAAATCTATGTTCAGCGTGTTTGAAGCTAACCAAAATGCTAAGTTGGATAAAATGTACCAATCACTAATAACAATCCAGGAAAAAAATGTAGATATTCACAAAAGTATCGAGTTTCTGTCCAATAAATATGATGAAGTAATGGAGAAAATGATTTCACTTGAGCAAAAAACAAAGCTGCTGATCAGAAAATTAAATTGCTTGAGAATAAAATAGAACTATTGGAGCGTAACTCACGTTCGACCCTAGTTGAAATTCGAAATATCCCAAAACAGCACTCGGAAAACAAAGTTATGCTACAGGACATAGTCAAAAATCTCGGTAAAGTGATCGAACAACCATTACAAGACACACACATACAAAACATCTACCGGCTAAAGACTAAAAACGAAGCTAAACATCATTTAATGGTCAATTTTACTACAACTACTATGAAGGAGGGCTTTCTCAAGCAATGTCGATCCTTTAACAAAAGAACAGGGACAATAAACTAAATACTTCACATTTAAAACTAACTGGACCACTGAAACCCATCTTTATCGACGAATCTTTAACCCAAAATGGGAGAGAACTAGCCTACCGAGCGAGATGCTTTACTAAAGAATACAAGTACCATAGTACATGGACTTCCTATGGGAAAATATTCATAAAAGGACTCAAGACTCACTGCCAATTCGTATAGATAGTGATCAGGACCTTAAGGACCTATCTTCCAAATGACTAATACATCGGGATCGGCTGTTTTCATCTTTAATTTCAAAATCTAAATTAGTGCTTATATTAGTTAAATGCTTAAAAATTTTTTGCTATAGTTTTTGTGCACATTTTACACCTCTCAATCAAATATTACTCATTCCATCAACTTATTTACATATAACAAAAAACACTAATTATAGTACACACTTTACTCTACTAAATCAAATCTCACACAAACAAACTTACACCTACATTTTACCAACACACTACACAAAATCTCACAATTCAACACCTATAAATTTACATACAATAAAAAGAAACCTATTTCAAAAGAAACAAAAAATACCCGGTATGCTACCTCTCAATATTATTTCATTACCCCGGCCTATATTAAGCTCAATAGTGACTTATTTATTCGGGTCTGTTTTTTGTAACACCTTAATAAAGAGAACCTTTAAAATTCGATTGGATAAATGAAATTAATACTGACCTTGATCAGTTTACTATAGCCCAATCTGCGGTTTGCGAAATTGATAACTGTCAGAACTTAATAAATAAACCTAATGCCAGTATAAAACTAATACACCAAAATATTCGTAGCATAAATCGAAACTTTCCTGGGTTTCTTACTATATTAGACAGGTCTAAGACAGACTGGGAACTCATTATTCTCACAGAATGTTGGCTGCGTCATACTCATCACATACCATCCATAGAAGGATACAATCATGCTCAAACACAGAATAATAATACACAAAATGAGGGGGTAGTGGTAATTATAGGAATAATATTCAGGTAACAATAGATGAACCAAATCTTCTTAACGCCAACTGCCTAACTGTTAAAATTGATAGTAATACTATTGTGGTAGCTATTTATAGACCCCCAGGATACAAAAATACGGACACTTTCATTGAGTCTCTCAATGACTTACTTACGAGCCTAAATTATGGCAATATAATCCTCGTAGGTGATATAAACATAGATATCGTGGAGGGTAATAATGACGTCAGTGCTTCTAATTATCTAAACCTATTGGCTTCCTTTAGTATTCTTCCAGCTCATCAATTACCGACACATGGCAAAACTTGCCTAGATCACCTAATGCTTAAAAGTAAACTACCTGCCTCATGTTACATTGCTGAAACTACTGTCACTGATCATGACTCTCTTTTTTTATACTAGAGAAAAAATTAATCTAAATAAAACTTTGCCTATTACGAGAATTGATTATGCAGGTCTTGATCAGGATATGGAGGAACTTCAGTTGGATCACATTTATGAAACTAATGACGCAAGCCTAGCTACAAAAAGCCTAATTTCAATATTAAAGTCTAAAATAAAATCCAATACCCATGTTTCGCATATTCCAAACCGCAAACGAATAAAGAAGCCCTGGATAACTCCAGGACTTCTAAGATGTATAAAAACCGGGATCGCCTGCACAAAAAATTTAAGAAAAATCCGAATAATGAAATAATTAAAACAACTTATAAAAGATATAGGAATTTTGCAATTTGCTATTAATGAAACTAAAAGAGAATACGAAAAAGTTTATTACAAAAGGCTGCAAATACCAATAATAAAATGCTATGGGACACAATTAAACAAGTAACACATTCTAATCAAAAACCTAACCCTGCCCTAGACTTAATATCATCTACTAATCCTACCAACTCTATCAATGACATTAATGACTTCCTTGTATCAATCGGCAAAGTCTTGCTGAAACCATTCAAGGCTCTAAGGCGTCACATAAAAATGTCACGCCTCTTCCCACTTACCTGCATTCATTTGTGCTCTCGCCAACAGATGAATCTGAAGTACGTAACCTCATCGGAAATCTTAAAAAAAGTAATTCTACAGGACGAGATACGATTTCTGGTAACTTTCTTAAACGATATGTTGATATCTTAGTGCCCCCCTTGACATATATATTTAACCTTGTTCTCTCTTCTGGAATGTTTCCTTCCGAGTTCAAACTTGCTGAAGTCATACCCATATATAAGAGTGGTGCCAGAGACCGTGTCAACAACTACAGACCCATTTCTATTCTTCCAAGTTTATCTAAAATTTTGGAGAAAATTATAAATAAAAGATTAACCAATTTTCTTGAAACAAAAAGCCTATTATCTACTTCTCAATTTGGCTTCAGAACTAACATCTCTACTAGTGATGCAGTTCATGAACTCACTGACCACATTGTTACCAAATTAGACAATAAAAAGAAAGTTATTGCTATTTTCTTAGATCTAGCCAAAGCATTTGATACGGTCTCTGTCCCACCTACTAAACAAGCTTGAGAAATTAGGTATACGTGACACTCAGTTAAGGTTATTTGAAAGTTACCTCTCAGGGAGGTTTCAGAGAGTCAGAGTGGGTGACTTTGTAAGCGATGACCTTCCCATCACCTATGGCGTACCGCAGGGCAGTGTCCTTGGCCCTACTTTGTTCCTTACCTATATTAATGACCTGTGTAACCTTCAGCTGATCAATGGTAAGATCGTGACTTTTGCTGATGACACGGCTCTCATCTTCCATGGTGATACTTGGGAAGAGGTTTATAGTGTCGCACAACAGGGTTTCAATACTGTCTCTTCTTGGCTCATACATAATGACCTGACGCTAAATGTTGAGAAATCTAAATACATACCCTTCTCCATAGTAAATAAGCATCTTAATATTCATGATAACTTCTTCATCACTGCCCATTCCTCTGCAACATGTTCCTCCTGTAGCTGTCGCTATCTATCACGAGTTTTTGCTATCAAATATTTGGGAGTTATGATAGATAATACCTTGCACTTCAAACTGCACATTGATCTTCTTTCCTCCAGAACACGTAGGTTGATATATATGTTCAAAAATCTCCGTAACATTGCAGACCCTAAAATTATTAAAATGGTTTACCTGGCACTAGGACAGTCGATCATGACCTACTGCATTACGGTGTGGGGTGGAGTAGGTAAGACTGTTCTGCTAAAACTAGAAAGAGCTCAAAGAGCAGTTCTAAAAGTGAGCCTTTCCTTGCCGTTTCGGTATCCCACAAAGGACTTATATGCCAGGTCCGATGTTTTGTCAGTACGCCAATTGTTTATCCTGAATATTATCCTTAAACAACACGTTCAACTTAACTATAACCCATCATCTTTAGTAAATAAACGGCTTAAACACATGGTATGCCCTTCAAACAACCAATGGTCCACAGCTTTTTCTGAAAAATTCTTCGGGTTTCTTGGAGGCTATTTATATAACAAAATTAATGCTAAAATCGAAATTTACCCCCTTCAAAAATTTAAATGTAAAAAAATTACCTCAAATTTTCTGAAGTCCCTCACTTATGACGACACCGAACAATTACTCACTATAGTGAAGTAATTATCAAATCCTCGTAACAATTAAATTATCTCTAATAGGTACAATTACGCACAAACACACATCTGCACACACTCAAACACACCCTCTCCCTCACACACACACACACACACACACACTCGCGCACTCACACACCATCACACTCACACACATATGTACACACACACACACTCACACCCTCACACTCGCACACATATGTACACACCCTCACACTATACTTACTTAGACTATGTGCTCTCACTTACACCTAAGAATTAACATCTACATTTTCAAATAGTACTTACCCATTTTCACCACTTGTCCAGTGTCGGAGAGGCTGGTGATCTGTCATACAGGTTTTCCTAGTGCAGACACCAGTCTCTCACATAGATAATCTACTACTGATAAGTATACTTTGAATAAGTTATTTAAAAAAATGTAAAACTTCTGTGTGAGAGAAAATAAACAATTTATTTATTATTATTATTATTATTAATAAACAAACTCTAAAAGTTTGTGTACGCTTCAATATACAGGTTGGAATATCATAAAACGCAATATCACATCGTTAAACGCTTTTTGAAAGGGCTAAATATTGTGAATTCTCGTTCCCAACCCGTGTTATAGCAATATATCTGTAGATATACAATGTGTTGTGAAACAGTACTATTTAATGCTAAAATGTAAGTTATTTAAGATATATAATACTAGCTGTACCCTGCCACGCTTCGCTGTGGTACAATATGTGACTGATGCAAAAATTAGATAAAAACAATCCTTGATGCGGATTATATATCATTCTACAATTTCAGCTCGATCGGTGCAGAACTTTTTAAGTTTTTGAAGCGTACACAAAACAACATAAAATTTTTATATATATAAAGATAAGTGTCTACCAATATTTATTTATTTATTTAGATATTTAATTGGGTTCAAGGGAAACTTACGTGTAAAATGGTCGGTCAATCCGACTCGAGTTTTGGCCGCGTCCGGCGGCCTTTGAGAGTGCACGCGCGCGATGGCTGCCCATTTGGCACTAAGTATAAACTGTAAGATACACTTCAACCAGTAGTTCTTACAACAGCCAATTTTGTTTTGGAACTAATTTACTTACGACAGGCTTGAAGGAGATAGGTATTATGCTGCGCGAGAAAACTGAAAAAGATGTGAGACTGAAACCGTAAGAAAAATATATAACAGAAGTGACGCGTAAAAACTGTCCGTGACCAGTGTTGTCAACTTTATTTTTCAGATGATCGTACCATCAATTGTAAAAATAACTTTTTATAAATTATGCTTCAATTGTATCATCTGAAGTAACTTGGTACCTACCAGCCCTTATACCGCCTAATTATATCGGCTTTCGCTTTGTCTCTATCATTTTAAGCTGAAAGAAAGAGAAATATCAAACCTAAGACAGTTCTAGTTAGGCGGTAGCCCTCTGGTGTCCCACGACACCAATCACCACGACACCATCTTTAATTGCGAAATGACATTATTCTAATACCCACTAGCTCTTAGCCTATCAAGTAACGCGCTAACACGAATAGATTAGCAATAAATTACACAAATGCTTTCCAGAATCACTCTCTCGTAAATGAAACGTGATAACTATGTTAGCGATTATGTTTCTTGTCGATATTTCAATATTTAAATGACTTTATTCGAAACATAAGTGAGAAATGTAAATAATAACACAAAAATGGCCTCGTTTTATTGTATTGGTTTAGCTTCTCCAGTATCTTTCGTGTTTTTAGGGTTCTCTGAAGAAAATTGAACCCTGGCTTTGTGGCTAAGTCGATGGTGAGTCTACTTTTGAGCAGTAGGTCGAATTATAATTCAACTTAATTTAATTTTTATTATAATACTATAAGTTTTATTTTATTAAAAAAAATTAATTTCTATTTTATTATTAATTTTTTAAAATTAATAATAAAATAGAATAAAATTAATTTCTATTATATTGTTATTGAGGTTAAATACTCGTACATATCTATGTATACTATTATGACGAATTTAGTTTTATTCTACTTATTATTATAATTCTGTATCTGAGTGTGGGTTTTTTTATTTATTTTTTGATATCTATTACATTTGCCGTTTTGACGTGATTGAGGTACAAACATTAAAACTATTACCTATATTTATAATATTAGTAAGACTTTCATTTCATATACATAATATATTTTTATATCATTACTAGACATACTTTAATTTATCTCTCACTCTTTCCATATTAAATGCGAGTTTAATGAACGAATTGTTTGATAAAAAGAAGTGACAATTGTTGATGCGGTCTAGGTCCGACTGAGATCACCTAGTTTCTTCTATGTTAATAGAGAAACACAGTCACATATGTATATAAATACTAGCTGTACCCTGCCACGCTTCGCTGTGACATTGTGATTCAAAAATTACATAAAAACAATCCTTGATGCGGATTATATATCATTCAAAAATTTCAGTTTGATGATCGGTGCAGAATTTTTTGAGTTTTCGAAGCGTACACAAATCAACATAACATTTTTATATAAAAGATTTAATATCATATCAACATTACATTAAGAGAGGAATGTCAATTTATTGCGCTTAAAGAATTTTCCCCAAGTTGACACTTTTTAATTCGTTTCCCAAAACTGTCATGAAGACCCAGGTAACATATCAATGAGTTCAAGTTTCTATGATTGAAAAATCTTTGCTCACACACAAATCACACGGAACCCTCGCCAGCAGAATTCTACTCGCCTTTGACCAGCAATTTTATTTAAAGTAAAACATAAATAATCCTACTTCTATTTCTTGTATTACAATACTACTATTGCAACATTTATATTATGTATCATTTAAAAACAGTACTTGAAATATTTTAACCGAAGAAAAAATTGTAGTCATGTAATCTATTTGACATTCTTATTTGCTTAACCACTTTTTGATTCCACTGCTGATATATGATATTTTAACCCCCGATCAAAACAAGGGGTGTTATAAGTTTGACGTCGATGTCTGTCTGTCTACCGTAGAGCTCAATCAGATGGGCCGATTTCGATGCGGTTTTCTTTACTTGAAAGTTAATATCCGTGCGGATGTTCTTAGCTATGTTTGGTTAATTTCGATTTTAGATGGCCGCCTCCACAAAATGGCGGACAAAATATTTCTTCACAACCTACCTCAATATATGGGTTTCAAATGAAAGGATTTGACTAGTAAAATACTGCAAAAGATTAAAAAAAAACAAGATGGCTGCTTCCACAAAATGGCGAAATACATTTCTTTTTTCACAACTCCCTTAATATGGGTATCAAATGAAAGAGCTTGACTAGTAAAATGTTGTACAGATAACAAATCTGAGTTATTCGGGGGTTAGTTTTTTTGATTTAGTTCTTTTTTCAGAATCCACCTGCTAAGACGAGCAGGATATTTGTCCGATGGTAAACAACACGCCTGCCCATAACAGCATAGTGTCACGTAGCTATTGGAACATTAAGAGTCCAAATCATTATCTAGCACTTCACAGGACTCGTCGTCCAGTGATGCAAGAAGTTCCATTTCTGTGCCTTGATTTTTTTCTGGAAACATTTCTTTTCAAACAGGAGCAAAGTAATGTTTGTACATAAGAGAATGGAATAACTGGCACAGGTGTAACTACCCACCCCACCACGTTGGCCCAGGGCGAGTTGGTGAATGACACATGACAAACTTTTTATAGTTACAGCGAATTTTAGAGAGTGATGGCAAAGTTCCTATTAAGGCCAGGTAATTCTGTCAAAGTAGGCATTTAACGCTGTCTTGTTCTCGCGACCGTCACCGACCGCGGAATCGGTGCCACAGTGCAGAAATAACAATAAAATATTGGACTACGTAATTTAAACTCATTTTTTGTTCAAGATTTGTTTACGTTTGTTTGTTTATGATAAGAGTTTTGTAGCTATATAAACGAATAAATATTAAATTTATCTATACTCGTAGGTATACAAAACTCAACCTTTTCTTTTTGGTCACACTATAAGTTGAGAACGACTTTTAAAATTTCATGCATCTTTTAAAATGTTTCCTAATAATTCACAAGTTCGTCAAAAATTTAAAAAATGTGGTAAAACGTAATGCAAGGCCAGTAAATATAGACGGTTTTTGGCCAAGTTTGCACTAAATTTCTAATCCAATTTTTTCTATGAGGTAAAGATCACTTACTGAGCATAAAATTACAAAATGCTCACAGATTCAGGTAGAGTTTCAAACGCCAATTGAAAAAACTCTTTTAGCCGATATTTTGAAACTATATATTTTGACAACAATTGTAGAAAATAAAATTTTGCATCTTTTGTTGCTTGTAAACTTTTTGTAAAACTTACCGTTTACGATTTATAGGCCATTTAATGATACGGTTGTGATGATGCCGAAAATAGTGGATGAAAATGATGTGGTCTACGATGGAACTTGCTTCTCTAATAGAAACAAACACAGTGTACCTCGTAACCCCAAGGATCGAACCTTCGACAAAACCCACTCTGGCAATGCGTTACACAGCTTAGTTGTTCTTATTACAAAAGTGGAGACCAAACTCTTCGTTCAACTCTTCAATCATGATGATGAACGGTGCTGTTCATTCGAGCAACGAGCAATATGATAGAATTACTTTAATTTAAAAACCGACTACAAAAAAATCTACACGTAAAAAAATATTACCTACTATCTAAGGTCTATGGACACTTTGGCGAATGAGACCAGTCTTAGAATATCTTAGTTACCAAAATCCATCCAGCCGTTTGGAAGATATGTGGAAATAAAAGTTTTACAAACATAAAGATACGCGCGAAAACATAACCCTTCTTCCATTCCGGTAAAAAGAGACATGTTTATGCTACTGGGAACGGAATTCACATCTTATTTTTTTACATTGTTATCATTAAATTGGACATAATAAATCGTAATCGATAAGTTCGAAAAAAAGTTTACTGGCAACAAAAGATGGGAAATTTTATTTTCTACAATAATAATAGGCTTTATAACTTTTTCGGAATATTGGCCAAAAACGTTTTTTCGAGCTGGCGCTTGAAGCTCCACCTGGATTTGTTATTATTTTGTAATTTTATGCTCAGGAAATGATTCTAAACCGAAAAAATACGAATCGGAAATTTAGTACAGAGTTAAATTCTGCGAGTAATTTTACTGCCTTCTTATCTAATTTGGTCGAGTGTCTAAATTTCATTTTAAATAAGTTTTAAATGAACGACGTTGGGTTTTTAGGGATTCGTAGAAAATTTTAAAATATACGTTATGTCTGTTCATCCGTATGTGACAGCCATTTTTCTCCGAAACTATAAGAAGTATACTATTAAAACTTGGTAAGTACATGTATTCTATGAACAATATTAACAGTTTCATACAAAAAACGAAAAACAACAAATTTTGGTGGTGTCACAAACTTGGAAAATAAATTAAAAAAAAATCTATCAAAACCATAGTGTATCTATGGATAGGTGTTCAAAATTGTAAAAAAAAGTATTGAAGTTCCTAACATTTTTTTTTTCTAAACTGAATAGTTTGCGCAAGAATCTCTTCCAAAGTGGTAAAATCCGTATGTGAGGACTTTTCTTCCAAGTACTAAGTACCTTACTACCAAAGAATTTACCTAAATGGCATATATTAGGGGATTTACGCAGGGATTTCTCCTCTCATTATTTCCTTATCCCGATCTCTGATTTGACGGACGAATATTTTACCGATACTAATCTATTTTCCATTGCATCTGCATTGAATTTTTACTGATGTGTTATCGACGTCAGTTTTTGAGACTCCCTATTGGTCTACAACATAAAGTAAACAGCGTACTAATTAGTATCAGCGTCTATTTGCAATTCAATGAAAACGGTATCAAAAATCAAGATCATAGCGTGCTTCACTAGTAATACCTACTGATATTGTTATACTGTGGCACTATGATCGTAATATTTAAAATTTATTGGTTGTCAAAATTGCAAAATCAAGCACAGGCCCGTCGTCCGTGAGCGCCGAAACGCGACTGATCAGGCCTGCCGAACGGCGCGCTATATATATGGTAGATATTAAAACATAGTGAATAACTGATACTTTTATCAAGTCAAACTCTGCGAAAGCATCTATAACTTTTTAGTGGCTTTCGTTGAGTACAAAAAATTTAGTAAAAAATTCATTAGTTTAGTCATAAACTTGAAAAACTTTTGAAAAGGGGTAACTTTGGGATTTTTTTCTATCAAGTAAAACTCATTAAATCGTGTTATTGACTGCGAATTGCACTAGATTAGATCCTTAACTAATACATATATTTTTTTCAGAGTTTAATACACTATTTTAAAGGTCTTAAAGTTGTTTTAAAAATTCAAAATTACGGCCTACACGCCCTTAAAATGTAAAAAAAAAACATAAGTAGAAGTATTGTATTAAAACATAATTAAATCGCATAATGCTTGACAGTTTTCTGTACGCTAGTTATTGTCGTTCATTGAAGTAATTATTTTAAATTTTGAAAACGTATACAAATTGTATGCTCTTTCTTTTGCATTTATTTTTTATTGATTGTCGTGAAAATTGCACACTTATCGAAAAAGAACTTTGACTTTGACTTCAAACGATTCTAGGTACATGTTTCGCATGTCATTCTATATCATACAAAATAGCAACAACCTATTTGATAGTTCAATCAAGCTACTATGAAATCCCCAATACAAATTTTACAAAACTTAAAAAATTTCGTCTGACCAAACAAAAATTTCAAATCTACCACAAGCTCTTAATTGATGGAAAAATCGTGGACTCTCTAAAATCCTCACGCCTCGAAATAGCTAAAAGGAACAAAACATATTCCAATTTTACCTCATCGATTCCGAGAGGTTCTATGTGGATCCGTATAAAGGTGCAGCTCCATCAGATACATGAAGAGATGCTATGCTACCAGTCTGCCCAAAATTATAAACTACTCGTACTATGTTATTACGTGACATTTTCTTCATTTTCTACAATTCGTTGACCCAAGTTGAATAAAAATCTAACAAAAAAAAATCGTTTGTACTGAAATTTTTTTGCAGTATTTTATTTGGCCTACCAATATTTTTGGGGTTTCCAAATTAGTTAGTGTTTGTCGAGTTCAATGTTTTTGAAGTGAAAACTTCGTTTGGCGCGGAACAGACCGATTTAACTTGGGCTGTGAATTGAATTCTAGCGTCACGCTCGATAATGATAAAAAATCTTCGGGCGAAGTCAGGACCATAGTCGTTGGCCATTTAGAAATGTAGAAATGCGTCAGCATCTCCCATTAGTTTTTTAGAAATGCGTCAGCATTTATCTAGATAGCCATGCTCATAGTCACACCCGCTGGTGTCACGTACCGTAGTTTCCAAAGTAAGCTATCACATTCTGAGTTTATATTTTTTTACTTCTATCGCCAGTTCCTATGCGCCAGTACGTTTGCGCCTGGTAAAATTTGATACACATCTCAATTATCTTAAATAAATAAATAGTACATAGGGTACTTTTTATCCCAAAAAAATAATGGGAACGGAAACTACAGTGGTAAAATTACAGGTTGCTGTTAGTTATTAATATTTTAACAGTTGAAAACAACATTTAACATCCCCGTGTTTTGGGTACTTTTTAGTCCCAAACCGCTCGATACCCGCACTGTCTGTGGCTCGCCTCTCTTGGCCCGGAACACCCAAACCTATTGAATATTGATCAATTGAATAAATTAGCCGCGACACCTGTTATAAGGGAAATCTTCGTGTTACCCAAATTGGCAATTTACATTTGAAATCACTGATGGAAATCAAGTAGGTGGTCTGTTTCGGAATCAAGTTTTTCACGAAACGATCGGGAATTTATTTATAGATTGATACATTTTGTTAACGATTTTAACGAATGATATTTTTAAGTAGTACCTAATAAGTGTTGTAAGCAGCCGACTATATGAGCCCACTGCTGGGAATCGAAGCTTCCTTCCCGGGAACCGAAGGTGAGAGTCAAGGCCTTCAAGCTGGGTCAGTGCAGGTTGGTGGATGATACCTCAAAAGATTGTGTACATGTCTGTTTCCTGGCGATTTTTTCCTTCATCGTTTTTTTTTCGTTGGTGGGTGTAGGATTTGAACTTGTGGCTCTAGATCGGCAGTCGTCGTTCATTATTCATAAGGTTATTTACAATAGAGCAGAAACTAGCAGTGTGTCAAAGGAAGATGGAACGAAGTATGATGGGAATAAGACTGTCGGACCGAATAACCAACAGAATGATCAGAGACGAAACAAAAGTAAGAGATATAACAGAAACAATGAGAACATTGAAATGGAATTGGGCTGGTCACATTTGTAGAATGAGTAATGAAAGATGGACAAAGAAAGTAACGGAATGGATACCAAGAGGAGACAAAAGGAAAAAAGGACGCCCTAACCGACGCTGAGAAGATGTATTTACCGCAAGGGACCGAATGGATGAGAATAGCACAAGAAAGGAAAATATGCAAAGAACTGGCCTATATATATAGGCCTATGCCAAAGAGGCAACATCTGCACACGAGACACCTAATAAGCATTGACATCCAATACTTCATTGACATAATTATTATGCATGAAATAATAATAATTAATTTACTAATTTGACATAAATTTTGTATAACAGATAAAAAAATAAAAAGTATAAATTTTAGTGTGTATTAACTTTTGTCATACGAAATTGTAATAAATAATAATAATAATAATAACTGTATCAACTAATGAAGCGGAATGTATATAGATAGCTAAGTGTAGTTGAATAAAGGCTTTTTTATTTTTATTTATTTATTTATTTTATTATTTACAATAGACTAGAAACATCCTTCGGTTTCACTCGCCTAGTTGCCGATGATTCCAGACTATCTACTTGTGTACCCAATTTCAGCTTTTCAGTAGTTTTTGCTTTGAATAATATCAAACATCCATGCATACAAATTTGTATTTGTATTCATCATCATCATTAGCCAATCTTAGTCAACTGCGGGACATAGGCCTCTCCCATGGCTCGCCACACAGCCCTGTCCTCAGCTTTACGTCTTCATCCACTGCCGGCTGTCTTCCGTATATCGTCACTCCATCTAGTCTCAAGATATCCTACACTACGTTTGCCAATTCGTGGTCTTCACTCAAGAACACGTAATATTGGTATTCATAATATTACAATAATTTATCTATCTAATGGATAAAAGCATAACCGTATGAAACAGCTAGTTTTTCTATGTGTAAACGGTCCGCTATCCCAAACCCACAAGTCTCGCAAGTAATTGTGAAACTCAGAGAGTAATTTACAAGTTGCGAGCCCTGTTTGCTGAGAAATAAACCACATGGTATATTAATTACATTTAGTTGACATATTATATGAGAGTGCTCCTACGATGCCTCAAATGTATGTAGCATAGAATACACGGGAAAGGGGACTAATGCGTCTCCTTTGTGGCAGACAAAGTGTTAGTCATAAGTTTTGTATTGTAATTTGTGAGTTAAAATAACACATCGTTGTGTTCCGGTTTGAAGGGTGATCTCCAGTGAAATTACAGGGCGTAAAACATCTGATATCTCTGGGTGACGATCGCAGTGCAGTGCTAGGTAATGTTTTGGACTATTCATGTCCCGATAGCTTTGTGTCTATGTTGTTATGGGAGGCATATTTACCATCAGATACAGCATGTCCTGTTCGTGTCGTATCTCAAAGCTATAAAAAAGCTCTTCTTGTTCCAATAGCTGAGTGTCACTGTACTGTTATGGGCAGGGATGTTACTTACCATCCGGCACATATATTTTTTTATAAATTTTAGCCACTCCACAGACTCCGGGGTCCGTGACCTTTGTCATTACAATTACATTTTTTTTGATACTTCTTGGATTCGGAGAAGAAGGGGAAAACAGGGGAGGTGTTTGAACATCTTGAACCTAAAGCACATGTCCTGCTCGTCTAGTCACTTTTCACTTAATACAATAAAAAACTGAACATTACGATTAAAATGTAAATACTTAGTCGAGTACAACTGGTACGAGTATAGTAACTTTGCTGGTTTTTCTGATACGATTTCATAATCATAATCATAATCATAATCTTTATTGGTCTGTGAAATTAGGTGGTATGTACATATTAGGTATACATAGATGGTATCAAGTCTATCTAGTCTTTCGTGGTCATCATCATCATCATCAGCGGCCCTAGATTTCCACAACGAACGATTTCGTAGTACGAAGCCGAAATCTTTGAATATTACATGCGTAGATAATCTGTAGGTATATCTGTAATTACAGAAGTGGCGTATTGTCACAGAATAGATTGGTATTGTGCGACATTAATACTGCTTACTACTGCATTCATTACTAAAACTCGATGGATTGACGATATACGTAAGGCAGCAGGCAGTGGTTGGAGAAGAAAAGCCGAGGATAGGCTGAGTAGCGCATTATGGCAGAACACTAAGGTAGGCTGATGACGATGGATATTGCTTATTACTTAAATTCTAAGTAGATAACAAGTTTTCTCGTCTATCAGTAGTACCTAAGTATGTCTTAGTTATGTAAATAAAAATCCTTTTTTTATCGCGTGTAGGTCCGCGTTTCACCACCAACTCGCCTGATGGTAAGCGACGGTGTGGTCGAAGATAACGCACGTTGACCTAGAAAGTACCTATTCACTCTGACCTTGATAAGTTCAAGATTGTATATCTCAGGGAACAAGGAGGCCGGCAACTTATTCCACTCTAAAGGTGTACGTACGAGAAAAGTGGATTCAAACCGTTTAGTACGGATTTTGGGAATATCCACAGCGTATAGTGGTATCCACAGGGTAGTGAGCCGACTTACGACTTGTCCTGTAGTGGAAACGGGAAGGCAAAATTAGGTCGTGTGACTCCGCTGCACACTCTCTAAAATGTATCCTGTAAAACACTGTCATATTGGCAAATAGGGATGTTAACAATTTTTCGGAACTGCTTTTATTTTGACCCTTGTTGAACGTAAAAAATAACATTTTATTTTAAAATATTAGTATTTTTGATGAGTAAATATGCAATATTAGACTAATTTTGAATTTTGCCGCTAAAACACTAACGACTGACATGACATCACTAGTCGCAAAACATTGATCTTGATTCATAACTGTATGTCCTGTTTTTGTGTTTTCTTATCATAATTTGAATACAAACAATCAAAATCATCGTCGCTAAGATCACAAACTATAATAAAAATGCAGAAAAGTAAACAGTTTAATCAGTTTGAACAGTTTGTTTTGCGACTAGTGACGTAATTATTCATATTGGTGTTTCCAGTCACGTGACAACAGATTAAATATATGGCAGTTAAAATCATTTATAATAAATTTGCAACGTAATATAAAATTATAATAATGTGATTTTTTACATTATATTAAAGCAAACTATCATAAAATTAACATTAATGTGTGATTAGTGTTAACATCCCTGTTGTTACCTCGTCCTTTGAAAACGACAAAGTTCCAAGTCTCAAAATAAAATAAATAAACCAATCGAAAATCCCGAATTACAATGCACGATCAAATCACATTTCCAAATCAGCCGTCTCGACTCGAATACGTAAATTGTAATAATTCGAAATCTTCGCATTTACACATTCAATTGACTCCCATTTATCAATCATTCATTCGGCTCCGACTCGATCCGTTCAATTCTCGGAGATTGGTTTCAGGTGAAACAAATACGCATATCGAGTATTGAGACTCGGATTGGAAGTCGCAACTTATGTTCGTATCGAACAATGGCTGGGGACGAAGAGAAAATTATGTTTTTGAAGACAAATATTCGATACGTAGCACGGTATAGGTATAGATAGAAGATTTACAGTACAAGCTTTGCATAGTTTGGGGCAGGTGGTGTTGTGTGTGAATTGTCTACCAATATTATTTATTTTATTTATTTAGATATTGTGGATGTGTGATTGGGATTTTATTTATGGTTTACCAAATTCCAAGTCAAAGTCAAAGTTCTTTATTGATAAATGTATAATTTACACGTCAATTTTAAAAAAAAAACAAAATAAGAGCATACTAAAGCTATACATTTTTAAAGTTAAGAAGAGTAAGGCCCTTATTACACTTAGCTAAATTTAGCGACTGAATTTAAAAGCAAGGTTAATCGACTGAATTCAGAAGTAAGTTAAAAGCAAGCAATTCTCGTTTCTGAATTTAGTGTGCTAGATTACTGAATGCTATGACACTTTACTCATTAGCGAATAAATTCAGTCGAGTAAATTTAGTCAAGTGAAATTATGGCTTTAGTGCACTTATTGTACGCAAGCGAAATTAAAACTTATTTTTAATCATCATCATCAGTCGCAAGACATCCACTGCTGAACATAGGCCTCTCTCCTAGATTTCCACAATGAACGGTCCTGCGCAACCTGCAACCAGCGGTTTCCAGCGACCTTTATGAAGTCATCTGTCCATCTAGTGGGAGGCCGTCCAACACTGCGTCTTCCGGTTCGTGGTCGCCACTCGAGAACCTTTCTTCCCCATCGGTTGTCAGTTCTGCGAGCGATGTGGCCTGCCCATTGCCACTTCAGCTCTTTCTATTTTTAATAGAAAAGTCTAATTTGAACCATAGACGCAATTTTCCCAAGAAGTATAAACCTGAAGTGTTGTTTTAACTTTAATAGGTCTACACTTGACCGCCACCTCGCCTGATGTTAAGCGACGATGCGGTATACAATAGAGCGTGCTTACCTAGAAGACACCAAGATTATAATCATGACAAAAACCCCACCCAGGCAACACATTCCATAGCCTAGACGTTTTGATTACAAAAGTATACTCAAATCTCTTCGTTCGTATCATTGGAACATCAACCATGAAACGAGGTCGCTTTTTCAAGCCACAAGTCAAATAGAAAAAAGGGTAAGATGGTATTAGATCACGTTGATCAGTTGCACACTCTCGGAAGTGTAACCGATAAAACTCAATAAGCTAGCAATATTGTGGCGATGTTCAAGACTTTGAAGTTTTTTCGCAGAACAGTGTCGTTGCCTATGAGCCTTTCGGCACGTCTGTCGATCGAGTCCCGAGCCTTCAACCGATATCTAGCCGATCCATCGCAAAGGTACGAAAGGTGAGTTTAATTTTAGATTGCTGTCGGTTTTTATTTTTCCGAGATGTTTAATTGTTAACGGGGAACTCACGTGTAATATCATATGGTTAATCTGACTTGAGTTTCGACCGCATCCGGCGGCCTTTTTAACCCCCGACCAAAAAAAGGGTGTTATAAGTTTGGCGTCGATGTCTGCCTGTCTGTCTGTATGTCTGTCTGTCTGTGTGTGTGTCTGTCTGTGGCACCGTAGAGCTCAAACGGATGAGCCGATTTCAATGCGGTTTTTTTATTTGAAGGTTAATATCCGTGCGGATGTTCTTAGCTATGTTTGGTTATAATATATATGGGTATCAAATGAAAGGGCTTGACTAGTAGAATACTATTCACTACAACAAATTTCAAATCCAAGATGGCCGCCACCACAAAATGCCGAAATGTATTTTTTTTCACTACTACCTCAATATGGGTATCAAATGAAAAGGCTTGACTAGTAGAGTACTTCGCACTATGACAAATTTAAATCCAAGATGGCCGCTACCATAAAATGGCGAAATACATTTCTTTTTTCACAACTCCCTTAACATGGGTATCAAATGAATGGGCTTGACTAGTAGACAGATAATCTGAGATCGGAGGTAGTCAGAGGATAATCAAAATTTTTAATTTTGTTCTTGTTCAATAAGAGTGCACGCGCGCGATGGCTGCCCATTTGGCTTGGCTCGAGTTGGATTCACCGACTGTATTGCACCTGAGTTTCTGGTTAACAATCAAATATATTTTCGAGATAGTTAAATTATTCACAACAACATCTAGCCCCAAACTCACCGACAGTAAACATACAACTGCAGCGTCAAAGGAGTAATTAAAGTTGGGTGATACCGCTTGTTCTGCCGGTAGAGTGCACAAAATGCTGCTATTGGCACTACGCCACAAATATCGACCGACAAACTCAAACGTGGACCCGTTGAAATGCACGAACTGTGTATTTACACGTACAACTTCTGTTTTTACGTAGTACATCGACTGTGGCTCTTTTAATGCAACTGTAAACGTAAATTTGTTTGCTGGGCGTAGAATCAAAAGAACTGGTTAGGGGCATAATATTTTTACTTGATAAAAGAGAAATGTGATTAAAATAGTGCTATAGACATCAATGAGATTATTCTTTAGATAGTAATACCAGCATAAACAGGCCACTAAATGTTCCCACTGCTGGGATTCGGACTCTGCTCTCATAAGAAGAGAGTCAAGGCCATAATCCACCAAGCATTACTGTGTTCTGGTTTGAAGGGCAATGTTTCCAGAGAAATTACCGAGCTTAGAGATATAACATTTTAAATCTCTGGGTGATAAGCGCAGTGCAGTGCTAGGTAATGATAATGTCCCAGTGCGTGTTGGTTGACACATGACTTCGAAAGATTCTAGATACTTGTCGGTTTTCTTACGGTGTTTTCATTCGCTGTTTTAAGTTAGCGATATTACGCATATGACTTCGAAAAGACAATGGCGTGCGTGGTTTTGAACCCGGGATCTCCGGATGGTCAGTCGCCGTTCTCCCAACTAGACCAGCTGTAATTTAGTTAAAACAAAAATACCAACATTAACTTATAGTTTACAAGTTTAATATAAGATTAGCGGGTCCACCCCGACTTCACCCGTGGTACATAGAAACAATGTAACCTGTATCACTCAGGGATTACGAATAAATACAACGGTGAAAGATTTTTTGAATTCGATCTTGTTGTAGCTAGATTATCACGTTCAAACAAATAAAATCTTCAGCTTTATAATATTAGCATAGATATAAGGATTTGTTTGAACTTTCTCAGCTGTTCAGTACCTAATTGTGAGTAGGACGGAAAATACCAGTGCGAGTGTCGAGCTAAAGGATAAGCCTGTATATGTGGACAAATGATATCCTGACGATGATATTAATAGACATTATATGACAACCGATGGGGAAGAAAGGTTCTCGAGTGGCGACCACGAACCGGAAGACGCAGTGTTGGACGGCCTCCCACTAGATGGACAGATGACCTCACAAAGGTCGCTGGAAACCGCTGGTTGCATGTTGCGTAGGACCGTTCGTTGTGGAAATCTAGGGGGGAGGCCTATGTTCAGCAGTGGACGTCTTGCGGCTGATGATGATATTAACAAGTCATAATATTTTATTACATCGTCAGAGAAACAAGTCAGCACTACTACTGTATAGAAAAAAAATTGGCAGTCATAGGAACTGCCGATAGAAGTGAAAACTTATAACTCAGAATCTGATAGCTTACTTTGGAAATTACGCGGGTGAAACAAGAGATAGCCATGATCATGGTCATCTAAAAATGCTGATGTATTTCCCGATGATCTATGAAAAATGCGTCAGCATTTCCCATAGGCCATCTATTGCCATCACAAACTTCTGTATATGCCCAAAGGCCGTGGTGCCGAAATTACCCGAAGATTTCTTATCAATCCCGAACGTGATGCTAGAAATCAATTTACAGCCCGCGAAAAATCTGCTCTGCTTCGCTAAAATTTTCACTTCAAAACACTCAAATATCAAATCATTACACTCCATTACGCTCGTTACCCAGAGATATAACTTGAGTTATCTCCATACCCTACGATTTCACTGGAAACATTGCACTTCAAACCGGAACACAGCTATGTTTAAACACTACTGCATGATGGTAGAACAACTGGTTAAACATTGAAATTGACCAGTATAAGCTGACCCATCGCCTCCCCATAAGCTAGTAATATTTAACAGTTCAATAAAGCCAGCGAGATCCAATAAAAAGCTACAACCGGCAGCCAAACACTTACAAATTCGCAGGCAGCCCGGGATCTATTATCATACCATCTGTGGATAACGCGGTGCCATTGTAATTCAAGAGGCAGTAAAAACACACACTCGAATATGTGCAGAGGAACAGCTATACGTATAATGAAGCATTTTTAAACGTCGAGGCAGAAACGTCGTGGTTTTAAAAGTTTGATGTATTATGTTTGTCGGGATGTAAATATGTGTGTGGGTAGCATTCTAGCCAAAGACTTTACATATTGTCTTCATTGGCTTTCGCTTTGCTATTGCGGGCTCTATCATTTCAAGCGGAAAGAAAGAGAGCAATATCCAAGCTAAGACAGTTTTAGCTGCCCTTCAAATTGGAACACAATAAAGTTACTGCTGGGCGGTAGAATAATCAGAAAAAAACGTGAAAGTAGAAACAAATGACAAATTAAAAAATATTGGAAAAATGATAAAATAAAACATATTGGAACGAAGTTCCTTATCGCGCGTTGTGAAAGGGGGCAGACGGAAAAAATTCTTATGAAAAGTTGTCACGACACTTTTTGCTATAGTACACTCCGCGAGGTATAAGCTGAGCTTTGCATTAGTGTAAGTGATCACCAAACAGGCAGGAGCTTGAAATTTTGTCCGCGAGGTATAGGCTGAGCTTTGCATTAGTGTGAGTGATCACCAATCAGGCAGGAGCGCGGCGAGACAGAATAGCGCCGCGCTTAAGGCCGGTTGTCACACCTACACTATCCATGTACACTCACACAAATGCAAAGCTCAGCTTATGCCTCGCGGAGTGTAAGCTATTGTAAGCTGTGCGGCGTCGCATGTTTCTCTGTCTGTCTCTATCTCTCTTATAGAAAGCAAGCCAGATATTTTCATTTCTATTTCGCATTGATCAGTGTGGTGTCGCGACGATTATTTTTGTTGAGTGTATACAGGTTTTTTGTAAATTATAAATAATAAAAAAAAAAAAATAATACCTTCACAAATTAACCAGAACTTTGCCAGTTATTCTACCGCCAAGCAGTAATGTGGAAAGATAACTGTGTTCCGGTTTGAAGGGGACTGTTTCCAGAGAAATAACAGAGCTTAAAGATATAACATCTTAGATCTCTGGGTAACGCGCGCAGTGGAGTGCTAGGTAACGATTTGGACTCTTCATGTACCAATATCTGGGTGTCACTGTGCTGTAATGTGGCAGGCATGTTGCTTTCCATCAGGCACATGTGCTGCTCGTTTCGTTTTTTTTTAATCTACAATTAAATCGCTGTCACGCAAAGAAGAAATACAGCGCTGTTGATGATGGTTATAGTGTTTGAATATATTTTTTTAACTATAATAGTTTCGCACTTGACCACCATCTCGCTTGATGCTAAGCAATGATGAGATCTATGATGGAGCGTGCTTACCTAGAAAAAACCGATTCACTCTCGATTTGAAGACACCAAGATTGTAACCATCAGGGAAAACCCACTCAGGCACCGCATTCCACAACCTAGACGCTCTTATCACAAACGTGGAGTTAAATCTTCGTTCGCGTTTTTAATTCAATTTTTTTATTCCCATTACAAAAAGTCTCGCCCAAAAAAGTTCTCACTTCTTTTTTTCATTGTTTTAAATTAGGCATTCCACAGACTCCAGGGTCCGTGATCTTTGTCATTACAATTATCTTTATGTTTTTTACACATTTCTTGGTTTAAGGAAGCAGAGGAAAAGCTCTCACTTCAAATATGTAGAAGCTGTTTCTTCAAACATTCTTAGATCATCGACAAAACTGCCAAATACCTTGTGCTAATGCCGCCGCGCTTATTCCGATGGTCGTGAATCGAGTTGGGTTTTATGGCCCCACTGATCCCGAATATGGCCACTGGATTGGATTGTTTATGGCCTTGTAATTATTGAATGATTCCAAAGAAGTTCCAGTAGGTTTAACAAGGGGTACAACGGATGTCCAAAATCAACTCAGTATTTCGTCGTCCTAATTTGGAATATCTTAACTGGTACATGTGCATAGTTTTTGATTTAAGCAATATGTGCACATAAATAAATACACAACAAATTTTAGTATAAGCAGTCGGGTAAATGTTCCCACTGCTCAGACTTCCTCTCAAACCGGAGCCTTCTCTCTCAAAGAGATATCTCTAGGCCATAATATACCACGCTGACGTTATGCAGGTTGATAAAATGACAAATCATTTCGAAAGATTTTAGAAATATATCGATTTCCCCACGATGTTTTCCTTCATTGTTTTTTTATATTAAAGACATTACGAACACGATTTCGAAAACACAGTGGCGCGCGTGGGATTTGATCCAGGGGCTCCGAATCGGTAGTCGCCGTTAGCATAACTAGTTCAGCAGTAACTTATTTACCCAAAGCTGAAGTGGGTCGCAAATATGATATAGAAGCATATAAGTTATAAATAATCTTATAACGGCATAGTAATTTTTGACAATTGTGAAGTGAAATTTACACTTTGTAGGCTTAATCGGCTTAGTCAAAGTAGACGTTCCGGTGTGATTGGGAAACAAACATTATATTTATCATAAGAAAAAAAAACACGAAAATTACTATAGCAATCGGCGGCCTAATCGCTAAAAGCGATCTTTTCCAGGCAATTTTAATTTGTTTGTTATGTCGAATTTCATCCACTATACTTCAAACTATATACAATTATTGTTACCTATATCGATCTAAATTAACGTTTTCCTCGTCACATGAATCGGAAGAAGCTTTAATTAAAATCGATGGTTGCATCTGTAAAACAGTAGTAATAGCGTTTCCATGTTCACTGGCTGTTTCCTATTCTCCTGCAAAGGTTTTACTTTTATTGTGTTTCTTTATTCGATTCGATTTATTTATTCGAACTTTGAAATTGTTAACACTGGTAAAGTATTCTTTTATTCTAGTCTTTCTTCTTCCTAATATTTCTACATTAACTTCAATGGTAACGGCGGAGGCGTTCTCAATTCAGTTTTATGTTTCATTTTGGATTTAACGTAATAGCTCCATACACTGGAAATCAACTTTGATTTTTTTTTTCATGCTTCAGAAAAGGATTCATACCAAGTTTTTCTTTAAATTGGTGAAGCGACTTTTGAACATTTTTTTTGACGTGACAACGTCTTATAAATTGGTTTGCCGGGTGACACTTCAAGAAACTGCGTTACGCTCCGCTCACGTTATGCGCTCACAACGAGAGCGAGTGAGAGGCACGCGTCCCTTCCACTCGGGCATGGTTAGCCCGCCTAAGAGCGAGAGAGACAGACATAAAAAGTGAAAGGCACGCGTCCCTTCCGTAAAATTATTTTACCACTCAAGTCGTTGTCACGTAAAACTGTCGCCCGTATACCGACTTTACAGGCAACCAATTTTTTTTTGTAGATAACGTAGGTATTCGTCCTAGCTCGTTGTCTTATTGGAACAGTGTTTAGGTTGATTTTATAAAAAATATGAAATTCAGTTGAGTGCCTCAATTTCATGACAGTTTTTTAACTGTGATATAAATAAATACATCTTGGTGGACAATTCACACACAACACCGTGTGACCCCAAACTAAGCAAACCTTGTGCGGCCAAATAGCTGATAATATAATATTTATATAATTGTAAATATATACTTATTTTACATAGAAACACCCGGACACAGTACAAATATTTGAATTCATCACACAAATATTTGCAATGAGTGAGAACCCGCAACCCTCGGCTTCGCAGGCAGAGTTACTAAGCCACGAGGCCAGTCGAATATTCATAGGTATAACAATAGGAAAAGGAAATGTTAATAATGTAGAATGAGAAAGGATAAAAAATAAATATTCCATGTTTTTAGAGTGAGGTCCTGGGGCCGAACTATAGTTTAAATATTAAGTTAAGGTTTTGTCACCAAATACCAAATGATTTTTAACTTTTATAGGTTACACCTCATCGCCATCTTGATTTATGTAAAGTAGCGACGTGGTCCGAAAAAACTGATAAAAGTAAAAAAAAAGGTATAGATGTATAGATAGATACTCTTTATTGGCACACCAAAAAAATATAAATGACACAAAATACGCAGCAAAATAAACAAAACGTAGTAAAGTAGTAGTGCGATAGTTACAAGAAATAACAAGAAAATGGTTATTACAGTAATAATAACAGAACCGATATTAAACCTGTTCGTTGTTCTTGTTTGTGTAAAAAAAGTTTTATCCTCTACTCACAAAATAAAATCCATAGACAAAATCAGTGAAATCAAATCCTCCCAAAACAAAATGAATCCTTGTAATTTTCGTATTTTCGTTCCTTTTTCTAAACGACCTTATCGATTCCTTTGAGTTTCGGTGTCTCGGCCGTTCCGGCGTTCGTTTGAGAGATTCCTCGCAGGATTATATTTAGTGCCGGCAGAATATAGCGGCTCGGTGACCTGAATCAGGAGTGAACGATGTATAGCGGGAATCTAGAGAACTAGAAGTTACTACAGAGAACTAATCTTCACAATATATACGAAACCAACTTTAGGAGAATGTTTGAGTTCAGATTGATAGAGTCTGGCCAACGAAAGTAGATACTGGATTTTTTTGCAAACTTTTTACATGACAACACTTAAGTGTTCCTACCAACGGGTATTTACCCTACAAATTGGGATATTTTAAACAGAAAATACTTAGGGACATTTTTTTCCAAAAATGCATTTTTAAAACAAACTGATTTAAACATTATAAGAAATAACTTATAACAATTCGTACGTGTTCTAAAATTGTATTCATCAAAAATAAGTACGACGTATGTACGTTTTGGCGATTATTTCAAATACAACATTAAGCCTTTAGTTGTCCTAATGAATATATTCATTAATTACGCTATTTAATAGAGAAAAGCTTGTGCAATTTCATTTTTAAGAAATTAATTTTCGGCTTTTATCCGAAAGATTTGGTAGAACCAGAATCAGTGTATGGTATCCCTTATCTCTGACGCAACAAAATGGCGTGTTTTTGAGGTTTCTTAGTACCTGTCATGTGTTTATTTTTGACGAGATTTTCAGTTTAGGGATGCCATGCTGATATATTTTAAATTTGCCGCGCTTTGTCAGTATCAACTTTCGTTAGCCAGACTCTAAGGCCGTTGGACACGCTATCAATAGGCAGGCACGTAGATTTGGACAAATTACAAAACATTTTTATTCTAGATTAGATAAGCAGGAAATTGATGATAAGCAACATGCCTTCCCGTAACAGAACCGTGATACCCAGCTATTGGAACATGAAGAATCCAAATCATTACCTAGCACTGCACTGGGCTCGTCACTCAGATATATAAAATGTTTTAGAAACTACGCGGACAAAAGTTTTGAATGGTAATAAAATCCGTATAAACAATACAATACAATAACTCCTTATTAAAAAGCCACAAACCACATAAAAAAACATCAAATAATACAAAACAGAAAAAAAAACTCTTAGCAATTTAATTGGCGGCCTTATCACTTAAAGCGATCTCTACCAGGCAACCGTGTAAGTACAGGAGATGGCATACCAAAATGACCCTTATACACTATTATAAATAGTAAAAGTAAAACACACTTACAATAAAAAGAAAAAAAAAACATACTTTGCTATGAAACATAATATAATACGTTAATCTATCTACATAAATAAATAATATATATGTATATCCTTACATAAAATATACCTACATACCTTAAATAATATATACAATATAGAGGTCGTAATGGCAAACCCGTATTATTTAAATAATCAGAAACGCACACGGAATTATTCAGTCATGTAGATAAATTAAAGTAAATTTCAGTTTTTTGTTCATATTTCAAAATTCACCACACCGACGTCGAAAAGATACCACCTACCAACTATGGATCTACCAAACAAAAGAAAAAGATCAAAATCGATCCACAACTGGGTGAGCTACCGCGTTACGTACATACAAAAAAAAAACATTCAAACGAACTGTGAACCATTTTTTACATTCGATAAAAAATTAAATTGGGCGTTTTCAAGAGGCAACAAGAACAAAATTTAAAATTTTGATTAACCCCCGACTACCTCGGATTTGTTATATGTACAACATTCTACTAGTCAATAATCCCTTTCATTTGATACCCATATTAAAGAAGTTGTGAAAAATGAAATGTATTTCGCTATTTTGTAGTGGCGGCCATCTTGGATTTGATTTTTTTATAGTGTATATTATCTTACTAGTCAAGCCCTTTCGTTTGATACCCATATTGAGATAGTAGTGAAAAAATAATGTAATTCGCCATTTTGTGGTTGCGGCCATCTTGGATTTGAATTTTTTATAGTGCATAGTATTTTACTAGTCAAGCCCTTTCGTTTGATACCCGTATTGGGGTAGGTTGTGAAGAAATATTTTGTCCGCCATTTTGTGGAGGCGGCCATCTTGAATCGATATTAACCAAACATAGCTAAGAACACCCGCACGGATATCAAACTTCAAATTAAAAAAAAAACGCATTGAAATCGGCTCATCCGTTTGAGCTCTACCGTGCCACAGACAGACAGACAGACTGACATCGACGTCAAACTTATAACACCCCTTTTTTTGGTCGGGGGTTAAAAATACCTGTCAAAGACTGTTTTCAATTTTGCCGTGGGTGGCGCCACTGTTTTATTTTGTTAGAGAAATTTCACAAAACCCAACAGTGGTAGAAAACCACACTTGGCAATATTTAGAACTTTTGACAAGTCTTTTTGCGCCTCACCATCATCATCATCATCATCAGCCGCAAGACGTCCACTGCTGAACATAGGCTTCCCCCCTAAATTTCCACAACGAACGGTCATGCCTAAAAAGGAAACACCTCATTAAGATAAAATTTTTAATAAGTACCCTCAGATTAAAAATGCTTCAATAGAACTATATCAAACAGCCTTGAACGAAACGAAATTCATAAAAAAACAGAATAAATGGAAAAGTGAGAAAATAACGATTTCTTCAGAAATCAAGTAATAAAAGTTTCTGAAGCGTACAGACAGAATCCTAATAAGACGTTAATAAGAAACCGTGAAGGCTGAACTGCGAAGGAACAGACTAATTTCTCAGAATCGTAAATAAATTGATAAAATTATAACTCATCACCTCGTTAAGCAATAATTTAAGCAGCTATTTTGGAAAGTATCTTTTGAAGTAATTGCTTAAGTATCTAATTCTTGTCTACAATAGACACGATATTTAAAAACAGTTAATTAGTCAGTCGTAAAATTATTAAAAAAAATTGGTTGCCTGTAAAGTCGGTATACGGGCGAAAGTTTTACGTGACAACGACTTTGAGTGGTAAAATAATTTTGCGGAAGGGACGCGTGCCTTTCACTTTTTATGTCTGTCTCTCTCGCTCTTAGGCGGGCTAACCATGCCCGAGTGGAAGGGACGCGTGCCTCTCACTCGCTCTCGTTGTGAGCGCATAACGTGAGCGGAGCGTAACGCAGTGTCTTGAAGTGTCACCCGGCAAACCAATTTATAAGACGTTGTCACGTCAAAATATTCACATATTTTTTCGTTACTTTCATAAACAATTAATGACGAAGATATAGCACATAGAATTTTTGGGTGACATCACGTCTATATACGATTTTTTATATAGAAGTGACGTCACAACTTCTTGACTCCACTTTGTGGAGAAAAACGATTGTGAAACGCTTTGCTGGGTGAGTCTTGATGGATACAATCTTGGTTTCTTCAAGCCGTGAGTGAATTAGTTACTTCTAAGTAAAAACGTTATATATTTTTTTTTTTTTTATAAAAGAGTGACGAGACGATCAGGACATGTGCCTGATGGTAAGCAACATGCCTGACACATAACAGCACAGTAACACGCAGCTATTGGAACATGAAGAGTCCAAATCATTACCTAGCACTGCACTGCGTTCATCACCCAGAGATCTAAGATCTTATATCTCTAAGCCCTGTAATTTCTCTGGAAACATTGCCCTTTAAACCGGAACACAGTAATGTTTGCACATTAATATTTTTTTATATATATATTTATATATAAATAAATTAAACAAAGTAGAATAACTGGCAAAGGTGTGGTACTTCCCCAGGCGGACTCTGCCAAGAGTCCTACCACTACAAAAACTATATGGTAAACTGTATCATTTCATATCATCAAAATGGCGGAAAAGTGGAGACTGACATTAGTCAAAAAAATACTTCGCGGTATAATAACAGCAAAGGTGTCCACTTTCCCAGGAAGACTCTGCATAGAGTCTTATCGCTACAAAAACTAGTACCTACTTTAACAGCAGAGATAGAAATACAAACGTATGTCTAAATTCGACATTTCTCGTTATCGTCAACAGCTCGTATTCTTAAGAAAACCTCTCCTCATAAAGTTTGTTCCGGCGCTCGACGCTCCACGCTCCCTA
Organism: Ectropis grisescens; assembly: GCA_017562165.1. Lineage (NCBI taxonomy): Eukaryota > Metazoa > Arthropoda > Insecta > Lepidoptera > Geometridae > Ectropis > Ectropis grisescens. Next base: position 1,796,017 of record CM029791.1, on the reverse strand, counting down.
CTCCCCGTAATCTCTACGCGAGCTGTGAATCCTTCACAACCACGGGAGACAGTGCAGTGAAAACAGTACAACAATGTCTTAAATATGGCTAACATAAACTTAACCGCTTGTTTGTTTGGTTTTATGTTTATTATGTCCGCGTAGTCCTGATGCATAGATATAAAGATAGAATGAAAATCATTGCTAGTCACTGTAAAACACACTTGTCACTAATAAATAAATAAATATTGTAGACATTTCTCTCTATCCCCAACTAACCAAAGTTTGAACATACTGCGGGAGCTATGTAGCTGATATGGTTACTCATATAATAGTACCTGTTTGACCGAGCTTTGCTCGGTTTTTTAAAATGATATTTAGGCAGGTACGAATTACGTAGTAATGACTTACTTAGATACGAGTTAAATGCGTTTATAAAAGGCTCTAAGTATAAGATTTTCTCAGAAAATAAAAAGAACAAAAGTAAGAGTTCCGATTGTAACCATCAGGATTCGAACCGGAGCCTGTTGACTCCGAGGGCGAGCATATTCCGTCTGAGCCATTTAGATATAAAGAACAGCGGCGAAATAAGTTATCGTATTCTAATGACATTGTAGGAGTTTTTCATTGTCGCAAAAACGCGCATAAAATGATGTTTTAAAAAATAAAACCTAGCGAGATCTGTATACATAATTTCATGAAAATCGTTCGAGCCGTTTCCAAGATTCAGATTCTATATATACATACCTACAAGAATTGCTCGTTTAAAGGTATAAGATTAAATACAGTGTTAGGAAAGTAATTTGTTAAAAACAGAAGTCGACCAGTCTTATTTCAATTGGCTGAATTATAGATATAGTTTTAAAAAAATATTGCAAAAGGTGCCTTCGGATTATTTTTTTTTGCCTCGTCTGAAATCGACTAGTTTTGGATTTGAACTGTGAATCTAGCGTTCCTGGACAGATGGCGTTTTCGTTATTTTTAATTTTTGCTTCTACGATGCCAAGCAGCAGCCGGCTACCGCGATTCTACACCTTACTTCGCACACGTACAGATGTCTTTAGATTATAGAAGTTTTGTGATACTGCACGTTTTTAATAAATTTCCTATCTTGTGAATGAAAATTAAAATAAGTTTCCCTACTTTTTTTTGGCTCGACACCCGGGGGCTATTAAACCGGAGTGGATCAACCGAAAAAGGTTAGGCAACAATAAAAAACGTAAAGGAGGTAAGGATCCTGCGGCGAAGCTTTGTTTCACGCCCTTTGTTCGCCGCCCTACATTACCATGCAAAAATAATATCCACTGAAAAATACATTGAACAAACTGTTTTTGCACACATTCATTTTCCGTACCTATAGCTTCAAATAAACTTGCTGTGGTAGTGCTTTAGCCTTGGCTTCCTGAGTGCCTGTCTGGGTACCTCTGTTTCTCCTTCATATGCTCGTTACAACAGGCTTCTGGAAGAAATCTTTTCAACAATAAGACCGCCCCTTGCTACTAGTTCTTAATTAAAGTAAGTTGACATTTTTCTCAAGTGTTAATTTCTAGTTGCTAGTTCGTAAGTGTTTCTGTAGGAATGTTTTATTTACGTCACATTTTGTTGATAGAATAGATCATTATTTATCCATCTTTCAAACTCCATTTGGAACACAGATTATAATTAGATTATTGTCTAAAATGGGACATAGATTTTTCAAGCCGGGGAAATTGAGGAAATATGATACATGCGGGTAGAACTACTGTTACTATTTCAAAGATAATTGAACCAAAAAGGGAAAAATGGCCAAAATTTATAATGAGGTGCAAACTACCATTTATGACAATAATAACATGACTCTAAACACATCGAACCATTACCCCGTTGAGAAACAACCCCAAAAGCCGCTGAAAATTGAATTTCTTAATTGCCTATCCGCAACAGAGAAAATACTTGGAACAACTTCCTTCCGCCCCGGTCAGCGTTGGTTTCGGAAATTTCATTAATTTTTTTTCGGTCGGCACGGCGCGGTTGCAAAGTTTTTTAATCTCAATCGAGGGTTGATGTGAGACTGAGGCGCTGAGGTATGTTTCAACTTTTTTGATGTATAAATCTGAGGATACGTAAACGGTTATTGGACTTTTGAGGGATTTCGTGACAAGATGTTGTTCCAGTTTTATCAATAAAATTTTACTAAGACAATAACTATACGTTACTATATTATTTTTAACTAGTTTTATTATTAACTAGCGGTCAGTTCCGGCTTCGCCTAGATATTGTCATTTAAAGATTTCAGAAACGTTATTTAGCTCATGCACAAAAACTTAGCTAAATCTCATGAAATCATCTGAAACACAGTTTACAATTTTATAAAAAAACATGCAGACGAACATTCATTTTTAGATTTATAGATTCGTCACTACAACGATAACTACGTATATTATTCAACTTTTTATAAAAATAAAACTTCACTAGAACAATGACTGAACGTCTAATAAAAATTATAAAAACCTTATTTTATTAATGTATCATTTTAATAGTAGATAGAGTAACATGATTTTTCTATTAAAAACATTTTAATTACCTAGGTACCGTTTACACAAAAAAAAAATCATCTAACTTAATTATTTTTGTTGGTAAGTGGTTATACATCGTTCGAACGTTTGTTTTTTTTGCAATAAAATATCTCCAGAACAATATCTATATGTACTTATGTTGTTAGCTAACTAACTGTATTATATCAGCCAACTAACTCTCATTGCACACGTTGCGCTTAGTCAGAGGTTTGATTGTGTTGTGTGAGAACTGTTTCAATATCTTATTTATTTCTAAAGCTAAAATTAAACAATAAGCGTGCTCTATAGTTGACTGCACCGTTGATTGTCATCAGACATAAACAAGCGTAGAAGGATAATCGATAAAATGTCCAAAAACTAAACATTAAAAAATATCCGAAACATCAAAAATCCGTATTTAACTCAATAACCAAGCTACAAAACCGTATACGGTGTTTGTCCGCGATAGACTCTTAAACTACTTAACCGATTTTAATGAAATTTGGACACCGTGTGTAGATTGATCCAACTTAAAAGATAGGATAGTTTATATTTCGATTAATGGGCTTTATGTGGCAATATCCGAGCGAAGCCGGAACGGGCCGCTAGTATACTTATATGTACCTACCATGGGCAAAACTGGGGCGTACCGATGGTGGCTAATATGGTCATTAATCAGAAATCATTAATCATACTATAAAATAATAAAATGTAAATACGAGTAGAACAATGTACGTTAATTTATAGTAAAATTAGATGTCTAACACTTTATACTTTATCCAGGCCATAGTTCTGCATTACCCAGAGAGACATTCCGTAACTAAGCAATAATTTTCGCTCCCCGAGATGAAAATTTCGATTATGCGTGAAATCTAGATTTCCCTCGCGACCTCGCTTGTAAGACACGTAGATTAGTTCTAATGGGTTTATTTATACTCAGGTTTGTTGGCTGTTGGGAAATAAGGCATTTGGCTATTTTAATAGTGAACTCAACGTTTTATTTAAATAATTACTAGATACTAACCCGTAGTTTTACTAGCGTAGTCACCGTTCCCGTTATTTTCCTTGGGTAAACGTAGAATATTTTTATAGTATAGTGACGAGATGAGCAGGACATGTGCCTGATGATAAGCAACATACCTGCCCATAATAGCTCAGTGTAACGCAGCAGCGGAACATAAAGAGTCTTAATCATTACATAACCAGCGTAACATGTTTTATCTCCATCTAATTTCACTGGAAACATTGCCTTTCAAACTGGAACACAGTAATGTTTACAAATCACTTCTAAACAGTAGAATACAAATACAAAATAAAAATAGGTACAAAAATAATTACAAAACAAATTTAAAATTGACCCATACGAACTAGCCTCTTCCAGAGACATGCAATATGTCTGGCATAACAATTTTTATTGGTCTGAACTTATACAAACATCAACAAGAACAAAATTAAAAATTTTGATTAACCCCCGACTACCTTAGATTTGTTATCTGTACAACATTCTACTAGTCAAGCCCTTTCATTTGATACCCATATTAAGGAAGTTGTGAAAAAAGAAATGTAATTCGCCATTTTGTGGTAGCGGCCATCTTGGATTTGAAATTTGTCATGGTGGAAAGTATTCTACTAGTCAAGCCCTTTCGTTTGATACCCATATTGCGGTAGTAGTGAAAAAAAAAATATTCGCCATTTTGTGGTGGCAGCCATCTTGGATTTGAAATTTGTTATAGCGTATAGTACTCTGCTAGTCAAGTCCTTTCATTTGATACCCATATTGAGGTAGGTTGTAAAGAAATATTTTGTCCGCCATTTTGTGGAGGCGGCCATTTTGAATCGATATTAACCAAACATAGCTAAGAACACCCGCACGGATATTAACTTTCAAATAAAAAAAACGCATCGAAATCGGCCCATCCGTTTGAGCTCTACGGCGCCACAGACAGACACACACACAGACAGATAGACAGACAGACAGACAGACAGACAGACAGACAGACAGACAGACAGACAGACAGACATCGACGTCAAACTTATAACACCCCTTTTTTTGGTCGGGGGTTAAAAATACAAGTAATAGACAACTGATAAACTTTTTCTTCCTTCAATTTTTAGCTTATATTATCGGCAAAATAACTGGAAAAGGTGTGGTCCTTCCCTAAGTGGACTCTGCAAAGACTTCTAATTCACCAATTCACACTGAACTAACTTGTAGCTCTCATAAAAGGCAGTTAACAATTTCCACACCACTTAAAATATATAATTCACACCCGAAAGATATACTTGCGAAATAAAAACCGTGCAAAATGCACAAATGCCCCGCGCCGAGTCGAAGATAAATGGTGTAATTCCCTTTATCGCCGGGAGAAAAAAGTCACAAAGATAACAAAGAAAAAAGATTTTTAAAAGACTATAATTCACAGACTCCAGGAAAAACCCTTCTCTTGCTAAGCTATGGAATAAATTCTGTAGATGAGATGCTTCTTCGCCCTCACTGGATGACGGATGGCGTATTTTGGATGCAATTTTGTTGACAACAGAAAACAAGTAGTTTTGTATTAGTAAAACTCCGACAAAGAATAAAGTAGAATATCCTTTATTTCATAGCGCACACATTTTCATATATACCCATATTTTTATATTTAGAAATTCATGCATCGTCATATTAAGTAAGCAAATTCTTTCTTATCATTCTATACATTTAAGTAATCGTTATTAAAAATCACTCATGGATATGTAAATCACAACTTGAATACATTTGATTCTTTTCATCCTAAAAAGCTGTGTTGGGGCAATATATTAAATTATTTATACTACCGACTCATTTCGGCTTCGCTCTGATTTAGTGAATTCGCTCAAATATCCAAACATCAAATTGTTCAATGTTTTGATGTTTGACAAACAATACATTCGATTAAAATTAAATTAAGTACTGATATAGCGGATACCCGGAGAAAGATATATATAGATATTTTAAATAATGGTTTGTAAAGCGTTGAAAAGAAAAATGAAAGTTTATTATAAAAGTAGCCCTATTTTTCAAGGTCCTCTTAGCTTGAAAAACTGGGCTACATGAAACTTATATAATACTACAATTAAACGAATATGAAATACATGTAAAGATAAATTATCTTTCTATTCAAATTATTATGCTTACTCTCAAGAACCTATTTTCAGTTATTATTGAGAAAAACTTTTAAACAAATTGAGGTAATTTTATGGAGTCGTATTTTCAAATCGTATTAGTTATAGAGTATATTCTAAACTTTATATTATGTGAATTTCAAAGTTAAATATTCAGTTACTTGGTAGATATTATATGTTGTAAATAAAGACTAATAAACAATAAGGCATCTGAGGTAGTATTCGCTTTTCAGGGAGTAAAATTACTACTAACAGTTTAAGGCCCATGGATTACATCGTGGGGCATAGCTTGTTAAAATAAACTCAATAACTAATACGTAGTAGGTTGAAAATCGAAAATCTAACATTACGATACAAAACTTTTACATTTGCGAGAGCGGTGCTTTAAAATTTCCCTATTGTAGTTTTATCGCATGCGAAACTTCTTAGTAAGTTTTGAAATGTCATCACAAACAGTCAACTCTGAATAGTTCACCACTTTTCGTTCAGCTTTACCAGTTGGCGGTGAAAAAGCTGAACTACATTATTATTAATGATACCTGGAGCGCTTTAGTATCTAACGGGTGATACTAAACGAGCGCCGTTCATTTGTTCTTTTTGTCTCGATCGACTATAGATAATCCTTTGTTTTCGTTACACGAATCGATTGCGAACATAACAATCTCGATTTCTATTATCTGTTTCTAGTCCAAGTGTACAAACATTACAAAAAAATAATTATCAAAGAAATTTCGTAGCCGGGGTAGCGGCATGGCGGACCGTTCTGTTTCGTGATAATTAAATCTTTTTCTTGATTAGATTTTCGTTTTGTGGTAAAAGTGTTACTAAAATGGGTGCATAAAAGGTCCTTCTTTGTCGTGAATGTGTTGTGAGTGTAATAATTACATCGTAAAGTGCCATAATCATGCGAATTGTGCGAGATGAGACCAAAAATTTGTAAACATCATATTCAACACAGAAATACTAGATTCCGGTAAGTGTAATTATCTTTATTATTCGTAAAAATGATAAAGTGGTTCAAGACCATTGCAGTGATGTATATTTTGTACAATATAATTAACGAATACATCAAAATTTATCCAATTTAGAATCTTCCCAACCTCAAAAAAATATTTTTGGCGGGAAGCGTGGCGCTTTGGTACATGGCATTTGTTTACGCGTCGTGCGCTCGACGTGTTAATAGATCTGTAGATCTGTAGATATTGTGTTTTCAGAATTAATTAACTGTACCTGTTAATTTTGAGTATTGTAAAAAAATATAGTATCAAATTACGTAAAAACATTATTGTATGTTCGCGAGGACAAAACTGTTGAAACCATTATTGTATCCACCTGCCATCTATGTACACAGTTTATACAATAAATACATTCTCATTCTTATTCTCTAGTAATATTTTTGTAGTGGTAGGACTCTTAGCAGAGACCGCCTGGGGAAGTACCACACCTTTGCCAGTTATTCTACCGCCAAACAGTAAAATGCAAACATTACTGTGTTCCGGTTTGAAGGGCAATGTTTCCAGAGAAATTACAGGGTTTTGTGATTTAACATCTTAGATCTCTGGGTGATGAGCGCAGTGCAGTGCTAGGTAATAGCTGCGTGTCACTGTGCTGTAATGTGGCAGGCGTGTTGCTTACCATCAGGCACATGTCATGCTCGTCTATTCACTCTTTATTTAAAAGAAAAAACCTATTTCGTACTAGTTTTTGAGTCCGATATACCCGATAGTAGCGCTATTTTAACGGTCATGTGTTGTGAATATAGTGCACTAGTTCTCACTTTAGTATACAAGTATGTGTCAGCAATATTGAACAACACTACATATATACAACAGCCAAAAAGTTTCCATATACTACGTATAGAGTTACACACGCAGTAGTTAGTACACGCACAATGGCCCAATTGAGAGGCTAATTGCGGAAAAGGCCCCGTTAAACTAACTATCTAACGTATAGAGTTAAGTTTTTTGCAAGGTTCCTTTGTGTCAATCGTAAGCAGATGACGTGCATACTTTCTATGGCAACAGAGTGACGTGCCGCGACAAAATTATGACACTTCCACAAGAGTGACAAGGCAAGAAAGACGCTACCCGTGCTTTCGGTGTAAAGCGTTTGTGCCAACTCTATACGTAGTATATGTACGCTCTTTGACAATAGCTTTCAAGTTTCATAGGCACATGCGAAAGTGGCGCCGCCAGTTAATGGTTATTTTTTATTGGGATATTAAAATCGCAAAACGTAGCTAAGAAGTGGTTACGAGAGTTTGGAACACAATCAAAATCTAGTGAAGTTTACACTTGCAAGATACTTGCCAGAAAGTAAGTAACGGCAAGTAATACATATTTTACTCATTTTGACTTTTTTCATTTTGATTTTTACTTTTTTACATACCCGTATTGACTTTAGTGACACAATCCGAAACGAGGAAATCTGCAGAAGAACGAAGGTCACCGACATAGCTCTTAAAATTAGCAAGTTGAAGTGGCAATGGGCAGGCCATATAGCTCGCAGAACCGATAACCGCTGGGGAGTAAAGGTTCTCGAATGGCGACCACGAACCGGCAGACGCAGTGTAGGACGGCCCCCACACGATGGACCGATGATATTGTCTCGGTCGCGGGAAGTCGGTGGATGGAGGCGGCACAAGATCGGTCATTGTGGAAATCATTGGGGTGGTCTATGTCCAGCAGTGGACGTCTGCAGGCTGCAGATGATGATGATGATGATTGACTTTAGTTTCGTAACAAGAACGTCTAGGCTGTGGAATACGTTGCCTGGGTGAGTTTCCCAATGCTTACAATCTTGGTGTCTTAAAGTCGAGAATCAACTATAGCCTAGACATTCTTGTTATGAAAGTGGAGTCACTACGCGTTTGAGTCTTTAGAACATCAACTATGAAACGTTGTCGCTTTTTCGAGCTACGAACAGTCCTATAGAAAAAAGGAAAATGGTATTAAATATTGCAGTTTGGCGGCACACTCCTCGAAATACCTCTGATAAAAATCCGATAATCAATTATCATAGTAATAGAAAAACTTCTTTTATGGAAGGAAAGTAACCACCTCAATAAAAAAATTACTCTAGATTTATTAAACGAAAATGGCGTACCTAGTGGATCATATATTATCTAAAAAATAATGAATTATTAACAGAATATTAGATGATTTTTTTTTTAATCATAACCAAGGTTATGATTAAAAAAAAACTAATATTCTAATAATCTTGGTTATGATAAAAAAAAAACTAATATTCTGTTAATGATTAATTATTTTTTAGATAATATATGATCCACTAGGTACGCCATTTTCGTTTAATTTATAAAAAGCAAAGAAAATAATTATTTTAAATTAAAATTTTAAATCACTGAAATATAATCAATAGTTGAATAATTTAAAATATTTCATTCAGACCTTACTAAAGTTATCAAACAAAAAACAGCCTTATTGTCATAGGGTAAACAAAGAATTCTCGACCGTCTAATATTTTGTGTACATAACAATGTATGTGATTTATAATCTTGTCGATAAAACCTATTTTCCCTTGACCGCGGTAAGTGGGGTGTAATTGAAACGGAATGATTTATAAAGACCCCGCGCCATCTTTGGGGCGACTTTATTTATCGCAACCAGCGCCAACTTATCTATTAAATTGAAAAAGGAGCCAGTATCGATATTAAACGAGATAACTAGTGAAACTCTTGGTAACTTTTAGTTCTCTCGTTTTATCAACGTGAAAGTTATGTTGGTGACACTTAAGATTGTATACAGATATTAAAGTTGGGTTATTTACATAGGATAAAACAGTGTTTCAAAAATGGAGAAATAATGGTATTTTTATGAGTCACAACTTTTTTAGGGAGGTGTTTTTAACCCCCGACCAAAAAAAGGGGTGTTATAAGTTTGACGTCGATGTCTGTCTGTCTGTCTGTCTGTCTGTCTGTCTGTCTGTCTGTCTGTCTGTCTGTCTGTGTGTGTGTCTGTCTGTGGCACCGTAGAGCTCAAACGGATGGGCCGATTTCAATGCGGTTTTTTTATTTGAAAGTTAATATCCGTGCGGATGTTCTTAGCTATGTTTGGTTAATATCGATCCAAGATGGCCGCCTTCACAAAATGGCGGACAAAATATTTCTTCACAACCTACCTCAATATGGGTATCAAATGAAAGGGCTTGACTAGTAGAATACTATACACTATAACAGATATCAAATCCAAGATGGCCGCCATCACAAAATGGCGAATTATATAATTTTTTTCACTACTACCGCAATATGGGTATCAAACGAAAGGGCTTGACTAGTAGAATACTTTGCACTATAAAAAAATTCAAATCCAAGATGGCCGCTACCACAAAATGGCGAATTACATTTCTTTTTTCACAACTCCCTTAATATGGGTATCAAATGAAAGGGCTTGACTAGTAGAATGTTGTACAGATAACAAATCCAAGGTAGTCGGGGGTTAATCAAAATTTTTAATTTTGTTCTTGTTACCAACAATATTAATCGCCGTTTTTAGAATATTTACTCAAGACGAGTTAAAAATAATGACTTCAGGTTCGGTAATTCAAATTTATAATTTTTTTTTATAATTGTGACGTCATAATAATGTTAAGAGAGACAAAAGGCACGACGAATGATCCTACAATTATATAAAATTATTTGATATACTGACAGTATTTAAATAAAATAAAAATATGAACCAACTTTAATTTTGATATATCTTGGTTTAACTTACTTTATGATCATTCAAATGATGATTTCATACTTGGATGGGCAAGTCCATATTAAAAGTACGAAAAAACCTAAAACACTAGTCAGTAATTTTATTAATTCACAATCCAATTAAAAATTCATTCATTCTAATTGAATATTTTTTATTATACTTTTTTTTTTAAGCGTAGTTTCCGTCGAGACCCTTTCTAGGCTAAACTTGGCTCTCTGGACCAAGTTTCTATGCTTAATTAACACCTTTCGCATTTTCGTTATTTAAAACATTTTATATTATACATTTATTTTATATTTATTATTTTAATACCTAGAGTTTTCATTTAGAATCGTCTATCTTATAAACTCTACACACACCCCACATTTTTACTATAAAACGCAACAAACAACAGTCCCTTTACATTAAAACTCAACACTCACTCCCTAGTTTTTGCAACGAAACAAACTCAAAAAACATTCAATTGTTTTTTCCATAAAACTCAACACAGATACTTTAGTTGTTTTGCTTTAAAGAACTCAAACCGTACTTCATTGTTCTCTTCCAACAGAAACTCAACACGCTTTTAGTTCCCTAGCGATAAAACAACATCGCATCGTAATCACACATAAATTATACATTATGAGCATGAATAATTATCCAACGTGAGTGTGGGGGAATATTATCTGCTTTTGTTCGAATTAAAATTAATTAGTTTATTATGATAAGGACATAGTTATTTTAATGGGAAATCTATATAAGAGGAATTTGGTTTTGTGAAGAATATTCCAAATAGTTGTTGAGTTTTTGCGCTGTAAATCCCAAATAAACAATCACGCCGTTCTTTTTACCAATTACAAAAAAGGAGGAGGTTCTCAATTCGGTTGTGTGTTATTTTTTGTATGTACGTTACACGATAGCTCCGCGATTTGCGAATCGATATTGATGGTTCTTTTTAGGGTTCCGTAGCCGCTTGATACACTGGCCGCTTTTCGCGTTTTACAAATTTGGCGGGAAAACGGGTGTCAGGTTACATAAGTGCGGTGTTTATGTTTCGGCATATGAAGTGGCGCCTTACTTTTACCCGTTTGAGCCATTTACTCTCAAGAGCGTTTCAAGAAGCTTCTAGCGGTATCATTTATTTATAATTAATGTACTTAAAATGTAAACTAACATTTTTGACACTTGAGTAAAAAATTTTGCGACTTCTCAAGTAGTTAGCACAACTATAACTTTAATCATTTATAAGGGAGACAGTGGTTTTATAGGTTAAATGTGTTGTATACGAAATAACAAACTCTAAACACCAAAAAAACTGTATTCGATTGCACAAATTATTTATATTTTTCAATACTTCGGGACCATTTTCCCGCCAAAATTTTTTTTTTATTAATTTTACGATTTTTCTATGTAAATGAACTTTAATTTTAGTGTGGGTTATATCAAAATAAAGACCGGTTCAAGTAGACGCCAGTAAACACAAATTTATCGGTATACCTACCCAAATAAAATTACGAAAAATTTTTGTCCCGCCAAAAACCCAAAACGCATCTATAAGTTTGTTTGTTGTCGTCATCAACCAAGTTTTTGGGTACTATATTACACGCCGGTGTATCAAGCGGGTAGCAAAATGGCAAAACACGGGGCCCTTATAGATTCGTCATCTCTGTTTGTCTGTATGTCTGTCTGTCTGTTTGTTTGTCACAGTCACTTTTCTTTGAAACTATAAGAACAATACTATTGAAGATTTTCATGCAAAAAAAATATATGAGGGTGTCCCATACTTAAGATTAAAACTCAAATCAAAAGCATACGTATATTTTATCTATGGACAGGTCTTCAAAAATGAAATTGAGGTTTCTTACATATTTTCATTCATCTAAAATGTCTAGATGACTGAGTGATAGCTTCTTATATACTTTGAGCGAGTGTCTAAATTTAATTTTAAATTCAAGTCAGTTTTTGTTTCTTTAGTTCACATATCTAGTTTTTCGATGTCTGTTAGAACTCATCATGGATTACTTATCTATCAATTTATTATTCATTTATCACTTACATTCACACAGTACTGTAAAAAATAACACTTTTATAAGTAAATCTTTATTGTTAACTAAGTTGGACAGGTTGTCGAGGCATACCTATTTCTATATCATTTGTTCTATTTCATGGCACAACCTTCCGTATACAGGGTATTCGATAATCACATTTAATGGCGTCTCCTCTCTGTCAAATTAACAAACGCATGACGTAGATAGGTTCTTGAGTGGATACTGTGCCTAGGCCAGCCTAGTTTGGGACATCCTGCAGTTAAGTGAAGCGACGATATGCAAAAGTTGTGTGGAAATAGGGGATATAAGAATAAACAGATACGAGAGAACGGTAGAGTAAATTGGGAAATGCCTATGTCCAGTTATGGCGATGAAAGCTGATGATGATGATTAAAACATTTTTGGAAAAACTACTAAGCTTTAGGTCACACCCATAATTTATTCAGCAATCATTATTTATCCATCATATCCAATTATAATTCCCTGTATAAAATCAATACCTTCAATAGTAACGTATTTTAATTGCGAACTGACAAATCTCTCTCATTAAACACACAAATAATTATACCTAATCGAAGAATATCCCAATTTCAAACTCTATTACGCACTTCCGATTTCACACTGGCGTATAAAACCGGTTCCGATATTTGAATAATGACCAAAATGCACTAAGAAGAAAACGTTAGAAAGTTTTAAATCATAAGCCTCGAATTGTTACATAAAAAACATTTGTAGCTCAGGTCATGTTTCCATTGGTGGTAATTGAGGCCTTCCCTAACAAAAACAGAGTGTCAAAGGCATTATTGTCATCCTTTAACCCACCACGCTAAGTGTGGGTTAAAGGATGACACATGGGTGTTTTGTTAAAATGTTTAATTAATCCCATTTTTCGTCTAACTTTTTTTTGTCGTCAACACAAAAAAGGTTAAGGTAAACACTGTGAGGATACCGACATGTACCTAGAATTATGTCCTACCTAGAGTCATGTGTCACATTTGACAAACCAGATTTGCCAATTCGGTGGTTGATTATGAACTTCACTCAATACTTGAGATAGAAACCCCCAAGATCCAGCTGTGAGAATATTTCGTGGGTTGGTTAGGCTTATGCATTTTTTATCACAATTTTGTCATTCATCGTCCTCCAGTGAAGTCCTAAACCAACCGTTTTCTCTTCACAAAGTCTACCTGGGAAAGCACCTTATTTTACCAGTTATTCTTGCCCCAAATAGTAATGTGCAAACATCGCTATAATCCGGTACAACGGACAACAACTCGAGAGAAATTTCAGGAAAGTGAAAACACAGTGAAATTATCTCTTTTTGCTGAGTAACGTGCCCAATGCAGTAGGCAATAGGTATAAGTATTAGATTTGAGCACTTCATGTTCCAATAGCTATGTGACACTGTGCTGTTACGTGATTGTCGCTTATAACCAGGCACATGGCATGCTCATCCCATTAATCTATACTATAAAATAATTTATTATGTTGTTCTTAGTGCGTTAGTACCATCAGCATCTGTTTATCCGATCGCGTCTCATTTCGATCGTAGTAAATTTTACAAGCGATAATGTGAGGTCATTATGCGCTGGTTATGTGTTTTTAGTTAGTGTTTATTGTCGAAAGTCGCCGCTGGATTTGGATTAGTTCTTTCACACTTATGTCTTTGTAACGTTCGATTGATAGAAGTTTTTTTGAAGATGGTTGTGAATGATGCAATTTGTTTCAAAATTGTTTGATGAATATATAATAATATATTTAAATATAATTCGGGGCTAAAAAAGGCTGAAAAAATGGATCAGTATTTATTACAAAATTTACCTTGTGAAACACTTACTTGACATCACTTAATTTTATGCAACAGAGGCGTGAGTTGGACCGCAAATTTCCCGAAGTTAAGAAACCCCGCGGCCTAGGATGTAATACAACTACCTGGAGTATCATTGAAGACCTATTTTCTCTGTAATTATAAACACCTTGGTAGTACCGATTCGGGAACACATTCTCAGATGGAGTATTCCACAGTATATTCAGCACCATAATCTTTCTACCGAGTGCTAGATAGTTTAATTAACTTTATTACACTTTATTACAAAATAGCTGTATTAGTTTGTAAAACTATAAATCATAATTATACTTAACAGGACTTAATCACAATCAAAACTGTTATTTAATTACCTCGACGATTGGCAGCATTATAATTGCCGTGATCATAAGAAGACTCACCGTCTTTCGTGATCAATTCGCGAAAGTTTAAAACAACAACTAAAATTGTTGCCTTTTTTAAAAAACAAGCGTTTAATTAACGCCACTGTGAAAGTTCGCCGACTTGTAATGGTATTTATTTTATTATACAAAGCATTCTAAGTTTCATTTGAGTTATTTTAATAGACACATTTCCCATGTCATACATATTTGTATGTAGTACAAATATTTGTTCTAAACCCGTCTTAATTAGTGTAAACTTGCTTGTTTGTGGACATACATACAACAACGGGACACGTATTTATTAAACGAAATTAATGTTCTTTACTAGTACATTGACTGGCCTCGTAGCTTAGTGAGTAGTAACTCTGCCTGCGAAGCTGAGGGTCGTGGGTTCGAATCCCACCCAGTCCAAATGTTTGTGTGATGAATTCAAATATTTGTACTGTGTCTGGGTGTTTCTTTGTATAATAAGTAACTATTTAGAATTATATAAGTAAAATATCAGCTATCTGGCTGCCATATTACAAGCTTTGCTTAGTTTGGGGTCAGATTGTGTTGTGTGGACCCCTCATGTCCAACAATATATATAAAAAAAAAATGTAAAATGCAGCAACGCTTAATTTTGTTTGTGTCGGCATAAATATTCAAACCTTGGAAATGGTTTAACATTTTTGAATGGTGAAGTGTTTGAGACATTGGACCCTTGGGATTGATAGCTTGTAACATTTTCAAACACTTTTCTGAGCGCTTGGTGACGCTACGCGTGGTCAAAATCCTAGGCTTTGTGTTGATAGGAGTCTGTGCAGAGTC
The DNA here is from genome assembly GCA_017562165.1 of Ectropis grisescens. Taxonomy (NCBI): domain Eukaryota; kingdom Metazoa; phylum Arthropoda; class Insecta; order Lepidoptera; family Geometridae; genus Ectropis; species Ectropis grisescens. The sequence continues at coordinate 1,780,597 of CM029791.1, read as the reverse complement.
CGCCTGGGGAAGTGCCACACTTCTGCCAGTTATCTTACCGCCAATAAGTAAAGTGTAAGCATCGCTTTGTTCCGGTTAGAAGGTCAGTATTTTCAGAGAAATCACAGAGAACAGAGATAAACCCCAAACTAAGCAAAGCTTGTGCTATGGTGGCCAGATAGCAGATGTAATACTTATATAATTGTTAACACATACTTATAATATCGACATAGAAACACCCTGACACAGTACAAATATTTGGATTCATCACACAAAGTAAGTTTGTTAATATTGGCTCTGTGAGTTAAAAAATGAATTAAAATATCAGATATGTATATTCTACGCTGCTGCATTTTTTTTTCGATTTTAGTGGCAGCCACGTTACTGTTTGTAGCCGCTTGATACACCGGCGTGTAATATAGTACCCAAAAACTTGGTTGATGACGACAACAAACAAACTTATAGATGCGTTTTGGATTTTTGGCGGAAAAAAAAATTTTCCTGTTTTTATTTGAAAGAAAGAAAGAAAGAAAATTTTTATTAACACACAGACTAACAAAACACATACATAAGTAGTTTTTTCAAGTCCAACATTATAATGCTTATACGGTCCGTATGTGTGGGTACAAGTATGATCAGTGGGCCGCAAACTAAGCACATAGCTTGTATCTTGAGACCCGAGTGCATAAAAACAAATATTTTTCTGTCTATTCTATTCTGTCTATTTCGTTAGTTATACCAATAAATTTGTGTTTAATGGCGTCTACTTGAACCGGTCTTTATTTTGATATAACCCACACTAAAATTAAAGTTCATTTACTTAGAAAAATCGTAAAATTTAAAAAAAAACAAAATCAAAATTTTTGGCGGGAAAATGGTCCCGAAGTATTGAAAAAAATTAAAAAATATATAATTTGTGCAATCGAATACAGTTTTTTTGGTGTTTCGAATTTGTTATTTTGTATACAACATGCTTAACTATAAAACCACTGTCTCCCTTACAAATTATTAAAGTTATAGTTGTTAGACTACTTGAGAAATTGCAAATTTTTTTACTCAAGTGTCAAAAATGTTAGTTTACATTTTAAGTACATTAATTATAAATAAATGATACCTCTAGAAGCGTCTTGAAACGCTCTTGAGAGTAAATGGCTCAAACGGGTAAAAGTAAGGCGCCACTTCATATGCTGAAACATAAACACCGCACGTATGTAACCTGACACCCGTTTTCCCGCCAAATTTGTAAAACGCGAAAAGTGGCCAGTGTATTAGACGCTACCTATACAAAAATGTTTTTTATAAATTGTTCTTACAACAAGAACAAAATTAAAATTTTGATTAACCCCGACTACCTCGGATTCTGCTAGTCAAGCCCTTTCATTTGATACCCATATTAAGGGAGTTGTGAAAAAATAAATGTATTTCGCCATTTTGTGGTAGCGGCCATCTTGGATTTGAAATTTGTGATAGTGCAAAGTATTCTACTAGTCAAGCCCTTTCATTTGATACCCATATTGTGGTAGTAGTGAAAAAAATAATGTAATTCGCCATTTTGTGATGGCGGCCATCTTAGATTTGAAATTTGTTATTAAAGTCAAGCCCTTTCATTTGATACCCATATTGAGTTAAGTTGTGAAGAAATATTTTGTCCGCCATTTTGTGGAGCGGCCATCTTGAATCGATATTAACTCATAGCTAAGAACATCCGCACGAATATCAACCTTCGAATAAAAAAAACCGCATTGAAATCGGTCCATCCGTTTGAGCTCTTTGCCACGACAGGACAGACTCAGACAGACAGACAGACAGACAGACCGACAGACAGACAGACAGACAGACATCGACGTCAAACTTATAACACCCCTTTTTTGGTCGGGGGTTAAAAATCGACTCAAACACCCAGTTCCTTTTACGACCGGACCTCAATACACTCACCTTTGTGTTAGCATTATTCCCAAAACAAACAAAATTTAATTAATCCATCCACGAGTTTAACCAGTACATTTTAATATACAAACAAGTAAACTCAATAAACAGGGCAATGTTCACAGAATGCTTTAATTATATTTCTGCACTATTGAATGTTGACTTTGCTATGCAGATACCGATACATATTATAACGAGTGACATCATGAAAAAGAGTTATGTTTTTGTTCATAACACACAATTTTAATGATTGTGCTTCTACACAAGAACAAAATTAAAAATTTGATTAACCCCCGACTACCTTAGATTTGTTATCTGTACAACATTCTACTAGTCAAGCCCTTTCATTTGATACCCATATTAAGGAAGTTGAGAAAAAAGAAATGTAATTTGCCATTTTGTGGTAGCGGCCATCTTGGATTTCAAATTTGTTATAGCGTTTAGTACTCTGCTAGTCAAGCCCTTTCATTTGATACCCATATTGAGGTAAGTTGTGAAGAAATATTTTGTCCGCCATTTTGTGGAGGCGGCCACCTTGAATCTATATTAACCAGACGTAGCTAAGAACACCCGCACGGATATTAAATTTAAAATAAAAAAAAACGCATTGAAATCGGCCCAACCGTTTGAGCTCTACGGTGCCACAGACAGACACACACACACAGACAGACAGACAGACAGACATCGACGTCAAACTTATAACCCCCCTTTTTTTGGTCGGAGGTTAAAAATACTTAAACGAGACGAGATAAAACATCTGACGACGCAGTGTAGTAATGATTTGAAGTTGGACTTCATGTAAAAAGAACTACGTGTCACTGTTCTATTATGAGCAGGCATTTTGCTTACAATCTATCGGACTTCTCGTATCTCAAAAATGCGACATCGTTTCATGGTTGATGTTACAAAAACACGAACGAAGAGATTTGACTCCACGTTTGTGATAAGAACGTCTAGGTTGTGGAATGCGTTGCCTGAGTTGGTTTTCCCCGATAGTTACAATCTTGGTGTCTTCAAATCGAGAGTGAATCCGTTTCTTCTAGGTAAGCACGCTCCATCGTAGACCGCATAATCGCTTAGCATCAGGCAAGATGGCGATCAAGTGTGAACCTACAAAAGTTACTAAAAGGGTTAAATTCATGTTTGTGCTTGTTTTGACTATATAGTGGTCAAGTGCGAAACTATTATAGCTAAAAAAATCAGGCACATATCCTGCTCTTGTCATAAATTTTAACAAAGTAACTTACAAATTTAATTTTACGATGTAAATTCACTTTGGCAAATAATCTCCTGAAATTAACATTATTATTCGTAAATACCAGCGCCCTACGATTTTGACCTCGAAGTTTTCTTATCTACTTTAGCAATAAAAATATGCTAGAATACTCGTATAATAATCCCGATATAAGATTATAAATAAATAACCTATGCATTATTATTCTGTACAAAAACATTACTGTGTCAAATTTCAACTGGATCCGTTTAACTATTCTGACGCGATTGAGCAAAAAAGCTTTTTGCCAAGCATCCGAATATAATATTATAGTAGAATAAATAGTTAAGCTTAACTGCTACCACCATGTTTTCAGAAGGCCACCTTAGGGAGCATATTTAAATAAGAATCTCATATAAAAGAGTTGTCAAGCAGATTAAGTTTTGCAGCATAGAACTTTCGGACGATAAAACTGAAAGCAATGTAACTAAGGATACTTACATTAAATACATTCATAGTATTCAGAGTATTTATTCTTCGATACGCATATTTCAATCCTTTTAATATCAACTATGAAAGGATGGAACGAGAACGCTTTCTGGATCTACAAACAATTCAAAGAAACACACACATTTCCAAATATATCCGAAAGACGACATACCAGCACAGGAATAAAATTTGATATTTTCAAACACTTTGATTTGACTTAAGACTTCTTCAATAACAAATAAAAAACATCTTAAATGAGTTAAATTTAACCAAAGTCACGGAAAATTTAAATTTAATGCAATTAACTGAACTGCACCCAGCGAGATGCGATCGAAGTCAGATGCGGTTGCAGCAATCAGGGCTCTGAGGTGGACACAGATTATAGAAAGGGTAGATGGAAAAGATCAGAGATCAGAGGTTCTGCTAAACACATCTTTATTTTAATATGGACAAAAATAAACAGGTGCTTATATTATTGTAAATCTTACACAGGAGTTAATGTCAAAATGAATTACCTATTCTTTGATTACCTCCAGACGTTTAGGTCGCATTACAACGGCCTTGGTCACGACAAGATTTTATATTTTGTTTCCTGATATTTGATAAACTAAGATTATGGGTATCTACAAGTCAAGAATAAATAAATATCTTCTAGAAACACATGCTCTGTCTTCGGTCATAACCTCACTTTGGGTAGGTATATTAGGCGAGTTTAAACCGGCGGGACCAAACATAGATCTATCTATATTTCACGTGCACCTTCATTTAGAATTTCCACCTTCAAAATCTTTGTTTATTTTTGTTGTTCTGTTGTTTTGAGAAATTGTATAAATACTGTTTTTGGTGGAATTTTGTTGACTCTCCATGAACTAGTTACAAAACATTGTACATTATTTTTATTTAAGGTATTTGTACTCTGAGCCCAGAGGACACAGGTTTATCGCCTAGTTCGGGGCTCGCTGTTAAATCCGTTTTAATCAATGTATGTTTCGGCAATAAAGTTTATATTATTATTCTGATTTTTTTGCTTTGAAACCCTTGACCCATAAAACTTTACCTTTCATGGGTCAATATTTGGTCAATGGTAACCGTATATAATGGACTACGTTTTTTTTAATTTTCATTCATGCGCTTATTCCTATTGCAAAAATGACACACTCGTTGATACATAAAACATTAATAATAAACTTATGAAAGCCGAGAAAGACAAGCTTAGCAAGGACCTTGACTTGGCTCATGAGGTTAATGTGGGATGTTGATTTCACGATCTTAGTCCCAATAGTTGTGTCGACAAATGGCCTAATAGCAAAAGTCTCGACCAACATCTCTGGAGACATTCGTTAAACGGGTGGTTTAAGGACCAGATTCAGAAGACGGTCATCGATCACACACAGCGCGCATCGTCAGGAGATTCCTCACTCTGCAACCCTAACCACCGGTAGCTTGGGCCCTACCCGCTGCAGTGCTGGTGACACTCTAGTTTTTAATTTTTATGTAATCTTAATATTTTTATAACTATTTAAAAAAACTATAAAATTAGGATTATCAATAAATTAATAAGTGTTTATTAGTCATATTTAATTTGTTTGTGTCGCAATAAAGAGTTTCTATCTGTCTATTTAATAAATGAGTGAATAATAATCTATGATATTAATACATAATAATACGAGTACAAGTCATGTAGGTCCTCTCTGTACATATTATAATAGATTTGTAAATTTTAGGCGATGATCAGAACATCCTCTACTTTGAGATTTGCATTTGGAAATTAATCAGATTTCGAAGAAATATAAAAAAATATTATATAATAGAAAAAAACATTTTGTATTCATATTTCATTTTTTTGTACTGGAATTTAAGCTTCTGTGCTGTTTTTAATTCGCTCTTGCATATCTATGGAGACCATCGTAGCGTGGCCAGTGGACAATCTCGGTGCAAACTATTTGACTTTGTGTGTTCACAAAATGGAAATTTAGTGGAAACCACTGAAATTCTTTGAGGATTTTCTGTTTTGTAGAAATTGTTGTAGTCTTATCTTGATTTTTCTTAACCACGCTCACCCCATAAGTTTTTTAAAATATTAATTAATTTCACGTTTTACCGCCATCTTGCTTGAAATTAAGCTACCAAGTTGTTTTTTCATTTTACAGTACATAAACAAAACAGATCTGTTGGACAAGAAAAACAAAAAATAAAAAGGTTCGTTCACTAAGTATTCTTTTACCGTTAAAGCCAGTGTTGACGATGACAAAGAGTTTCAAAACGGTGTGGTTTTAAAATATCTTAACTCTAAATAGTTGTAAGTAGTAGTAAGTAATACCTAGTATAGGTATTATTTTCTATTTATACTATTCTCAACGCCTTACGCATAGGGTATCTTGTGTATTCTCATGTATTATAACAGTTTACTTAACTAACTACTCATTAAAATACGATAGTACATACATACATAATATGTTCTAAATAAATGTATAAATTCTACACCTGTGTATAGAAAATACACAAAGGAAAAGAAAATACATAAACATAAAATAGCCCAATAAATATTCCCACTTCAGGGGCTCGAAGCCTTCTCTCGGACGGAGAGAGTCAAGGTCATAATCCACTATGCCTCATGTATGGTGGATGACAGATGAACTTGAAAGATTCTAGGTACATATCGGTTTCTTCACGATGTTTTCTTTCACCGTTTTAAGTCATTGCAATTACGCGCAACGCGCATGACTTCGAAAAGACAGTGGTGCGTGTGGGATTTGAGCCCGGGGCTCCGGATTGGCAGTCCCGTTCTTCCCACTAGCCCAGTAGTAACTCTGATGAAAAGTGGCACTTTTTAAGTCAAATTCAACATTTGTGTATCACACGTTCTAGCAACTAGGCCCTACGGTTTCTACTTGAGCTAGTGGCGCCATCCTCTTAATAATTACCATAGTGGTGCAGTTCAACACTCCTATCTACGACCCATTTTCAAGCAACCCTTGAATGAAAATGAGGTTTTTTCACCTGAATTTAATGCGATATTAAGTATTCTGTTTCTTGCTCGAGTTCGTTATTAAATTCAAGCGCTGAATATTCGGTTAAGGTTTTAAGTGAATGGTTTAGTTTTTTAAGTATTTTAGAGGGTTTTTGTTTTGTTGTATCTTTATTTACTCTTTAGAATTTTTTCAGGGTTTGTCCCTGTCTAAATAAGACTGATAATGTAAGCTCTTGTTTTTCATTAGTCATTCTCATGTATTTGAGTACGCTTTGAATGTTTTTAACCGACTTCAAAAAAGGAGGAGGAAGTTTTATTTCGGTTGTACGTACTTTTGTATGTATTTTACGTGATAGCTCTGCTAATTGTGAATATATTTTTTAATGTTTTTTTTTTGTTTGATAGATCATAGTTCTGAGACTTTTGAAATATTGACAAAAAACTACAACTTACTTTCCTTGATCTGTATAAGTTACATATACCTAAACTCTATGGTTTTCTTGAAATTTGGTCGAGTGTTTGAAATATATATTAAATTGAAGTCGGTCGCTTTTTAACATCTATACTAATATTATAAAATCTGAAAAGTTTGTTTTTGTGACTTGTTTGAACGCTAGTATCTCGGGAAGTGCTGGTCCGAATTGAAAGATTCTTTTTCTATTTGATAGTCCATTTATCGAGGAAGCCTATAGGCAATAGAAAATAACGCTACTATTAATAGAAGCGGAGCATGAATCAAGAATGTAACAAAATCGGGAAAAATATTCCTTTTGAGAGTTTTTTTATTTACGTTTCCTGCTTTGACATGACACATGACAGCATATGTCTCAAGATTGCGTCATTGAATATCACAGATTACATCCAAATACCTCTTGAATATAAAACCTTTGCTAATCTCTGAGTTGGTAATTAAGGAATTTACGTTATTTTTTGACAGGTGGCATTTTGAGCAGGTAGTTGAAGAGGTGTTTTTGGTTTGTGAAAGCGATATTCTCAGGAATGACTAAACCGATTTCTAAAATTTTTTTCACCGTTGGATATGTGCGGGATCTCGATGAGTGCTTTATATGTTCCACGGGCGAAGCCGGGGCAGACATTTAGTTCCTAATAAAATAAATGAACAGACAAGCATTGTATTAGTAGTTTCGATTGAAATTCGTTGGTAGAGGTCACTGTCAGTACATATTATTTGCGTGGTAATTGATACTGTCAGTACATATCATTTGCGTGGTAATCGATACTGTCAGTACATATTTTTTGCGTGGTAATCGATACTGTCAGTACATATTTTTTGCGTGGTAATCGATACTGTCAGTACATATTTTTTGCGTGGTAATCGATACTGTCAGTACATATTTTTTGCGTGGTAATCGATACGTTGCGTGTTGACGCAGTTTCCAAACTTTGTGGTTGTAAAATATCTTAACTCTAAATAGTTGTAAGATACTAGGTATTATTTTCTATTTATACTATTCTCAACGCCTTACACATAGGGTCCCAAGTGTATGATCATGTATTTATGACGTTCTACTTTGCCAACAACTCATTAAAATAAGACTGTATGTTATAAGTAAATAAATAACTTCTACATCTGTGTATAAAAAATACTGAAAGGTGCAGCACAAGCATAAACAGCCCACAAAATATTCTCAAGTAATTGATTTGTCAATCAATCAACACCCACTAAATGTTCCCACTGCTGGAATTCGGACCTTTTCTCTATTCTAGGTACATGTCGTTTTCCTCACGATGTTTTCTTTCACCGTTTTAAGTTAGCAGCATTACGCACATTACTTCGACTACTTCTCCAAAAAATTATCAGAAGAATTAAATTTCCTACAATTTTGATTCTTATAATTTTTTAGAATTATTTATTATTTTCTGTATTATAGAAAACGTAAAACAGAGAGTAAATTTTGTGTGATGAACAACTCGTCTAAATGAAGAAACAAGAACAAAATTAAAAATTTTGATTAACCCCCGACTACCTTAGATTTGTTATCTGTACAACATTCTACTAGTCAAGCCCTTTCATTTGATACCCATATTAAGGGAATTGTGAAAAAGGAAATGTAATTCGCCATTTTGTGGTCGCGGCCATCTTGGATTTGAAATTTGTCATAGTGCAAAGTATTCTACTAATCAAGCCCTTTCATTTGATACCCATATTGAGGTAGTAGTGAAAAATATTATATAATTCGCCATTTTGTGGTGGCGGCCATCTTGAATTTGAAATTTGTTATAGCGTTTAGTACTCTACTAGTCAAGCCCTTTCATTTGATACCCATATTGAGGTAGGTTGTGAAGAAATATTTTGTCCGCCATTTTGTGGAGGCGGCCATTTTGAATCGATATTAACCAAACATAGCTAAGAACACCCGCACGGATATTAACTTTCAAATAAAAAAACCGCATCGAAATCGGCCCATCCGTTTGAGCTCTACGGTGCCACAGACAGACACACAGACAGACAGACAGACAGACAGACAGACAGACAGACAGACAGACAGACAGACAGACATCGACGTCAAACTTATAACACCCCTTTTTTTGTCGGGGGTTAAAAAGGTTATCAACCATTAACAACAGCATTTAATTTCCAACAATTTTGATTAAAAAAATACTTTCATTTTCTTTGATACCCAAAATGAGGCAGAGTAAGCAGGGGTAAATATTTTCATTGCATCAATTTTTGCATTAAAATGTTTGGTACTTATTTTGTAATTTTTCAGTTTTTAACACCCGACCAAAAAAAGGGGTGTTATAAGTTTGACGTCGATGTCTGTCTGTCTGTCTGTGGCACCGTAGAGCTCAAAACGGATGGGCCGATTTCAATGCGGTTTTTTTATTTAAAGGTTTATATTCGTGCGGATGTTCTTAGCTGTTTGGTTAATATCGATTCAAAATGGCCGCCTCACAAAATAGCGGACAAAATACTTCTTCACAACCTACCTCAATATGGGTAATCAAATAAAGGGCTTGACTAGTAGAGCACTATACATTTTAACAAATTTCAAATCCAAGATGGCCGCCACCACAAAATGGTGAATTATATTTTTTTTATTATTACCACAATATGGGTATCAAACGAAAAGGGTTGACTCAGTAGAATACTTTGCACTATGACAAATTTCAAATCCAAGATGGCCGCACCCACGAAATGCCGTATTTAATTTTTTTTATTAAAACTTCCTTAATATGGTTTCCAAATGAAAGATAGCCTTGACTCGTAGAATGTTGTACAGATAACAAATCCGAGGTAGTCGGGACTTAATCAAAATTTTTAATTTTGTTCTTGTATTTTATATAATGCGACCGAACCAGTAAATATGCCTGGGAAAGGCACTCTGCTTAAAAAAGTTGAGTGGTTCCCTTAAATCTGCAGGCTCCACACATATCTGACAAAAACGCATCAAATTACCGCCGGGTCCGAGATACCGTAACCCGGACATGGCTGCCCGGAAATGACGGAGGCGTACCTTCACTGCCGACGCACGGATACAGGCTTGAATACAAATTGACAGCCTTCATGAGGAATCACTGGAAGAGGTGGAACTCAGTTACTACTAGAGATTTACTACGATAACATGGCCCACCCTCCAAATCATTGTTTTAATGTGTGTAGTCTTATCCTTACGAAAGAGTTTGTATGCAGTTGTAATTATTCGTCTGCAGTAGCAGTACGCACACATGCGTGGTGGTGCGTTGTATATACTTTCACAAATACTTTCAATTGTTTAGAATTCTGGAGGGGCGGGTCATGTTATCGTAGTAAATCTCTACTGTATGTGCTGTAATCTTCATGAAAAAGAGACACTAAAGCCAAAAGTAAAACACTATCAATAAAATTGGAGCGCTGACCCTTATATGTGGGTAATTTGCTTGTATCAATGAAATCGGCTGTGGGTTATAGTCTAAATTAGCATGCATATAGGCTAACATAATAAAAGTAGTCAAGTACGAGTCGGACCCGCCCATGAAGGCTTCCGTAGCAGCAAGTAACATAATATAAAAGTTCTTGTACTTCGTTGTTACTTAAATTAGTGTTTTAACAATAGTGAGTTTATGACGTATTTAAATAAAATTACTTACTAGATCTCATTTAAACCAATTTTCGTTGACAGTTTAAATGGTAATTCTTGTACAATTCAAACAATTTTATTAGTTTTGTCATTTCCTTATTTTAGAAGTTAGAGGGAGGGACACATTTTACCACTTTAGAAGAGTATCTCGCGCAAACTATTCAGTTTCAAAAAACATGTTATAAACCTCAATGGTAATTGTAAAGGTTGTAAAATAATTTTACAACCAAGTTATTGCTTACTTTGATTCTGAGTTTAATTTAGTTAATTTTGTATTCATATGGCATCCAGCGTATTTAACTACCTAAAAACCTATTGTCATACTGTGTATCAATTATGATACACATTATGATGTACTCGTATCAAATATGATACACACTAGTTTGTTAAATATTATTGTATGTTATTTAGTCATGACAGTTATTATTATTTTCACTACTCGTATTATAGTATACTAGCCAAGCTTTGGTTGGTTCTTGCTTGCTTAGGATAAATTGAATTGTGTAATGTAAATTAAGGTACATATGATGATAGTTTAGTTTGCATTTTGTCACGAAATAAATAAATTATTATTATAAGGTTATTAGGATAGTTTCAATCTAATATTTCTCTCTTACAATAAAATTAAATAATTATACAACCATAAAATAATATCTAACCTTGATTTTGAATTCAGTTTAATTAATTTTGTATTTTACGGCATCCAGCGTCCTACAAAAGAAACTCCGTTATGGTCAAATAGTTTTTTTTAACCTTGACTCTCTCGTTGTGAAAGAATGAAGTCCTCGATTCCCAGCAGTGGGAACATTTAGTGGGCTGCTCAAGTTAAGTAGTTTTGGCTTTGAATTAGTTTTGCGTTTCATCAACAGCCCATTAAATGTTTCCACAGCTGGGACTCGAAGCCTTCTCTCGCACGGAGAGATTTAAGGTCATAATCCACCACGCTGGCCCAGTGCTGGTTGGTGGATGACACATGACTTCGAAAGATTCTAGGTACATGTCGGTTTTCTCACGATGTTTTCCTGCACCGTTTTAAGTTAGCGGCATTACGCACATGACTTCGAAAAGACAGTGAACCCGGGGTCTCCGGATCGGCAGGCGCCGTTCTCCCGACTAGACCAGCCGTAACTTACTAGACCAGCCGTAACTTACTAGACCAGCTATAACTTACTAGACCAGCCGTAACTTACTAGACCAGCTATAACTTACTAGACCAGCCGTAACTTACTAGACAAGCCATAACTTACTAGACCAGCTATAACTTACTAGACCAGCCGTAACTTACTAGACCAACTATAACTTACTAGACCAGCCGTAACTTACTAGACAAGCCATAACTTACTAGACCAGCCGTAACTTACTGGACCAGCCGTAACTTACTAGACCAGCCGTAACTTACTAGACCAGCTATAACCTACTAGACCAGAGTTTTGCGTTTGTCTATCTGTAATCCTACTTAATCTACGTCAGAATTAAGACGGAGTACAGACGAGCTTTGCATGTGAAAGCATCTTTCACGTGAGCGGAGAAGACTGAACGAGGTTCCGGTATTTGAATGAAACTCTGACAAAAAAGGAAAATTTGTCTGGAAAGAAGAACTGTAGTTTACAAGTCTATTAATACAATAATATTGTGATAGTAAACTGTAAATATATGGCCACATTTCCAAGAAAAACAGTTTTTGCATAAAATAAATGAGAAACGTGTACCTCAGTATTCTGGGAGCTGAAATTAAATTTCACCGAAAAAACTAAAATTCAGTTTAAAAATTACTAAAATACTCGACAAAATTCATAAAAAGCTATAACTAAAGAAGTCGGTCGATTAAAGAATTGCCCAAATAAATGAAAGCAAATTTAAGTATTTTATTGATATCTCAAAAACCACTACATTTATTTCGATAAAATGTATACCTATGGAACTTCCGCACTATAATTTACAAAATGAAAAAATAATCACACAATTATTGTTATACTTTTAGAGTTAAAGTAAACCAAAAACTAACGTAGAATTTAGATTGATAACTGTTGGATCTTTATGTTACAAATTTTGAAAAGGAATGCTAGTCACCGGCTTAGATCTATCTACTTAAAATTATTATTACTTATAATTACTAGTATTAAAATTAACGTGGTTGCTACACACATTTAATTGGATAACGGGACACTCACGTATATACGGTCGATCAATCCGACTCGAGTTTCGGCCGCGTCCGGCGGCCTTTTTCAAGGATAGTGCACGCGCGCGACGGCTGCCCGTTTGGCACTGCTCGAGTCGGATTGACCGACCGTATATACGTGAGTGTCCCGTTATCCAATTAAATACTTATAATTACTTTTTATTAAATGAAAAAGAAACTGGCATTAAGTTTCTTTTTCAAACGACTCAAAACTCTTTTTGAGATGGTGGGTAGAAGTAGATGGACACCGGCGCCCTCTAATACTAAATTTTACCAGTCATCCATTTTTTTAAACAACTACATAGTTATTCTTTTATATAACACATCAACATCAACAGCTCACAAAATGTTCCCACTGCTGGGACTCGGACCTTCTCTCGCAAGGAGAGAGCTAAGGCCATAATCTACCACGCTGGCCCAGTCCGGGTTGGTGGATGACATGACTTCGAAATATTCTTGGTACATGTTGGTTTCCTCAAGATGTTTTCCTTCACCGTTTTAAGTTAGCAGCATTACGCAAATGACTTCGAAAAGACAGTAAAAGACAAGAAAACTAAATGTAACACATATTTCAGCGATCTGGCCGTCATATTACAAGCTTTGCTTAGTTTGGGGTCAGATGGTGCTGTGTGTGAATTGTCCACCAATATTTATTTATTTATTGAGACTCAAATTCCTATATTAAATATAATCTTATAGCCGAAATATACTACAAACAATCTATACTACTACATTACTACAAAGATACAGGCGACAAAACAATCGATCCATAATTAATTAGCGGACATACATCACGTCACATACATGCAAAAAAAATCCAACTGAACTTCCTTTGAAGTCCGTAAAAGAAGAAAGCAGAACAATGCAATAAAATCTTATTGTCACCACAAAATGCATTTCCTTAAACTAACTTTCAGGTTTAAAAAAAAAACATAGCAAACAAGAGCGAAAACGATAGAAAACGTCCTATTTTGCGGTAAAAAATCACTAAACGATTTCCCTAAATGCTTTAGCCTCTTTCCAGTCCAAATAAATTGTCAGATGACTGAAGCAAGACCTAAAATCGTTGAATTTATCAGCAAAATCTTAAATCTTACTGTGATCCGAATTTCAGACGAAATTTCTCAGTCATCCGTTTTCAAGCCAAATGTAATTTATGTTTTCAGAATTAATTTACGATTTTATGGGATCAAGACAGCAAAACGATCTTCAAGAACTTAACAAATTGAAGCGGAAAATTGTCAGCAGTTTTGAGTGTTTTTTTGATATTGTGTGAAACGTTTCTACCAATATTATTTATACCTATTTGTCTGTAAGGCTGTAACAATACATTGTATTATCAAATCTGACAATAATTATCATAATTTCGTCAATTTTTATAAAAAACTACCCGTTATTTCGATGTGGAATATGGTAACCACGATATCATTCTACAATTGTTTTATAACTCGATTTTCATCTCAATATTGTCGGGATTAGGTTCGAATTCGTTTGTACAAAAAAACAAGTTTTATGTCGTTTCAAAAACGGTAAGAGTATAATTATACGGAAATAGGTTGGTAATTTACGGTATCAAGATTATCTACCCTCTGTTTTGTAGAAAATGCTCGTCGGAGGTGATTTGTCTTCCAATCAATTAGAGCACTTCATGTCAAGTGATTGCGGGAATTAATGAACACTACCTTTTTTAACCGGCTTTTAAAATTGTAGAAGGATCTTTTCCGAGTAATCTCAGGTGTAAAAATGTCATAATATTGAAGTTTGGAGTTTTGTTAATCACGTCATAATATTTTTACGGGTCGGGTTGAAATCTTGAAAACAGATAGATATATTGAGTGACGAGACGATCAGGACATGTGCCTGATGGTAAGCAACATGCCACATAACAGCACAGCGGCACGCAGCTATTGGAACACGAAGAGTGCAAATGATTACCTAGCACTGCACTGCTCTTATTATATAGACTAACACTTAACTTACTTTGTATCACGACAAAAATACGGGAACTACGATAGTAAAAATGCGGGGTGCTTCTAGTTTCTCATAGATAGTCTAGGAGCCTCAGGTTCAAAACCAATCCGGTACAGGGCCATGTTTGCTTCCTTGCGAGAGAAGGCTCCGATTAATAGCTCTAGCTGTAATACATAAAGGCTGATTTCACTTGACTAAATTTTGTTGCTACTAAATTCAGTGAAATGCAATAGCATTCAGTATGGTTCTTTACTAAATTCAGAAACAAAGATTGCATGCTTCTTTACTTGGTTCTGAATTCAGTCGACTAACCTTGCGTCTGAATTTGCTCTGAATTTAGTGACTAAATTTAGCCAAACGTAAGCCGTTTAGTAAACATTGATTCTTTCAACGAATTGCCTAAATATATATAAACCAACAGATGTGCCCTGAGCAGCTTGGAATCTGTAATCTTATATCTCTGGGTGCAGATCAGTGCAGTGCTATATAATGATTCGGACTTTTCATGTTCCAATAGCTGCGTGTCATTGTGCTGTTATGTGATAGTCATGTTGCTTACCATCAGGCCATGTCCTGCTCGTCTTGTCAGTCTTTATTTAAAAAAAAATTGCGTCTCTGTATGTGGTCTCGTAAATGGTACACACCACTAAAAATCTACTTGACCCCTAGAATCGTTAGCGGTGAGATATGCTGTGGTTCTACTTATTCTGGTTGTTGGCAACGAATAGTGATGGGTAAAAACGTCTGGCGTTCACCGCTTCCTGTAACCGACTAGAATGGAAAAAGTGAGTCCACTATTCCCAACGATGACATAATTCCGTGTGCTTGAAGTTTGGGAGAGCACGTCTAGTGGTTTAAATCGATGGTTGCGTATCCATCATCCCAATTGTAACAATAGTTTTTCATTTGTTTCAGGTGAACAACAAAACGTGTAGTGAAAAGTGAGTGCAGTGAAGTGTGAGTGATGTCAGTGTAACAGGGCCGGAGCGAGGCCGCGGGGGCATGCGGGGCGCGGCGGGGGCGGCGCTGTGGGGCCGGCTGGCGGTGCTGGCGGCCCTCATGCAGGGCCGGACCACGGCCTACACCGACACCGAGGACTTCCTCAGCGATTTGGATAAACCAGGTAAGGAATGACAGATTTTATTACATATTTTATTTATTTTTATTTCTTAGATTTTAATATTAAAATTGTCGTGGTTATTACACATATTTATTGGGTTAACGGGTCACTCACGTGTATAGTAGTAGGACTATTGGCAGAGTCCGCCTGGGAAAGTACCACACATTTGCCAGTTATTCTACCGCCAAGCAGGATTGTGCAAACTGTGTTCCGCTTTAAAGAGCAATGTTTACAGTGAAATTACAGCGCTTAGAGATATAATATTTTAGATCTCGGGGTGACGAGCGCAGCGTAGTACTCTTCATGTTCCAATAGCTGCGTGTCACTGTGGCAGGCATGTTGTTTACCATCAGGCACAAGTCTTGCTCGTCTCGTCACAGTATGATTAAAAAAAAAGTCACGGTCAATACCTCTCGAGTTTTGACCGCCTCCCGCGGCCTTTTTCAAGGAGAGTGCGCGCGATTGCTGCCCGTTTGGCACGTCAGAGTCGTATTGGCCGACCATATTACACGTCAGTTTTTTTTTACCATTTACCCAATAAATATTCTCAGAACTTAAATATAAAAGAAAACTCGAATATAAAAGATTAAAAGTTTATTATTTTTCACAAATGGTGCTTATCAAATTGATCAATGATTTCTTCTCTTGATTTTAATTCATTAATGTCATCAATGTTTTTAAATCATAACGAACGCTACATATTTTGCTTTGATAGGTATAAGTTGTATAAGTAGAAGTGACCAAGGTGTATTTATGTGTGTATGTTTGAGTTTTATGTGATGGTGTGATGTGTGTTTATGTGTGGTGGAGGGGTAACTAAATTGTCTTTATACTTATTATGGGTGTATCGACATTTTATCGCCTTTCTCATTGTCTTATATAATATAACAAATAAATATATTGGTGGACAATTCTCACACAACATCATCTGACCCCAAACTAAGCAAAGATAGCTGATAATATAATACTTAAATAGTTTTTAAATACATACTTATTATACACAAAACACACCCAGACACAGTACAAATATTTGAATTCATCACACAAATATTTGCGCTGGGTGGGAATCGAACCCACGACCTTCGGCTTCGCAGGCAGAGTTACTACCCACTAAGCCACGAGGCCAGTCTTGCTGAACTAAACAGTGTTTTAATGCAATTGTGCAGTTATGGTAATTATTCAATACATTAAAAAATAACAAAAAATCGTGGGGTCGAAAGACTAGCGCGTACACCTCTCATTTTTTTTTCGAATAAGACAATAACTGACTTTAGTTCAAAATTAAACTGAGACACACGTAAAAATTTCACATTTATAAGGAAATAGACTAAACTCACAATTCCAATAAGACAGCGTGGTAGTACGAATGTTATCAAGGTAAGCAAATTTTAAATTTCTTAACATTTTGAAAATTGCTAAACTGAGTTCCATTGTAATTTACATGTATGGGACCATGTCTGACATATGATCTACGAAACGCAAAAGAATCATCAAATCGATCCATCCACAATAGGTGTGACGACAGGTCGTCAGGTCTCTGTAGTGATTTGTATGAAGCGTTTTTGGGAGAGTGAGAGTGATTTTAAAAGTTTTTAGACGTTTTTAAGATGACAAAGTAATTCTTTCACCAATGTTTCAGTTACTGATACTGGTACTGGTAGCCTTTTGATGGCGCATTAAATCAAAAATGAGTCGTCATGCCTATTGGCGAAGCAAACATAAAATTTCGTAACAAACATAAAAAAAACTTACATTGAAAATCTCCCGGTTTTTTGTTGTCAGTTAAAAAGCAAAAGTATGAATGTAAAAGATGGTCTTAAATCTTCATTGCTTATTCATACTTGTAGTGTTGACGATATATCAGGCAAATACGAACTTAATGCTGCGCCGTTTGTCTCTTAAGAAAGAATTTTGGAGATTGTTTTTTGTTGTGAATAAAATCGAATCCTTTGGTTTTATAAACACTGATAGGTTTACTCTTGACCGCCATATTAGAGCGCACTTTCTTAGACGGAACTGACGCACCCGGGCAAAACACGCTCAAGCAACTCATTCCATTATTAAGCACACACATAGAGTTTACGCATTTATACTACGTATGGAGTATTTCAGTATGCTGGTTGCCTAGAAGAGATTGCTCTCAGTAATAAGGCCGCCACTTGTGGCACTAGCTAATTAAGTGTTTAATTATAATATTTTAATTTGTTTGTGTCGCAATAAAGAGTTTCTATCTGTCTATAGAGATAGAACAAACGCTTCACACAGAAAGCACTGGGCTGATCGCTCTTGTCCTGTCGCTCTTGCGGAACTGTCTTACTTTTGTCGCGGCACATCACTATGTCTCCATATCTTACATACACTTCATCTGCTTACGATTGGTACCAAGGAACCGTGCGGAAAACCCAGATCCATAAAGTCCATAAAGAAAAAAACACAAACCCGATAAATTGATATCCTCCACCTTTTTTTTCCCAAGCTGAGGATAGGGCTGAGTGGCGAGCCATGGGAGAGGCCTATGTCCAGCAGTGGACTATGATAAGCTGATGATGATGATGATGACCTTTTTTTTAACCCTGTTAAAAAAGATTTAGACGAATAGATCGTACAAACTTCTTTTGAAGTCAGTTAAAAAGAGGCTGTGTTTTATTTGTGGAGACACTTATTATTCATTCCCATACATAAATAACGCACTGGGTTGCCATGTTTGTCTGTTTACTCGTTGTTAACGACGGGGGATGTCAGCGATCGTGTTCCTAATGATATAGCGAAGGTATTTTTAACCCTAAATTTGAAACAAATTCTCCTATTAGGTACATGAGATTATATTACTCTTCTTTACCTAGTTAAAATTTACCCACTCTTCAGACTCCGGTATTCGTTAACATTGTCAATTGGCTTTTTTTAACATAAATCTTGGATTAGGAGAAGAAAAAGAAAATAGGGGGAGTAGGTAACAGTTTCAATTTAAAACCCTTCACACACGAGTCCTAAAATCAGAGGAAATGACTTAAAAGTAGTAGTGAGGACCCTACATCGCACCACACGATTGCTGATTTTTTTTAAATAGAGAGTGACGAGACGATCAGGACATGTGCCTGATGGTAAGCAACATGCCTGACACATAACAGCACAGTGACACGCAGCTATTGGAACATGAAGAGTCCAAATCATTACCTAGCAAATCGCTGCGCTCGTCACCCAGAGATCTAAGATCTTATATCTCTAAGCCCTGTAATTTCTCTGGAAACATTGCCCTTCAAACTGGAACACAGCATTTATGGTGCGATGTAGGTGACGCTCGCCGTACGCACCGGCCGATGTGGTGTCGTCGCTTAGCGTCGTCGTCGCTAGCGTAGTATGTGAAGTTCTCTGTGTAAAATTTCGAAGACTACATAAAATCGCTCACGCGTAATTGAAAGTATTTATATTGTCATGAGCTAGTACTATCCGGCGGTATCACATAGTGTCTAATCCAGTAATTTGCAGGGTTGAAAAAAGAGCTTACATGTATTACAGACTATTATTTGTGTCCAAATTTCATCTAGATCCCTTCAATAGTTTTGCTTGAATAAGGAACGAGCAACAGACCTATATATACCTATATTTGTTGTATTTGCCAAACTATCTCATTTATATTTTTTTATATAAATAAAGAGTGACGAGACGAGTAGAACATATGCCTGATGGTAAACAACATGCCTGCCACATAACAGCACAGTGACGCGTAGCTATTGGAACATTAAGAGTCCAAATCATTACCTATCACTGCACTGCGTTTGTCACCCAGAGATCTAAGATGTCATATCTCTAAGCCTTGCAACTTCTCTGAAATCATTGCCCTTCAAACCGGAACACAATAGTGTTGGCACATTACTACTTGGCGGTAGAATAAAGCAAAGGTGTGGTACTTCCCCACGCGGACTCTGCCGCGAGTCCTACCACTACAAAAACTATATTATGTAGTACAGTATATACGTATGTATATAGCAACAATATGGCAACATTTAGAGGAAAACGCCTGCGCTAAACTTCACCAGAATTTGGAGTCCTTCAGAGTATCTTTCATTAAAGCAACAGCGGAAATAGATATGAATGTCGTGCGTGCTGCGATCGATGACTGGCCACGTCGGTTGAAAACATGTATTCAAAATCGGGGAGATTTCGAGTGATTTGAAACTAAATACAATTGTACATTTCAATACCTTTCTATACATACAATATATTATGTTCATATTAAAAAAAAAGGTCATTAATTTATTTTATTTTAACTTTGTGACAGAATTTATACACTTTAATTTTTATGACCTGACTAAGTAGAAGGATGTGCAAGTTTAGATGTTTGGTCATACCTGGTAACTGGTAACATTGTTGCTTAGTAGAAGTGGCGTAATATTTTCCCAGGTGACACCTCCAAAGAGTGTTGCCCTCGCAAAAAATTGTGTCTATATAACTTTAAATTGCATGAAAATTAGTTTCATTGCGAGAACGAAGCCACAAACTGAAGCGGGGAAGTAATTTAGTTGCGGTGCTCTTAAATGGGATTTTTATTCGCTTTGGCTTTACTTGGTGCGCTTATAGCGTCTTTTATTACTGGTTCTAGTGCTTCTGTACTTATAGTCCGTAAAAGGGGTCTTAGAGTGAAATGATGGGAAGTTTGATACTAAACGTTTATGTTGCAGAAATGATGCTATAATGGAATTGGTTCACTGGTTGGTCTCTTTTTAACCTATTTCAAAATTGCAGGATATTTTCAAATAGTCGAAATCTTTATTTTATTAATATTCACTGTATTAAAATTAACGTGGTTGTTACACATATTTAATTCAGTGCCAAACGGGCAGCCACCGCGCGTGTGCACTCGCCTTGAAAAAGGCCGCCGGACGCGGCCGAAACTCGAGTCGGATTGACCGACCGTATATACGTGAGTGTCCCGTTATCCAATTAAATAATATTCACTGGTTATTTATTACTTGAAAACGTCAGAGTCAATTCGAAAAATTTAATACTTTTTGTTACATATTTTAAATTTTAGAGACTGGTTATGAAAGAAATAAGTCATAGTAACAAACCCAGTGCAGTTTTTTTTTATAGTGTAGAGTGACGGGAGGACCAGTACCTGTACCTGATGGTAAGCAATATATCTACTCATTACACCAGAGTACCCATAGGTACGTACGCACTTGAAAAGTTCAAATTATTACCTTACAATCCGTGCTTACAATGCACTGGGCTCATCAACCAAACATGTCAGATGATTTGTTTCTATGCCCATGTAATGTCTTTGGAAACATTTTCCTTCATATTGGAACACAATGATGTTAGTGAATTTCGTCTTGACGATAGAATATCTGGTAGAAGTATGGCCAACTCTGCATGTAGTCCTAAAACTAATAGTTCGAAAAAGTTTTTGTTGCTGTTGTGAAATTGTATTCGTTCAAATTTTAATATCACTTAAAGAATTTTTAGCGGTGAAAATATCTAAAGTTAAGTGTGAGATGGCTGCTCGTTATCCCTCTTAAATAAAGTGATTACCCGTTTCAAAGCATCACAACTTTAAAAAATCCAGCAAAATTTTCGCCACAGTTTGTAGGGCAGTGGCGATTTTCGTCAAAATTCCGCGGCTTAATTACACGGGTCCCACTCGACGGTTTCGACAACATTCTGTATAGAAGACAACAGAAGTGAACCCCCTGTAGAGGTGCTTGGCATCCCGAATATTTAGGGATCTGGAGTACCGGGGCTGTAGGCGCAGTGTTGACAGTATGGCATCTTCAAATCATACTATTTCAACACAATTCAATTTTAACCATGTTACTAAGACGATAGGGTTTTTGATTGAGCAGATTTGCTACCCTAATTGTCAAGTGCGTGTGTCAAATGTTCTCAAAAAATATCCGTCTTGAAACATGTCGGTTCCCTCACGACGTTTCTGCTAAAACCAGTGGTGGCCAGAATTTCGCTTTTTCTTAAAACATGTTAAATTCAGGGAAGCACGCAACCAGACCATAAAAAAAGAAAAATACTTCAAGCTACTTAATTATATCACCTATCAGACTAAATGCTTTAAGATTTTACCCATATAAAATCATGACCAACGACGATAACCTAAGCTATTGCATAGCTTTTATCGCGGGCCTGGGGACCAAATTTTAGTGATCGTGCATCTCTTTTTTATATTCACAAGAAAGATGGATGGAAGACCGTAACGCCGTCCTCCCCACTCGGTCATTCGACTTTGAATCTTATTTGTATTAGCTTTACAGACTAAATGCTCTTAGCTGTCGAAGACTGACTAGTTTGTATACTTCTCGGCATTTTTTTCATGGTAAACAAATGTCACTCTTCAAAATAAAAGCAATTCCGAAAAATTGTTAACATCCCTATTGCTTATGTTGATAAAAATGCACGCAACATGCAATAATAGCTTTACCGCGGCAGACCCCAAGTGCGACATTTCCGCCGATGCAGTCTACGATGGAGCGCGTTTACCTATAAGAAATCGATTCACTCTTTGATTTTTTGATCGATTTGAAAACACTATCACTAAGATTATAACTATCGGGAAAACTCACTCAGGCAACTCATTCCACAGCCTAGACGTTCTTATCACAAAAGTAGAGTCAAACCTCTTCTTCGCTTGAAATTATAGAGACAGCAATTGCACAACCAAATCCTTTTTAGTTATTTCCGTAAGGCTCTGAGTTTCCATCCTGAGCACAATACAAGTTGATTTACTGACTTCTTCTGTACTGTGAACCAGGGCACGGGAGCTACGTACCGGAAAAAATACTTTTAATATTTTAGGAGGTTGCGTAATGGAACGGATTCTTGCGTGATCGCGCGCGTTGTTCCTACAAGATTTCGGAGACGGCGAAAGTATGAAATTGTTCCTGAATCATTTATTTTCATTTTACAATTTTGATGCGTTATCTGATTCCGCGCGGGTGCTAAGGCTTTTGGTTGAAAGCGTGCTAAATATCCTCGAGATATTTTTGGGGAAAAATGTGGATGTTTCTCGTTATCGAATTTTTTTACATGCGATCGGTTTTGTTTTAAAATGTTGCCTCTGTTTGGTGGAAATTGGGTCGGACAAATCCTACTTGTCAGTCGGCGTTGGCAGATTTTTGTTATTGTGAATTCATTTACGGAGTATTCTTTGGTGAAATTTAATGAGAATTTTCTGGGGCGAGCGAAAAAACCGTTGGTGATGAATATTTTATAATGGAATTTATCTTATTGTAGTTAACTTACGGCCAGATTTTATTGTTTAAGAGATGGTAACAAGATATTTGTTTGATAGATGTAACAAGTACCCTGAGTGTTTGATATGTAGTAATCTGCCGATGTGTTTAAATTCGATACGAATTTCACTATTTCAAATTTAAAAAATGTAAATGATTAATTAAAAAAAACACGAACGAAGAGATTTGACTCTACTTTTGTGATAAGAACGTCTAGGCTGTGGTATACGTTGCCTGACTGGGTTTTCCCCGATGGTTACAATCTTTGTGTCTTCAAATCGAGAGTGAATCGGTTTCTTCTAGGTAAACACGCTTCATCGTAGACCGCATCGTCGCTTAACATCAGGCGAGATGGCGGTCAAGTGTAAACCTATAAAAGTTAAAAAAAATCGCTTTAAAATCTTAATCTGATAACGAGCTTAATCTAAACAGAATAGAATAGAGAGAATATTGAGATATTCATATTTTTATCAGCAGTGAGAGTTTAATATTTTGGTCTATAGTTGATTGAGGTTTTCGCTTGACCGCCATCGCGGCTGATGTTATACGATCATGCGATCTACGATGGAAAGCGTTTATTACCAAAAAAATACTTGATTTTGAAGACATCAATAGCATCCATCGGGAAAAACCCATTCAGGCAAATCATATCATGCTATTTGGATAAGGAAATTGGTATCTAATTGAGTCCTAGAAGATAAACGACCACCACGTCGGTTTATAAAGAGGTGAAAAGGGAGCTTAACGTCCACAACAAAAATTGACTTAAAATAGCTCTCAAAAGAGACCATTCGACAGAGGGAAAAGAAGTCTTTGCTCAACGTAGGAACAATATAAGCTAATATAAATTATAGTACCTGGTTGACCGAGCTTTGCTCGGTTTAAAAGCGTTTATAAAGGGTTCTCGGTAAAAGATTTTCTCAGAAAAAAAAGAAAAGACCCGAGTGTAACCATCATCAGGATTCGAACCGGGGCCTGTTGACTCCGAGGGCGAGCATATTCCGTCTGAGCCATTTAGACTTAAAGAACAGTGGCGAAATAAGTTATAGTATTCTAATGACATTGTAGGAGTTTTTCATTGCCTATAAACGCGCATAAAATGATGTTTTTAAAAAAGAAAACCTAGCTAGATCGATTTATCGTCCTCAAAACCCTGTATACATAATTTCATGAAAATCGTTCGAGCCGTTTCCGAGATTCAGATTCTGTATATATATACCTACAAGAATTGGTCGTTTAAAGGTATAATAAGATAATTATTCTCATGGACGTCAATTTAATAATGAAATGGTGTTTTCTTTTCGAGGTTCGATAGTGCCCAATAGAAAAAACCACAGTCTGTCATGTGCTTAAGACCACAGTCCTGTCAGAAGTGAACTAAAATATTAAGAAATAACTATTACTTACAACTATTTGATTACCGATCAGAATTAAAAATACAAATTATTACATAATATAAACATAGTGATATCACAGTGAAGAGCAGCAGGTGATTATATCTTTCTCGCTCTAGCACATTTGGCGGTCTCAAGTGTACTCGATTGAGCTTTTTACTTCCGAGCGTGACAATCAGCCTCATTAATAACCTACAAAACAATCTGTGTGCTGTGTTTTCACTTCAAAAAGACAAGGTGTTTTAGATAGTGCTGATCAGCTGCATACTCTCTGAAATGCATCATATTACAACAGCAATAAGACAAGAACATTGTGGCAATGTTAAAGACTTTGAAACAAAGAAAAATGACTCTAAATTACCTAAAATTGGTAGAAACATACCAGTGGAGCATGTGGCCAACAAAAACAGAACTGTCATATCCACATGTCCAAAACTACTCCTCCATTGTACTAACTACCGTAACGGCCATTAAACTGCCATCAGTCACACTCGTACCGGAGTAATACCTACTGCTGCCTACAGAACATAGTTCCTTCATAAATATTCACGGAGATTCCATGTAGGGATGAAGGTGGTGGACTTTTTAATTACGACTCAATTTATTTGTAGATTATAATAATAATAAATGATAATAATACATTTCTTTATTTGCGAAAATGGGTAATTACAATAAGATTTTAAATGTTTACATTGAGAACTCCATAATCAACCTTACGGCATGCAAATATTAGGTTGTCTTCGACAATTTGATTTTATTTTAATTTTGTTTTTTTTCATTCTAACATCATTTATATGTTTATGATTATTATGTATCAAAACAGCTATAAAGTTGCCGTAATATAAACTATGCTTTGTTTGGAGATAGTGTATTTAAAAAATATATATTTAAACGTGAATGTTTTTGGTAAACTGATCCAAATCTTACGTTCATATTTTTGCGTAAAAATAAATTCAGTATGTAGGGTTGTTGAAAAAAATAGTGTGAAATACAAATTAATCAGAAAGATATTTTTTTGTAATCGTCTTATCTACTCTCTGATTTTTGGACAGCCTTAACTCAAACATTTTTTTTCGATTTTAGTCCTACTTGTTGTCCAAATTAATCCTATCCAACTATTAATACTGTGCCATTTATTTTTACTAGTCTTACAAATCACATAATATAAAATAAGTAAACTATCACAAGTAATAAAACAGAGCATGGTATCCTCAACTAACAATAATACGTACATTAAATGCTCACGGTTGATATATTATAGCCTCTTTCTGTTAGTTCTAGGTATAAGTACTTCATACGCATTGCAAATTTCAGGCCGCAACTTCGAGAAATGTGGTGATAAATCATTGTGGAAAAATTACAGGGTTTCGACGAATAGTTGGGCCGTTTCGGTATTTTTTTCGGAAAATGTATCGTTTTGTACTTGATATTTCTGGGTGAATAACGGTAGGCGCTTACCAACCTATTTGTTGGCCTTTCAAAAGAAAATGTCGGCGTTAGTTTATACATGTTTGGATAAAGATCCAATAAATAGAATAACGCATAAATAGCCCCTTTTATGCTTCCTCTCCTGAGACTCAACTTTTTTTTGAAAGAGAGAGTTAAGGCACCAAGCTGGGTAAGTGCGGGTTGGGATATGATACATGGCTTCGTAACAAATACTGTTTCGTATCGATATCTAGCTAGCTTATCGGTTTTTTATCGGATACACTTCGGAGAGTGTGCAACTGATCTGCATGATATAATACCACCTTGCCCTTTCTTATATCGGACTTCTCGTTGCACAAAAGGGCGGCATCGTTTCATGGTTGATGTTCCAAAAACGCGAACGAAGAGATTTGACTCCAGGTTTGTGATAAGAACGGTTAGGTTGTGGAATGCGTTGCCTGAATGGGTTTTCCCTGATGGTTACAATCTTGGTGTCTTCAAATCGAGAGTGAATCGTTTTATTCTAGGTAAGCACGCTCCATCGTAGATCTCATCATCGCTTAACATCAGGCGAGATGGTGGTCAAGTGCGAACCTATTATAGTTAAAAAAAAATCTTTTTGACTTCACTGTAAAAGTCAGTGCTGATAATAAACTTATTTACTTGCCTAGTGACTAAGTTGGTAGTAGCTCTGCCTGCGAAGCCGAGGGTCGTGGGTTCGATCCCCCACCCAGTGCAAATGTTTGTGTGATGAACTCAAATGTTTGCACTGTGTCTGGGTGTTTCTATGTATAATAAGTATGTATTTAAAACTATATAAGTATTATATCAGCTATCTCGCTGCCATCACACAAGCTTTGCTTAGTTTGGGGTCAGATGGTGTTGTGTGTGAATTGTCCACCAATATTTATTTATTTATTTATTTATTTATTTATTTATTTGCATGTGTACTTGACCAAAATACTCAAATCAGAACATTGAATCTAACGACTATTAGACCATTGCGCTTCTAGACTAAGGCGCATAAGTTTGCTAGATTGTGTCACAATTTGGAAAATTTTGAAGATTTCTGTCGCATAAACATGGACGCTTAAATTAAGAAGGTTTTTTTTGAACTTTGTAATTTCTTGCTTGGAATTTTATGTAAATTGTATTTTACTTCAGTTTATGGCGATAGTTTTAAGTTTATCTACACAAATAAGATAAATCTTTAGAAAAAAACATATAATGAGAACGTAATGTGGGCTGCTGAAACTTATACTCAGCTACAGTTAGGTAGACTAGAAGAGGGCTAGGTAACCTAAAATGCTACCAGATCTTGCAGTATCTTATCTTGTATCTTGATGTTGTAGTGGTAGGACTCTTGGCAGAGTCAGCGTGGGGAAGTACCACCTTTGACAGTTATTCTACCGCCAAGCAGTAATGTGCCAACATTACTGTGTTCCGGTTTGAAGGGCAATGTTTCCAGATAAATTACAGGGCTTAGAGATATAGCATCTTAGATCTCTGGGTGAGGAGTGCAGTGTAGTGGTAGGTGATGATATAAACTCTTCATGTTCCAATAGCTGCGTGTTACTGTGCTGTTATGTGTCAGGCATGTTGCTTACCATCAGGCACATGTACGGCTGATCTGGTCACTCTTGATTTAAAAATAAACTTCATGTGTCTATGGATAACTCAAATTCAGAGGTTAAAAGTCAGAGGACAAGTTAGATGTAAAATATAGTATATTCTCGTTTTTATTTTAAAATTTGTTTTGTAATAAAGACTTTACCCATGTAATTGACTTCCCAAACTTATAAATAAAATAACCAAAACTGGTTCGTAAGTCGTATATGCGTTAATAAAGTATACAGAAGCTGAGATGAGTGCCAGTTAACTCGACACTTGACCACCCACACACACAAACCCTATGCATCTTGTATATCTTAACTAGTTGAGTTTTTGTATGTCTTCTCTTGATAGTTTGACTACGATAATATTTTTGTTGATCTAAAAACTGCTCGCAACAGCGTCATAACATACGGTAAAATAGTGGAATTGAAAACAAGGGCGACTGAACAATATTTTAATCGTTCAACTTAGTTAATCCACCAGTTAGTCCTAAGTAGGCAATGCAGTTCTCCAGTGCTATTTCTTGTCCCTTTTTTTTGTTATGTTACTAATTAGTCATGATTTTGTATTCGGGGTTGTAGGTTTTTTAACTAGTGGTTGTATTTAGGTGATGTGTTCCTAATTAATACAAGTTCTATTTACATTTTTATTTTATTTATTGTCTTTGGATGATTGTGTGTATTATGTATTAATTTGTTTTATATTGTAGTATTTAATTAGTAGTATTAGGAAAAGTGTCACCTCGCTTCGCCTAACCATGTTTGTAGGCAAATTTCCTTTAAGCTGGTTGCCTGGAAGAGATTGCTTTAAGCAATAAGGCCGCTATTTGTGGTGCTAGTACATAAGTGTTCTACTGTAATATTTCTGTTTTTGTGTCACAGTAAAGAGTTATCTATCTTTCTTAGTTTTGGATTCAATTTGTTTCGTTGATAAGTTTACTTTTGACCACCATTTCGATGTTCACGGCTGCGTGGTCTATGACGGAGCGCTTTAAATTAAATAAAAGCTTAACACCCGACTTGAAGATATCAAGATTCAATATATTGGATAAACCCACTCAGGAAATATATCCCAGAGTCTAACTGTTCCTAGAAATGTAGCAATCAAACTCCATGGTCACTGTTTAAAGTGATATATGATACCTACATGTAACTGAGGACAACAGTAAAGCTAGTAAAGTAGTTGACAGTTTTATCGTTGATATTGTTCAGGCAATTTTAGGATAGACAAAAATCTTCACAAATAGCAAGAGTGGTGTCTTCAGTGTTCATATCAGCTGCATACTTTAAAAACTGTATCCGTTAAAAAACGAATAACTTACAATTTTGCGCTGACGTTCCAGACTTGCATTCAAACAAAGGAGTCTAAGTGAGCCGTTTTGCACGTCTCTCGATTGAATCTAAATGTATTTTATAGAAATTACTACGTGTTCACGAAACTTTGAAGTAGCGATGTATTCCAGATATATCGGACTACTCTCTAATATTGTTTACTACTTAAATCATTGTGTGATGATAAATAAAAATATAATGTTCTCTGTCTGAGTGATGAGTATTTACAATGATATGAATATTGTATCAGATATACCATATATATACAGCTCTCATTGTATTGTACATATAAATGTCTACCAATATTTAATTATTATCACGTATCAACAGTTAAATTCAGTGGCAACATACAGTTTTTAATGTAATCATTGTTACATTTCAAATAATTATACACAAATTTGCTTGAAATACCATTGTAGGAGCACGTATGTGTACGTGACAGATATAGTATATAAGTGGATGACAGCGGAGAGCGAGCAGTCTCTCGTCCCGCGTCACTTGTACAGTTAAGATCAATATAATCAGCAGTTTATACAGTGACGTGGTTTCATTTCCATTTCCAGTACCAGCAACACCTATACTATTATGTTCAGCACTAAATTACAAATAAAACAAAACTGAATGCCGCATAAAAGCAAAGCAAATCATCACACTATAGACTCAACGCAGCTCATTGTCATACAGCCGCCAATTATCCTGGTCACACTATTCTACAGGTCACTACTCTAATCTTATCGGAGAGATTGTGAGACATGCGACAATGGGAACTAATGTACTGATATGAGATCACACACGGCGTTGCATGGGACTGTGGTACAGTCACAGCAAGGCGATAACTTCACAAGCTATATCAACGTTTCACTAATTTTTAAAATCTTTTGGTTTGTTTTTGAAAATATTGTAGTATAAATTTGAAAAATGTTGGCTCAAATAAAAAAAAAACATGGTAAAGTCCTAAATAGAAGTAAAAATCTGAGTTACTTCTTATAAAATCCAATGAAAATCCCGCTATAAGCGGTCCAGCTGTTTCAGAAATTAGCCAGCCATTACAAACAGAGAAACTGTTTTTTTTTAAATATAGGAATTCTTTATTGCACTTTAATTAACAATGTGCATGCCGTTTTGCTCTAAACTGCCGCATACATATTTTCACTAATATTTAGTAAAAATATCGTAATGTTGTAATTATATTATAAAAAAATGCAACAGTTTAAGTTATAAGTACATATATATTATCTCTAACACAGGAGCACATACTCAGCTCCAGATTTGATCGATTTCTGAGATAAGATGAGATAGTGATCTTTTATTCAAACGCCGCGTTAACGAGTCATTGAGATTCTTGAAGTAGACAAACGTCCGGATCAGGGAAGCCAGGTAAATAATTCAGGGTCTAGAAACTTTGAATCTACAAACAATGATGCAGTAAATAATTTTATGGAAAGTTAAGTTCTTAGATATGTTTAGTAACGGTGGAGAGGAGTCAGTATAGATATGCGTTAAAGGTAAGAAGATACTTGTGGAAACACAATTTGCCACTCTTTACTAAATACGTGGGACATTTATATCTGAACTTACTTTTTAGTAAAGTGATGAATGTGAAAGTTTGGATGTTTGGACGTTTGTTGCTCAATCACGTCGGAATAGCTTAACCGTTCGGTTTAAAACGTGGAACGCAGTAAGATTATAGTCTGGAATAATACATGTAAACTTCAAAATGCGTGAAAATAGGGCAACGAGAACTGCGCGGGCCAAGCTACAGATTGCAGCTAGAACTTTTTTTTTAATTATGGACGTTTTTAAACTATTTTTTGCACTGGGTAGTATACCTTTGTCTTATTACATATTGCTAAATTAATTCTACTGAATTTAGTCGCTACTATATTCAGCGAAGTGTACTCTATAATTATTTTATAGCATTCAGAACGCTACCATATTAAATTCAAAAGCTTGCTTCTAAACATTTTTTTTTAAATTAAGTCGACTATCTTTCCTTCTGAATTCAGTGACTTAATTTGACCAAGTGTAATAGTAGCTTAAGGAGTTAAAACTACAAACTAATACTGAGTGAACAAAATCACTACTATCTGGACGACGAAACCCTTAAAATTTCACAAAAAAAACATCATTTCTATCACCAGTTTTCAGTCACCTTTCAGCCTTTACTCCGAAACCCAATATATATAAACAATGACACCCCCTAATCTCTAACGAAAAATCTAATTACTAACCCTCAACCTGACACCCGCGTAAGCCGCGTAAAGCGTACGTATAACCTTTGTACATGTGTATGTTTATATATACATGTTTACGTCGCGCATAATCCGTGTGTTTACAGGCTACGCCGGAAATCAACACGGTCCCGCTGTATTCCGTCACTCACACCGTTCCTGGAACAAAACGACACTAATTCTATTAATATTATTTATGCGAAAGTTTGGGAATTTAAATGTTTGGATGATTTTTGCTCAATCACGTTGGAACGCCTGTACTTACATTTATTTGAATTTTAGGCATGTACGTAAAAATATTTCAAATATAAAATATGTGAAAATAAAAAAAATACTTAAATGAAACTAACGATTGTAAATCAAGAAACAAGTTTAAGCTTGTTTGGTCAATTATTAGATTAGCTAAAACCAGCAACTGTTTTGTAATGAATAGTATCGTCTTTTGATTAAATTAATGACTTTTTATGTGACTAAGCCACTTTGCGTAATTTAAGTTTGTACTGTAATTGAAACATCATTTACTGTAAGTCATACCTATATTTTACACTAAGTAATACTATATTTTCTTTGTTATTGACTTTCATAAGTGTGCATGTATTGTATCCATTTGAAGAAACAAATGAATTAAATTGAATTTTGGATTGGGTTTAAATTTGGAACACAGATAGAATATTGCCTGACATACGCCATAGGTTGACGGCACTACCACGCTGAATGACAATTGTTTTCATAGATAAATATAGCTCATAAACTGATCATCTCTTTATGTTTTAATTCACCAATTATTATAGCATTTATTTTAATCATGAAATCAATACTAATTGAATTTGAGAAAGTCAGAATATAATTTGTGTGTGTGAGTGTACTTTTAAACTTATGGCATAGAATAGATAATATAGATAGAACGGACACTCCCAACCCCCCGCCAATTTCAAGCTTCCTCACCCCTCAGGCCGTTTCGGATACGTTAGGAGCACTCAACGAAGGGCTGGTATCTCGAACATCTTATTCCTAACGAAATATCATCATGGTGGGTTGCTGTACTGTTTACGGCTGTCCGTCAAATAAACGGGACAAGAATAAAAGCTTTATTTAATTTCCTAAGGATAAAATAACGTAAGATTAGAAACTTTTAAATAACGTTGCGTTATAATAACGTAGTAATGTTTAACTCAAAGTTCGTAACTTACACACATTGAGATAATATTATTTACGTAGTACCTAATAATTTCTCAAAGCTTACACAGCCAGTTTTGGGTACGGATTGATAATGCCTGGAGGAATAATTATAGTGACAGAATAAAGTTTCCTTCTTGGGTAAGTGTAAAATAATATGCGAATGTGTACCTACTAACAAAAAAAGATTTGAAGTACCTATCGATCATCGGTTTCGTTTGATTTTACGCGGCAATACATACACACTTTTAATTAGAATAGTATAATTTGGCACCATTCTTTCTATTTATGTAACTCAACATTACAGCAAGTTTATAAACTACTTTACGTCACCAGGTGAACTAAAGGGGCACAACTATTCAATATAATAATTCAGTAGCCCTAGCGCTAACGCACTCATTCACGCGTGTGTACGAACAACATCTGCGTAGTTGTGTGAAGAGTAGGTACCTCCACAGCGGCGCTTGTATGGAGTTTTAGTGGAGTGTCCGGGGTGTGCTTATGGGCCCACGGGCCCGCCTGTGGGCCCGGCTCTTCCAATTGATTTTAAACCTAAATTCTAATAGATTGAGTCTATATTTTTTAAATTTTTTTGCTAATTTAATAATTGTTAGTTAGTTTTTTTTTTTAAATAAAGAGTGACGAGACGATCATTACATGTGCCTGATGGTAAGAAACATGCCTGACACATAACAGCACAGTGACACGCAGCTATTGGAACATGAAGAGTCTAAATCATTACCTAGCACTGCACTGCGCTCGTCACCCAGAGATCTAAGATCTTATATCTCTAAGCCCTGTAATTTCTCTGGAAACATTGCCCTTCAAACCGGAACACAGTAATGTTTGCACATTACTGCTTGGCGGTAGAATAACTGGCAAAGGTGTGGTACTTCCCCAGGCGGACTCTGCCAAGAGTCCTACCACTACTAAAGAGTAAGTAAGTAAGTAAGTAACTAGTTAAAGAGTTTTAAAAACGCGCAACTAACTACAGTGGGTTTTCGAATTTGAGTGTTTGCTGTATGCGCACTTTTCCGAAGCGCGCGAAAATAAAACTTAAAAAAAAAACTGGTTATTTTGTCATGTCAATGTCGATTACAAGTGAATATAGCCAAGGACGCTCTCCCAATTATTGCTAAAGGTCGGGGTTCACATGACGTGGTATTTCGTTTCTAAACCAAGTATTATACCATTGTTTTCGATGTTAATTGTAGTTTTTCTATCGAAAATAACGATGTAACGTTTACTTTATCAAAAAAAGTTGAAAAAATAAACTGTTAGCAGTAAAGTGTTATTACTGGTCATTTGCCGGATCAATTCCAAGCAATGGCTCAGGTTTGAAGAGAAATGTTTTTTCTCGGATAAAGGTATATCTGCTAATAGGCACTAGCCCAGTAATACAGTGCTAGTTAGTTACTTAAATCTTCGTTTCTCTGTTTTTCTACCGCACTGATTGTCGCTTGAAAAAGCTATATCGTTTTATGGTTGATATTTCAAAGACTCAAAAGAGGAGATTTGCCGCCAGTCTGATGGGCACTTTTGGTTCGCGATTTGACGAGTGTGGAGGCTAAATTGATGACTCCAAACGTGTGTTTGTAGTGTCTAGGTTATTGACATTTTTATGTTTTTTTTTTAATAAACACTTGAAAAATCTTAAAAAGAGGAGATTTGACTCAATTTTTGTAGTTAGAGATCCTAAGCTGTGGAACGTATTGCCTGTGTAGATTTTGACGTGACAACGTCTTATAAATTGGTTTGCCGGGTGACACTTCAAGAAACTGCGTTACGCTCCGCTCACGTTATGCGCTCACAACGAGAGCGAGTGAGAGGCACGCGTCCCTTCCACTCGGGCATGGTTAGCCCGCCTAAGAGCGAGAGAGACAGACATAAAAAAGTGAAAGGCACGCGTCCCTTCCGTAAAATTATTTTACCACTCAAAGTCGTTGTCACGTAAAACTTTCGCCCGTATACCGACTTTACAGGCAACCAATTTTTTTTTTCCGATGGCTACTATCTTGATCTCTTGAAGTCAAAAGTGGAATCTTGCTCTGTGTAAGCATGCTCCATCGTAGATCACATCGTCGCTTAATTTTGGGCAAAACGGCGCTTTTTAGGGTTCCGTAGCAAAATACGGGACCCTTATAGATTTGTCATGTCTGTCTGTCTGTCTGTCCGTCCGTATGTCACAGCCACTTTTCTCCGAAACTATAAGAGCTCCACTATTGAAACTTGGTAAGCAGATGTAATCTGTAAACCGCATTAAGATTTTGATACAAAAAATAGAAAAAAATAATTTAGGGGTGTCCCATACCTAGAACTACAACTCAAAAAAATTTTATCATCACCCTATGTGTTGGGTAATTATGGATAGGTCATCAAAAATGATATTGAGGTTCCAAACATTTTTTTTTTCTAAACTGAATAGTTTGCGCGAGGGACTCTTCCCAAAGTGGTAAAAAGTGTGTCCCTCCTTCTGTAACTTCTAAAATAAGAGAATGACAAAAATGAAAAAAGTTGTATGATGTACATTACCATGCAAACTATCAACAAAAATTGGTATGAATGAGATCTAGTGAGTAGTTTTATTTAATACGTCATAAATTGACTATTGTTAAAACACTGATTTAAGTAACAACGAACTATAAGAACTTTTATATTATGTTACTTGATGCTACGGAAGCCTTCATGGACGATTCCGACTCGCACTTGACCACTTTTATTTATAATATAGAGTGAGGAGAATAGTAGGACATAACCGTGCGTGATTGTAATCAACATGCCTGCCCATAGCGACACAGTGACACGCAACTATTGGAACATGAAGAGGCCAAATGCACTGCACTACGCTCGACATCCAGATATAAAATATGATCCCTATGCTTATGTTTGCACGTTACTGCTTGGCGGTAGAATAACTAAAAAAAACTGGTAAAGGTGTGGTAACTTCCCCAGGACTCTACAATAGTCCTAGCACTACTAAGTTTAGTACAAACTATTTTTTGCAAAAAAACTGAATGGTACAGTGCTTGATTATTATGAGCAACTTTGTCATTTAACATCAGTCGTACGGCTTTCTCATGCCGTCATTTGGTTTAGTAAAAAATGTTATATTATTTTTCTTTAATTGCCATTACGCATATAAATATTTTAATTAATGCCACCGCCGTCTAAGTGATTGGAAGACCTAGCAAAAAAATTCATTACCTAGGAACTAGCTGCAGCACTTTACTGAGAACTTGCGTCTGGCTTCACTTGAAGTAGGGTGGTGCCCTTTTCCTATTAATATCAAAAATGCGAAAATAAATATATTTTGTTTCTGGTGGTTTATGTTATGGTATTTGTAATTAACAATTGTGGTTATGCTCGTTAAGAAATCATTAAAAATAATAATTAAAGCATAATATTTCCAGTTGCTACTGTCGCTTTCATTTATTTACATTTCTATTACAAATTAAAAGAAAACTTTGACACAGCCTTTTACAGCTGAATTTATTAATTATGTTATTGTTGTTATTTTAAATTATTACTAACTATCAATGTAATTACCTACCTACAAATTTGTACCTACTTGACGCGTCTGCTGAGAAATACTCAGGATGTTTAGTTATAAATATTTTGTGAGTGTAACTACCATTGATAATAAATTTATTGTATTCTATTTTATTCTGTTCTATTCTATTCAGCTTAATTAACACCAGTTTATCCTGCATCATGTGTGTCTCTTAAATCCTTGATATCTCTTATGTCATTTAAATCTCATACATCCTTTTAACTCCTAAAATCTTTTACATTCCTTCTATCCTTTATATCTTTTCATATTTTTAGTAAGTAACTTTTGAAATACAAACACAGAGCAATAACACAAAACCCCTAACTTTTTCATGGAGTGGACATTACTAACGTAGCTTAGGACTTAGCTACGAGCTAAATTTGCGTAATAAACTTTCTAGACGACGCCATACTTACACCAGAAGAATACATGCCTTGAGGAAACAAATTTTGATCACCATTAACATAAACTCTGACAAAAGACCGACGTCGCGATATTGCGGAAACACCAAGTAAGTAAATACCGGAATTATTCAAATATCCAGCTGTTATTAAACGTTACCCGGATTTAATAAACATACCGCATTTTTGGGCATTGTCCGAGGACAATACGCGACATATCCCGAAAAATCCGCGGACTCTTGGTCACAATACGGAATTATGACGCAGTGCGGTCGCACGATTGTTTTGCCTTTTGCCACAGACTTAGAAGATCAATCTGATTAGACCGAGCATGTTGGTTTCTGTTGTATTGTTGTCATGAGCATGTTGTCTGTGACATTAATATGTAGATGTTAAAATGTATATTAAAGGTGTGTTGCAAGGCATTCATTTTTATTAATTTTATATTTTTTTATAAATATCACTGCAAGAATATTTTTCTTAAGACAGCGATGAACAAGAAATTGATAAAAAATGTTGAACTAGCTGATTTTGTATACTTTAACAGATTATTTAATAACCAATCGAATGAA
The DNA here is from genome assembly GCA_017562165.1 of Ectropis grisescens. NCBI lineage: Eukaryota > Metazoa > Arthropoda > Insecta > Lepidoptera > Geometridae > Ectropis > Ectropis grisescens. Next base: position 1,743,729 of record CM029791.1, on the reverse strand, counting down.
ATGGCAAATTGACGTGACACTTCCTGTAACTAAATTTTACATTAATGTAGGAATGATAAATAAATAAAAAGCATGCTTATATTAATTGACAAGCACTTTTGTTTGATATTAAACAATCATATGGTCTACGTCAATGTAATTAATCTGTAAACAAAGTGATTTTCTTTCGACTTTAAGATACTCGTACTACGATTATATTTATTGGGAAAAATCCCACTCAGGCAAAGTACTTCACAGTCTGGTTGTTTTTATTACAAAAGTACCCAAACCTCTTCTTTATGTGTCTTAAGGATGCCACTTATGAAACAATGTCAATTTTTCAAGCTCAACCAGTTTTATTTTTTACAAAACATTTTAGCCATTTCAAAACAAAAAAGAACTTCAGCATACTAATCTATTGTTAAAGAAGTCTACTTACGTCGTCTACTTATTAGTTTTTTTTAGTCTGTGGTTCTCGATGAATGTTTAGCCTTTTAACCTACTACAATGAAAGAGGGTATTAACAATCGACCCTATATTTTTCCGTTTGTTTACGCGTAAGGTCACGCATTGTTTGAAAGTACTACGGCATGTTAGCAACAACAAAGCAATTCACTTTGTTTTACCCGACGTGAAAGAAGAGGCGTTATGTAAAAGGCTTATTCCACATTGCTGAATTAAGTCGACTGAACTTAGTAGCTATTGAATTCAGTGAAGTACAATAACATTTAGTAAACTAGCATGCAAAATTCAGAATCGAGGATTTATTTATTTATTAATTAATTCAATGAGCACACAAAACAGAATGTAATAAATATAAACTATAACGTAAGAGTATACTGTACAGAACTGAATTACATTCCAAACTATGTGGGCCTAGAAACAACAATTGTTTAAATTCAGTGGTTTGATAATAATAACATTACATTAGTGATAATACATAAAGAAACTTAGGCCAACAGATCTGAACTTAAAACTAAAAACTAACATGCGTTAAAACAGTAGATAAATAAGATATAAACATAGAATATTATAACACAACAGATAAGTATATTAACAGTGTGAAACAATTAATGTATAAACAATATAAAAAAAAAAAACTCATAATAGTATTTACAGTAAGCACAACAGGGTTATTCTTCTTTTAGATTAAAGTGTAAAATTTCTTTGATTTGATTTGATTGTTTGCTTCAAACTTCGTTCTGAATTTAGTCAACTAACCGTGCTTCAAAATTTGTTTCTGAATTTAGCCAAGTGAGCCTAAGGTTGAAGGTATCATAAAGTTAGTATAAATATGTGTGCATGGCTGTGTGGGTTAGTAACCGTAACGCGTCCCAGGTATCAGCCCATGCACTTGTATATCAATAGGTTTAACACAGGCTATGTTCCTTTTAGGTCTTGCGCTCTCGGCGCTAACCCGAATAGTCAGCTCGGTAGTATAGGCGCGGCCAAAAAAATAAATAAAAAAATGTGTGGGTTAGTTTGAAGTGTCTTGTAGAATTAATTAATTTTTAATCGACATCATAGAAGACGAAGTTCTCTCGGTTGTATCTTTTGGTATGTATATGTTCCGCGCAAGCTCTGCTAATTGTAAATCGACTTTGATGATCTTTGAAGTATGAATAAAATAACAACCGTTTCTCTAGTTCTTTATTTATTTTACAGACTAAATAAAATTCAAAATAAATTTCATGAATTAGCAGCTCGATGCGATTTTACCCGCGTAGTCATATTTTCTTTGTTCTATATTTCAACTTGACCCGTTCAGCAGTTCTAACGTGATTGAGCATCAAACATCCAAACTTTCACATCAATAATATTAGTAAAATTTACTCTAATATAACCAAAAGCTAATAAGCAGACAGCTGTGAGTTAATGAATAGAATCAAACGCTTTTCGAGACTGCGACAATAAAATAAATTTTCGTAATAATTGTGGTTTAATTATCTCATTTGTATGAAAATTGCAATTAATTTGAGGTTAAATAATTAAGTTTTGGTAATAAATACTAATACATTTGTATAGTTGAGTAGTGGCAGCTAATTATACCACATTATGGAGTTTTTATTCTACTTCCATTCCGTAATTTTTAGTTTTTCTTTTAAGAAGAGCCTCAGGGCTAGAATCCACATATTGGCTCAGATTCATGGAACACGGCGGTTCCTCCTCACTATATTTTCCTTCACTTTATCTATCTGAAATGTTTGCGATAAAAAACTGAAAAAATGTCATCTGTGTGGTGATGTTCAAGACTTTGAAATCTTTTTCGCACATAAGTGCCGTTGCCTATGAACCTATTGGTACTTTGAGGCTATTTGCCTTCTTTCTCGATCGATTTCGAAGACTCCAGCTGATTCGTTACCAATCCATCCCAAAGGTGCAAACAGTACGTGCCAAGACTCATAGGCAATGACACTCTTGTGCGTAAAAGACTTCAAAGTCTTGATCATCGCCGCAAAATCCCTAGCTTATCGGTTTTTATCGGATACACTTCGGAGAGTGTGCACCTGATCTGCATGATCTAATAACACCTTGCCCTTTCTTCTATCTGACTTCTCGTTCCACAAAAGGGCGACATCGTTTCATGGTTGATGTTCCAGAAACGCGAACGGAGAGATTTGACTCCACGTTTGTGATAAGAACGCTAGGTTGTGGAATGCGTTGCCTGAGTGGGTTGTCCCTGATGGTTACAATCTTGGTGTCTTCAAATCGAGAGTGAATCGGTTTTTTCTATGTAAGCACGCTCAATCGTAGATCTCATCATCGCTTAACATCAGGCGAGATGGTGGTCAAGTGCGAACCTATTATAGTAAAAAAAAAGTACTTACTCCATACAAGAACGAATCTGTGCTTGATCTGACGTGAGCAATTATTATTACTGTTCAGACTTCCAGTACTTTCACGATTTCCGTAAGACACCTTGTGCTTGATGATTGTGGATAGACACGGGAAGAAGAACGATACATCTATATTACTTTCCTAAATTTATTTAAATTTCAAGGAAATTTTTATTAACAAACATCGTAATATTACGAAAGAAGGTCGAGAATTAAATGATTTAACAAGTTTATAAGGTTGATTATGTAAGAGTTAATTATACCATCGGTGCTAAGAGATGATTTTGATTCCGTAATTAAAACGTGTTTTATATCTTTGTCAATGTTGTATCGATAAATGACATCGTTTCATGGTTAATGTTCCAAATACTCGAACGAAGTTTGACTTCATTTTGGTAATAACGTCTAGGCTGGTGTACGTTGCCTGAGTGGGTTTTATTCTGTGGATAAAACGTTGATCTTTTCATGTCGAGACTGAATCGGTTTTTTGAAGATATTTCACGCGTGATCCATCCTAAATCGCTTCCTAGTTTCATACCAGGCAAGATGGCGGTCAAGTGCAAACGTGTTCGATCGTGGTCTACGGTATTATTTTCGTAGAATTCGCTTGAGGAAAACCACACATTACCCATGTCTAAAAATTAATGTACAATATTGGGTTATATTTCGAGAGAAATTACGGAGCGCAAAGATAAATAATCTTATACATCTGGGTCTTACATATTTAGCCTTTTCGAGCAAATTAACAACTTCTATTTTACTTACCATCAGGGTCATGCCATGTTTATCCAATATTATTTTACCAAAAAAAACCGTTGCAATTTGAAGCAAGAGAGAAGTGTAACCTTTTCATAGAAAAGTTTGTCTGTAAAGGTGGTTTACGGTTGATAATTTTACCACAGAATAGATATTACTACAGAACCCTCACTTAGCGAAAATTGTTATATAAATAGCGACTCTTGCTGGGACGCAATAAAGTGCGATTCAGCTCGCATTAGCGCTCAATGCCCATCGCAATTTTTAACCTAAACATTTGCGCTCTCTTCTAACGCGTAACTCTGTCGCTGTCTGGCGCGGAATGATGCGCATCGAAAGAATTGTCGACATTATATTATCTAATAAAAAATTAAATTAACCTTTCGTTATGTAGGTAGTCAGCATTGTAGCTCAGATTATATATTTTAGTTATTTACTTCGTAACGCGCAAGACAGCTAGAAGAGGCCGTAACATAGGGTCGGACACATTGAAATTAAAACAATAAAAGTATACTTTGACTGTTTTTATTCTACTTGATCGTCTAAATGTTGTTTGATAAATATGTAACATATTTTAATGTACTTACCTACACTAATACATACAACCAGCTTCGATTACAAGCTATTTTATAATGTCCCGTACTTTTTGTACGGTTAGCAGAAAAATATAAAAAATAATGGTATATTTTGTATAACTAGGAAAAAATTATAATTCTTTGTTTTTTGACTCGTGCATCCATATACAGCACAATATATGGCGACGTAATTTTGCGCGGGAAACGTGTTGCGCGAGCGCTCAGACGTGCGTTCGACAACCGCCTGGCACTTGTTCCGTGCGAGGAACGGTCTAGCTGTAGGCTAAAACCGTGCGACCTTGAGCGAGTGAGGATGCACTGATTTTACGATATAACGTCATTATACATACCTACCCTAACTGCATCACACGCCAAACGCTTATGTAGGCCGATATAGCTTTTTATTGCTGGTTCCGCGCTCTCGCTTGCACGCTCAGCTAACGTGGAACGAGTAACGTTTTCATGCGTGCAGCCGGCGTTCGTCTATTTATATTTTTACTGCTTCAAAAATCTTATAAATCTATTTGCATCATAACCATAGAACACAACCGAGAGAAGGCACCAAACCCCAGCAGTGGAAACATTTAGTGGGCTACTTATACTAAAATGTTCCAGGCTAAGCTATGAATATTAAGCAGTATAAGTAAAACTCGAACCCATTGGTCGGTATCGATACCGACCAATTGCAGTACTGAACAAACTATAACAATTTAGATTTAGTATAAATCAGCTCTAAAGGCTTGTTCGCATTAGGCTAGCAAATTAGTCTAGTAGAGAGTAATTTAGTAGCTAAAATACTCGCTACTATTCAAAAGTCGTTCGCACCGTGCTTTAGTACAGTTCACAAGTGAGTAGCGTTTCGCGACATGAAGATCCTACAACGCATTTAATTTTGTTTGAAGTTATTTTTCTCTCCAGACTAATTCGACAAGTTCGAACCTGTTTAATCGGCGAGCCAATGAGCGCACCGCTCGCAACGAACGCGTGGTGGGGGGTGCTACTCGCCCGTTGAAAATAGAACAAAATGGATTGACTCGACTAAATCACTTCCTAAACTACTCGACTAAATTTTCACTGTTCATACACGTTTAGTTGCTAAATTACTCGCCACTAGGCTAAATTACTAGCCTAGTGCGAACAAGCCTTTAAGTTTATTTTGTACTAGAACTAAAGTAATAATTTTATCATGGCACAAAACACGATACAAGTATCCCATAAATTCTTAAAGGGACTTTAAACAGTCACTAATGCTCTCCAAGTTTTATGCCTGCACTGTCTCTAGTAGTTTCGTAACTGACTAGCTTATGGGACATAATTGGTTTTGGTAAATTTTGTAAAAAGAATAAATTTTTAAGTATTAAGTACATTTAAATTGAACCCATGATGGTCTTGGGTTCGAGTTTAACTTGTACTGCTTAATATTCATAGCTTAGCCTGGAACATTTCACTATAAGTAGCCCACTAAATGTTCCCACAGCTGGGGGTTTGTGCCTTCTCTCGCAAGAAGAGTGTATAAGCAATCCACGACACAGACCACGCTGGCGCAGTGCGGGTTTGATATTATATGACGTCAAAAGCCTCTAGGAACATGATGGTATCCTCACGACGATTTCTTCAAAAAAAATTTGTATATTAACTTGAAGGATAAAATGTCCATACTTGTGACTTTTACATATTAACTTGTAATAAACTGTCCATAATCTTGATTGATACATTTAAACTAGTTATAGAGGTATAATCAGAATTGTTCATTTCATAACTGTGTACAAAAAAGATGGTAGGTTCTAAATATAATTAACAACAGTTTACCCATTTCGGTTGTGCAATATTAAGTTTAACATACCTTATCGGTTTTTTATCGGATACACTTCGGAGAGTGTGCGACTGATTTGTACGATCTAATACCACCTTGCCCTTTTTTCTATCGGAATGCTCGTAGCTCGAAAAAGCGACATCGTTTCATGGTTGATGTTCCAAAGACTCGAACAAAGAGATTTGACTCTACTTTTGTGATAAGAACGTCTAGGCTGTGGAATACGTTGCCTGAGAGGGTTTTTCCCGATAGTTACAATATTTGTGCCTTCAAATCGAGAGTGAATCGGTTTCTTCTAGGTAAACACGCTTCATCGTAGACCGCATCATCGTTTAACATCAGGGGAGATGGCGGTCAAGTGTAAACCTAAAAAATTAAAAAAAAAAAAAACATAAAATATTACGAATAATCATCAAGTAATCATAGTCTCAACTGGTAAATGTATATTAACTTGTTATTAAATGTCCATCGCTTGGACTGGTACGTATTAACTTGTTATAAAATGTCCATCGCTTTGACTGGTACGTATTAACTTGTTATAAAATGTCCATCGCTTTGACTGGTACGTATTAACTTGTTATCAAATGTCCATAGCCTTTGTAAACAGCTAAAATTAACCGCCAACAAACATCAAAGCGAAAGAATCTCGTTAAAATGCGCGGCAATTCCGCTAAAGCGTCATCGCGGACGAAGTAATTTTCCTTGCGCTTAATAAAAATAACAGTTTTTGAGCGACGCGACGCGGGCAAAGGGTTCAAAGTAATCGAGTGTCATTACACGACTATGAATAAATTACACAAGTCCCACGCTGGCTTCGGAATGTGGGATAAGGGAGGAAACGGAGCGAATTCTCAGTGCTCTCTGTGTTGTCCAGTACAAAAACATTATTTATTATGTACTCTAACTTTAAGGCACAATTATGTGCAAAAAATAAATGGTGTAGTGGGTGATGATGGAGAATGACAGGGAGAATTCACACGGTATAGTACTTTATTAGTATCTAAAGAAAATAAAATCGGACATAACACAGTTATGAGGGAAGAGATGTCGTAGTATGGCCAGGCAGCTGTCCGATACTGTGACTCGTAATACGTACTCTGTAAACGTTGTATGGGGCCAGGCAGTGGTCCGCTATATATTTGTTAGAGTAGGCTACGAATGTATGCCGCAATGGACGACACACTGGATGTATGTCGATCGCAGGTTAACAACCGTTAGCGTGTTCTAATTCTACCGTGGCTCCATCTATTGACGTTCGCCGGAACTTCACTATTGTATGCTTCTGTTATAATGGTTTTTATTTCTAGCTAATAGGATAGGCAGCCCACTCGATGTTCCCACTGCTGGGACTCGGGGCCTTCTAACGTAAGAAGATAATCAAGATCATAATCCACCACCCTGCTCAAGTGCGGGTTGGTGGATGACACATAACGTCGATAGCTTCTAGCGTTGGGTTTTCTCACGATGTTTTCCTTCACCGTATTTAAGTTGGCGGCATTACGCACATGACACTTCGAAAAGATAGTGGTGCGCGTGGGATTTGAACCGGATCCGAATCGTCAGCCGCCGTTCTCCCGGTTAATCACCCGTAATATACATGCATACTAACTTACATACTTACTGATATTTTACAAACTTTCAACTCAAATAAACATCAGAAATACTTACGGTTGTTAGTAGCTAATCTCTATTATCTTATGCTTTAGACCGTTCAATCCTGCGGGCTCAACAAGCGGGCTTGAAATTCGTTATTATATCGTCCTCACTTTAATGCAACCTGGGATCTACTATAAGCTATTATTACTAATTTTACGGAGCAGTTCACGCTCAATATTCACGTAACGGCTGGTGTAGTAAGTTATGGCTAGTCTGGTCGGGAGAACTGCAACCGCCGATCTGGAATCCCTGATTCAAATCCCAGGCGCACTGTCTTTTCGAAGTCATTTGCTTAGTGCCACTAACTTGAGGCAGTCTCTAAATGGGGCGATGCCAATCTGGTCAGGTTTAACGAGGGAAAGACGCAGGCGTGTCTGTTCTCCGCAAAAAGTAGTCCTTTCCAACAGACTCCTACTTTTCGTGGTGTATCCGTGCCGGTATCCGACCATCTCGAGCTGTTGGGCGATACTTTGTCATCGACTCTCAACTTTGGCTCGTATATCGAATCTAAGGCTAAATTAGCTGCCAAAAACTAGGTGTCCTCTCAAAGGTGCGAAGGTACTTCAAGTCTGAACAGTTGCTCACGTTATACCAAGCACAGATTCGCTCCTGTATGGAGTACTGCTCGCACCTTTGGGATGGATCGGCTAAGTATCAGCTGGAAGCTCTGGAATCGATCGAGAGACGTGCCAAAAGGCTCATAGGCAATGACATTCTCGTGCGAAAAAGACTGCAAAGTCTAGAACATCGCCGGAAAATTGCTAGCTTATCGGTTTTTTATCGGATACACTTCGGAGAGTGTGCGACTGATTTGTACGATCTAATACCACCTTGCCCTTTTTTCTATCGGAATGCTCGTAGCTCGAAAAAGCGACATCGTTTCATGGTTGATGTTCCAAAGACTCGAACAAAGAGATTTGACTCTATTTTTGTGATAAGAACGTCTAATGTGTGGAACGTATAACGGCTGTGGAATACGTTGCCTGAGAGGGTTTTTCCCGATAGTTACAATCTTTGTGTCTTCAAATCGAGAGTGAATCGGTTTCTTCTAGGTAAACACGCTTCATCGTAGGCCGCATCATCGTTTAACATCAGGCGAGATTGCGGTCAAGTGTGAACCTATAAAAGTTAAAAAAAAAAAAACTTTTAAAACCGGTAAAGATTTTGAACTGGTGATAGAAAACATCGTGAAAATACCGTACATGCACCTAGAATCTTTCGTGCTCATGCGTCATCCACCAAATTGCACTGGACTAGAGTGGTGGATTATAGCCTTGATTCTCTCCTTGCGAAAGAAAGCACCCAGCAGTAGAAACATTTAGTAAGCAGCTTGTGTTATTCAAGTATACATCGAAATTACAATTTTATCTGTGAAACCAATTATATATTAAATTTGGTTTTGCTTTTAGAACAAAAATCATCCGACATTCGGCAAACAGGTCCATCCTTATACCACTTTAAACCATGTACCTTGCCAACTAAAAAAGGATTTTGTTTGACACTCTCCCATGCTAGTTTTAACAAGGTCGTGAAAGCAACCTTTCCACAGTAGGTATCAGATACCCTTTACTCAAGGTCTTAAAACTTTCCCCTATAAAAACGTGACGGCTTGCGAATACAAAGAGAATTAGGGTTAATCAAACAGGTTTCGTTCGTCTAGGTCACAATGGCGCTATTAACTTCGGTAATTTTCTATAAGCCGTATATAGGCCAGTCTGGAGGGAATAAATCTTTCTAGGTTATAAAACCCGTGTCACTGCTAAAACGTAGACTCATTACTTGGAAATTTTGTGTCTAGGTAAAATTTTTGTAGTCGAGGAACTCTTTGTAGAGATCATCCATCTAGAAAAGTCCAACACTTTTTATTTACCAGATATTCAACAGTCAAACAGTTATGTGTGCACATCACTGTGTTCCGGTTTGAAGGGTAATGTTTCCAGAGAAATTATAGGGCATATAAATAAAACAATTTAGATCTCTGGATAACGAGTGTAGTTCAGTTCTAGGCTAGGTGATTTGGATCTTCATAATGTAAACACTGTACCCACTGGACTTAATCAGGATCAACATTAATATTCAATTACCTCGACGTTTCGGCAGCGTTACAACCGACGTAGTCTTCTCGTTTTGTACGACGACGTCGCGTCGAGGTAATTTAATTTTTATGATAATTGAGTCCTATATAGTGTAAATTTTGTGTTCGAATCGCGAAAATTTAAAAACAACATTTTGCAGTCATGGGCGGGCGTGTTGCCTACCGTCAGACACGTGTCTTGCTCACTCTTTAATATTGATGTATTAAAAATACTGGTACATGTTTTAGATCCAGCGCACCACTGTCTTATCGAAGTTGTGTACGTAATGCTGCTAACTTAACTGTGAAAGAAATATATTGTGTAAAAATTTACTTTTAAAAGCCAAAGTTTGCATCTTTGTTTTTGAATTACGTTGGAGTAGCGGAATGGTTCGGGTTAAAATTTAGAACACAATTATATTATTGTCTGGAATAGCATAGGTACATAAGCTACTTTTTATTTTAAAAATATGCCGGGAAACTACGTGTGCTACGTACTACTACAGGAACTTCGTGTGGACAACCATGGCGCACTGCTTGTGTTAGCAATATTAGTAATTTATATCAGTTGGTATTGAAGGAATAGTAAGAATACCGAAATGCACTCTAAAGGTACAAGTTTGCCTGGAGACCGCGACACGAGACCGAGACGCGAGACCGCGACACGAGACCGAGACGCGAGACCGTGACCGGAGACCGCGACAGGCACTTGACTCTATAGAATTGTATGGGCGCCAGTTCGCGCCGAGACCGCGACACATGTCTCGCGACACGTGTCTCGGTCTCCTGTCGCGGTCTCGGCGCAAACTGGCGAAAGGTTTAAATAACAAGTAATCGGAACCGGTAATGAGTAAATATCTAAGTAAAAGTGATAATTGTACATGTGTTACTGAATTTAAGGTACTGTAAGAATTTTTGTTAATTAATACAATTTGTATACAACATGTACTTCAACTGCTCGAGGCAGCTATGAATAAGTTGGTATGAAGGACGAATTCCGAAATATAATGCTGTAGACTGATCATAGCTGTTTTATTTATTTATTTAATATTTATTGCACAGTAACAAAAATAATGTACAAACGGAAAGCTTAATACTAGGGCGCATTTTCTACCAGCTACCCGCTGAGTAGGACATTTAAATGTTATGTAGGCAAATATAAACAGTAGAAATGTATGCACTAATTGTGTTCTTAATTTAGAATAAACTACGTTCTAAACACTTGCTTATAACAAAAGTGAAGGTTAAATATCTCATTTATTAACTTGTGTAATTCTAAACTCAACTCTATCTATTCTGTAATTAACTTCATAAAAGTTACATCATAAATGCTCACTTCAATACAACCAATACAAATTTCATACAAATTACGATGTCTTTGAATAAACTTACCTGGCTTGCAACGTAACTCAAACATGCTTAGTCACTTCAAGTTCCTAATAATTGCAATAGTTTGTGTATTGCTAAGTATAAGTTAGGAGTAAGTACAGCAACTTGAACTTACCAAGTTGACGTTCTAGTTTGAAGGAGAATAGGAACTTGCAAATCAAACTGTGACTATGTTTTAAGTTACCTATAGGTAACTTATATCGAACAATAGTTTATTTGACTGAACCTGTACCAAAATGAAAGAAGAGTTTTGTTTTTCGCGCGTATCTTGTACGTTTGTAAAATTTCTTTATTCCCACGTATCTTCCAAACTGCTGGATGGATTTTGACAAATTATATATCGTTAGAATCTTCTCAATTAAAAGTTTTGTTAGATAATATATTGGATTACATAATGTTTCTTCGTCTCTTGATTTTTTGCAGTCAGGTTTTATAAATTAAAGTTATTAACCGACTTCAAAAAAGGAGGAGGTACTCTATTCTATATTATATATATATATGTTTTTTTAAATATAGACTTCTAGCTTCAGTGTATTTGCCTTAACATTTTAGTAGTTGCAAGTCTCTTTCCAGAGTCCCCCCTTGGGTCCCCGATCCGGAGACCCCGCGTTTAAATCTCACGCGCTGTCCTTCGAAGTCATGTGCGTAATGCATCGAGCAACTCGATCTTATGCGCAAGCACGGAATGGTGTAGCCTTAGCAAAAAAAAAATTGTTCAAATCTTTCTGTCATTTCTTGCGGGAGGGAAAAGTTGCACACTAGTGTAAAGCCACCCTTTACATACAAAACATACCTGTACCGGTCCATTGCCGATCATACTCACACAGCCAAATCACTAACACAAAAATACAGCACCATTTATAAATCTAGCCCCGCCCTCAGCCACAGTTTTTTTTTTAACTTTTATAGGTTTACACTTGACCGCCATCTCGCCTGATGTTAAGCGACGATGCGGTCTACGGTGGAGCGTGTTTACCTAGAAGAAACCGATTCACTCTCGATTTGAAGACACAAAGATTGTAACCATCGAGGAAAACCCACTCAGGCAACGTATTCCACAGCCTAGACGTTCTTATCACGAAAGTAGAGTCAAATCTCTTCGTTCGTGTCTTTGGAACATCAACCATGAAACGATGTCGCTTTTTCGAGCTACGAGCATTCCGATAGAAAAAAGGGCAAGGTAGTATCAGATCATGCAAATCAGTCGCACACTCTCCAAAGTGTATCCGATAGGCTGGCAATTTTTCGGCGATGATCAAGACTTTGTAGTCTTTTTCGCAGTATATTATCAAACTCCATGGTCCTCGCAGACTTGTACTTTGACAGAGGGGGAAACGCTGTGTGTGCCTACTCTCTTCCGTGTTGCTCGCTGGCGTAATGCTGCTAACTTCAAACGGTGATAGAAACAAACGTGAGGATACCGACATGTGTATCTAGAATCTTTCGAGGCCATGATGTGTCCTCCATCAACCTGCACTGGTCCAGCCTGATGGATTATGACCTTGACTCTTTCCTGCGGGAGAAAGTCGCCGAATCTCAGCAGTGGGAATACTTTAGTGGGTTGCTTATGTAGTGCTTATGCTATGCAGTTGTATGAATTCGAACTCACCACCTGAAATACAACGTTCTAGCCTAGCGGAGTGTAGCTTATTAGCCTGGCAGAGCCTACTAGCTATCAGGCTAAGTCAAAATACTCAAACGCAAAGCATACTACCTCCAATTACGCTACAGACACCTCTACCATATCCGCCATTCCTCCACATACATGCCAGGCGGAGGTGCGTGAGATCAAACGCACCGCCGCCTTTGATGTCGCCGATCTGCAGATAACTGAGATGACGCGGAAAGGTTCAGCCGGGTTGCATTGCTTTGCAATATTTGGATAGCGTTAAATACAGTCTGTGTGAAGTATTTTAGAAGCTGTGATGGCACGTGGCGATCACTTTCTACTTCATAAACGTGAGTTCGCAAGTTCGAATCCTTTCTGGGTAGTTTTTTTTTTTAACTTTTATAGGTTTACACTTGACCGCCATCTCGCCTGATGTTAAGCGACGATGCGGTCTACGATGGAGCGTGTTTACCTAGAAGAAACCGATTCACTCTCGATAGTTTTGTCAGCAGCATACAAGTTTCGTTTTACTGCTGGATTTCACGTTGAAAAAAAGACCGCGAAGCAGCGAACTGTAGTGGTGGGGTGCCAGCTTCCACCTGGGGAAGTACCACACCTCTGTCAGTTATTCTGCTGTCAAGTTAAGCAATGTATCCAGAGAAATTACTGGGCTAAAAGATAAAAATACCTTATATCTCCGAGTGACGAGTGCAGTGTGGTGCTAGATAATGATTTGGACTCTTCATGTTCAAATAGCTGCGTGTCACTGTGCTTTTATGTAACAGGCATGTTGCTTACCACCAGGCACATGTACTGCTTGTCTCGTCAGTCTTTAAAAAGAATACAAAAGAAGCATTCATAATATTCACACACAAATGTTTATTTTTTTAGCGAATTTTTAGAGAGTGATGGCAAAGTTCCCATAAAAATGTAAATAAATAAATTTGACATAGGTTAGTACAATTGCAATAAAGACATTATACTCGTATAATGCTTGACAGTTTTCTGTTCAATAATTATTGTAATACAGTAAAGTAGTAGTTTCAAACTTTGAAAATGTATACAATTTGTATGCTCTTTCTTTTGTTTTTATCTTTTATTAATTGACGTGTAAATTGTACATTTATGAATAAAGTACTTTGACTTTGACTTTGGTAATAGAACCCACAACGAAATATTTAATCAAACTCATTCCCAAGTGTAGTACTTAATTAGAATAAGATGACCTCTTAGGTAGGGACAGGACTGGCGACCATCTTACAGTTCATAGCACACTGAGCCGTAAGAAACGAGATAGTAGGATATAAGAAGCCAATAAATATTAACTGCGTCCCTCTTTTCTCATTACACGCGCACTATTTTTAGGCACGCCTTTTCAGACTTAGAGCTGAATTTATTATTATACTACGAGTAACATAGCAATACAGAGAAAGACAGTAAGAGCGTTTACAGCGTTTAGAAGTTTTCATGTTAAAATAGCATAAAGCATAAACAACCCATTGCATGTTTCCACATGTTCCCACAGCTGGGACTCGGGGCCTTCTCTCGCAAGGAGAGAGTCAAGGCCATAATCCACCACCATCCACCACTAACCCAGTTCGGGTTGGTGGATGATACATGACCTTGATAGATTCTAGGTGTGTGTCGGTTTCCTCGCGGTGTTTTTAAAAAGTTTTATGTTGGCGGCATTACTCACGTGACTTCACAAAGACAGTGGTGTGCGTGGGATTTAAGACCAGGGGCTCCGGATCGGCAGTCGCCATTTTGCTAACTACACCAGCCGTAATTTTAATGTTAAAACAGCTGAGTTGTAATGTGCTGATATGCGCAGGCGTGTTTTTTACCATCAAGGGCTTTTCTTGCTTGTCGTTTGATTCTAAAATATCAAAAAAAAATCTCTTTGAGCGAAACGCCCTGTGAGCTAATGGGTTTAGGTCGTACACAAGGTTCCAATATTGGTAGTGATGGAAATTTCACACACAACACCATCAGACCCCAAACTAAGCAAAGCTTGTACGGAACCCAGATAACTGATAAAATTAACACTAATATAATAAAAGTTAAAAAATACTTATTATACATATCAAAATCCAGACGCATAACATATTTATATTAACCATACAAATATATGCACTGGGTGGGAATTGAACCCACGACCATCGACTTCGCAAGCAAACTTATTGCTAACTAAGCCACGAAGCTTAGGCTTGCTCAATTGCTATTTTTCGACAAAATTCGTACAACTTTAGGTTTCGCTAGTAGAAACTATAGTTGTTACATTCTCGGATGAAGATGAGTTTTGAAGTACCGTTACTGCGTAGAAATTTGTAGTATCCTTCGGAATAAGATTCATTTTCTTCACTATTTCGTCCGCGAGCTATGAAATATAACGCGGTTCAAGATTAAAGCTTGTCCTATATTTGTCGATAGATGAAAATATCAGTGCATTTTTAATATTTACTTAACAAAACTCTGTCTATTTAAACTTTGCACTGGAAATAAAATTGGAGAAGTTTTTCGATAACTTTGTTTTCAGATAAAAACTGCCTTTTAAGTACAAAAGCAACTGAGCAATATTTAAATGATATTGAAACCCTTATCTCAATTTATTATTATACTACACCACGTTTTTTTCCAGATTATCATTCAATCATGTTCCAAATTTTAACCAGATCTGTTTAGACGTTGCTAACGTAATTGAGCAGCCAACATTGACACATTGACATTTATAATATTAGTAGAAATAGGTCTAGTAGGATTTTCCCCTAATATTGTGTAATCCCAATATTTTCTCTGAAATATTTTACTACAAGAGTAGAATTTGTTTTTACGTAACAAACCCATCACTTTTATTTGTACTGTCCATCCTATTTTTAACCGACTTCAAAAAAAGGAGGTTTCTCATTTCGACCGTATGTATATGTTTTCGTATCTCGTTCTCACAGGAGATAGAGAAGATCACTTAAGCGATAAGATCACCAATTCCTGTTTTTAACCGACTTCCAAAAAGGAGGAGGTTCTCTATTCGGTTGTATGTTTTTTTTTTTTTTTTTTGTATGTATGTTACTCGATAGCCAATTGTCAATCAATTTCGATGGTTCTTGTTTTGTTTGGTAGATCATAGTTCAGAGGTGGTCCCATATAAATTTTATCGAAATCGGTGTAGTAGTTTTCGAAATATGAACAAAAACAACTAAAATTTACCTCGACGACATAGTGATTGCGTCATCCGTCTGTAGGTATCACCGTTACGGTAATAGGTAGACAGTGGATATTTTCACAGATTATATATTTCTATTGCCGCTGTAACAACAAATACTAAGAATAAAACAAAATAAATATTTAAGGAGGGTTGGCATACAACAAACTTGATTACATCTTTATTGATTACCAACCATTAGTACAGCCCTAGCAAACTAGATGGCGCCACTAGTAAAATAACACGCGCTATCGACCTTCGAGTTAGAATCATCTATATCTCGAGCTGCACATTGAACGCCTCCACCTCGTTTGGTTTGGACAATATATTCGAAAGCAAGGCTATACTTTTTAACCCCCGACCAAAAAAATATCTGTCTGTCTGTGGCACCGTAGTGACCGTAGAGCTCAAACGGATGGGCCGGTTGCGATGCGGTTTTTTCATTTTAAGATTAATTCGTCTGGGTGACATATTTGTAGATTTCACAAAGTTATGAAATTCGACCCTGTCAATACGAAATCGTGTAAATGCATGAATGAAAACTTGTTTAGCACTAAAAAGGGTAAAATAAACTATTTTTAACAAAAAATTAAACCGACTTCAACACCACAAATAGGCACTCAAAAGCGAAAAATAATATAATATCTGTAATTAATATAACCGCTACTCACTCATCTATATGAAGTCGGTTCCAGCCAAGTCTAATAAGTATAGATAGATAGACCTATGCCTACTTACTACCTCGTACATAGTATCTATCTACTAGCCTTTTAACTAGACTGGCACCGACTTCATATAGATGAGTGAGTAGCGGTTATATTAATTACCGATATTATATTATTTTTCGCTTTTGAGTGCCTATTTGTGGTGTTGAAGTCGGTTTAATTTTTTGTTAAAAATAGTTTATCTTGTTTGTTTTTAAGTGTTATGTATTTTTTAAGCACAATAAAGCATTCAAATACCTAATGTGTCTATCCATTGTAAATATTACACACAAATAAAATAATTCTGTCGAAACATTTTCCAACAGCACTTCAGCGACCTATTATTGTAATTTTGAAAGCAGCAAGATAGCCGTAAAGCAAGGTTTAATAACGGTACAGCACTGTTAAGAACGATGGCGGTAGGTTTTTTAATGTTTCCCGCTTGAAAGGGGTTGTCGCGGGTAGGAAATTGGAGGGGAGACGTGACGCGCCCGGGTTGTGTAGGGTGGATATCATTTCAACTTTTTAACAAAATATACTGACCATTATTTGATACTAGCGGTCCTCCCCGGCTTTTCCCGTGATGGATATATAAATGACAAATAACAAAATATTTATTAAATATTATAAATACATATTCATATAGCGTATAGCAATCAGGGATCACGTACAGTGAATGCAATTTTGAAATCGATCCAGTAGCTCCTGAGATTAGCGCGTTCAAACAAATAAACTCTGCAGCTATCAGAGGTGGTTACATATAATTTTGATTTTGTCGAACTTAGTGCGGCAGCTTTTGAACTATGAACAAAAAGCTAAAATTTAATTTCATTTTTCTGGGCAACGTAGTGAGAGCTGCTTTTGAAATTTGATCGAATGACGATTTTGGTTTTATCGGAGAAAATTTTACGATTTTATGTTTAAATTTTGTATTTCATAGTCTAGAAAACAAATGCTTTTTAAGTCAAAAACCTTTCGAATTTTTCGTTTGATTTGGAATAACATCTATATGTATAGTTTTTGAGAAAATGCTAAGCCCGCTCGTAAAAATTGCAATAGTTATAAACAATGAAGTAAAAATAAAATTCGTTATTTGTCAATATGTCAAAAACTGTTAGAGAAAATATCAATTTGAAAAAAGTTGCAAAAAGAAATAGAAATTTCCTAAAGAACATACTGACTCTCGGAACTGTAAGACCGATAGTTATAAATCTCCCAGAGGGTTAAAAACGAAAACATAATGGCAAAAATAAATCCATACATTTTGTAAACATAAATTTTTTCTATAATTTTTTTTTTGTAAATGTTTGTTCAGTAAATTTGTTCGTGGTAATATGAAACTTTTATATGTTGTAGTTCAATGTATGAAAGCATAATAAAAGGTCTTAAAATTGCAAGAGGGCAGCAAACATTTTTTGTAAAAAAAAAAAGTTTTCAAAAAATTTGACGATTCTGGTGGACCTTTCTAATAGCCGAGTGATCTAAATTGAGGGGTTCGTTTTAAGATGGGATGATGAAAAAAATACCATTGAAAAAGTCCGTTACGTAGATTTTGGTAAAGTTGGCACACGTATTTTTGAAGTGAAAACTTTTTTTGGCACGCCTCAGACAAGTTTTTGGGGGTTATGAATTGAATTTTAACGTCACGTTCGGGAATGAGAAATCTGCATGACCATCTAGAATTGCGTCAGCATTTTTTGGCAACCGAAGCCTCGCCCTCCGTTTTCACCCGCGTAGTTTCCAAAGTAAGCTATCAAATTCTGAGTTATAAGTTTCCACTTCTATCGGCAGTACCTATGACTGCCATTTTTTTGTTCATCTGTTTGTTTCGTGTGTTTTGTTTTTGTGCCGCGAAGAAAATAACGATAAGGCTGCCAGTTGTTTCACTAGTTTCACTGTTTTCCTGTATTGCAGGTGTACTATATTTGTGTGAAAAATAAAGAATGAATGAAGAAGAAAGAAGAATGTTCCAAAGACACGAATGAAGAGATTAAAGTCTAATTATGTGATAAGAACGTCTAAGCTGTGGAATATGCCTGAGTGGTTTCCCCGATGGTTACAATCTTAGTGTCTTCAAAACGAGAGTGAATCGGTTTCTTCTAGGTAATCACGCTCCATCGTGGACCGCATGGTCGCTTAACATCAGGCGAGATGGCGGTTAAGTGTAAACCTATAAAAGTAAAAAAAAAATAATGTTCGTTGATTCATTCAAATGAAGTTTCTTACGCACAAAACCGCCATCATTGTCACCGCCGCCGACCTCCCGTCGGTTTAATGTCACCTCTGCCGTCACTTCCTCACTACATTTCGTACATTTATAACAATATTTTGTACATCTTTAAGGTAACCTCCCCTTTACTCCGAGGAAATTACCCCGACCTCCTCTGAATACAAAAAGGCCGACTTTTAGTTGAAGGAAATTTAGTTTAGGTGAAATAGCCCGGCAATGTTGCTGTCCCAGCGATCCTTTGAGGTATTTTTCTTTTTATCCCACATTTACTGTGTCGGCTTTGGACGTGCGGGCTACGCAAAATTTTGTCGGGAATAGAGGAAATTTACAGTTTATGTGGGGTTATTTGGTTACATATTCTCTTTTAGATAGTCGCGATGAGAGGTCGGAAATTATGAGGGAAAAATCGGGTGACTTTATTTTTCACTGGGACTTTTTGGCAAAAACGAAATCTCTGTTTGGTGTTTTCCTCAATTGTATGTATAATTTGAATGTCGTGTACAATGAAGAATGTTCATTTCATTCATTCAAGCTCTTTCACCTAGAATATAGAAAGATGTTCTTGCTACTAATTTATCACGTACAGTCGTAGTACTGTAATGCGCTTCATCATCAGCTGGAATATGTCAACTGCTGAACATAGGCTTCCTCCCAAGATTTCGACAACAAACTGTCTTACGCAACCTCTGCAATGACCACTTTCCAGCTTTGTTTGTGAGGTCATCTGTCCATGTTGCGGAAGGCCGTCCAACATTGCGTCTTCCAGTACGTGGTTACTACTCCCTTCTTCCCCATCGGTGGCGAACGATGTACCATTACCCATCGCCACTACACAGCTTGCTTACTTTTTGGGCTATGTTTGCTACTTTCGTTCTTTTGGAGCTTTGTTATGAGGCCCACAGTTAAGGATCACGTCTCAGTTCCATAAGCCATCCCTAGCAACACGTACTGATCGAAGACTTTCGTCTTCAGTTATTGGGACATTTGGGACTCAAAGACTGCACTGCGCTTATCTCCTGTAGAATACAATTTATACTTAAACTATCTAAACCGTAATAGAGTAATACTCAAACATTACCTTTACCTTTATGTACCGTTACCTTTACGTTTACCTTTGTTATTCTGTACCAGTTATTCTGTTACCAAGAAGTGACGGAATGGTTGGCAAGGGTTTAATACTTAACCAGGCGGACGCTTCCATTACGAAAACTGTTATCACTTATTCTGTTCTACCGCCATGTCATTGTGTATCATACTAAACTATCACTGTTTTGAGCTATCACCTTTACACTAAGATTTTTGTAGTGGTAGGGCACTTTACAGAGTCCACCTTGGTACCAGTATCACACCGCTGGTGGAGGTACCAGTTTTTCTGCCATCAAAAAGTAATTTACAGACATCATTGTGTTCCAGTTTAAAGAACAATATTTCCAGAAAAAATATAGGGCATTGAGATAAGTATCTTATATCTTTAGGTGACGAACACAGTGCTAGGTAATGACATGGACTCTTCATGGTCCAAAATCTGCGTGGCACTGTCCTGTTAAGGGCAGACTGTTAAGTAACAACTTACCATCAGACACATGTCCTGCTCGTCTCGTCACTCTATATTGAAAGAAGCTATCAGCGTATGAAGAAGGTACCTCACCTCCATTTCGGCAACATAACAAACCTTTTAAACTAAAGTCGGGGGATAAAAATGAAAAAAGTTATAATTAAATACCAAATTAAGTAGGAGGTGGATGTATTGGTGAAATGTAAATCGGACGGAAACTTTATAAAAGTTGTGTAATGAAATATCATAATGTATCATCCCAGTTAGACGTGGAATACGAAATTAAATCACAAACAATAAGACATTATGAATGAATTTTCATAGCACGTAGGTGTATCACTTCTGAATATCTTGCTGAGTTATAATTACACAGTGTAATTTTGGTAGTAGGGGACGAATACATCATAAAAATAAAAGTAAATTGATCCTGATAACGAATACATAAAATTATACTTAGCTACATATTATTATAAAACAAAGTCACTTCCCGCGTCTGTCTGTCTGTCGTTTAAATGCTTAGATCTTTAAAACCACCCAACAGATTTTAATGCCAGTTTTTTTGATAGATAGTGATTAGATTCAAATGGAAGGTATGTATGTATAATACGTGCATAAAATAGCAGAGAAACATGTAATTTTAAAGGTTTCTAATGTAATGCCATTAATAAACACATTTTTTGCGTACCATACGCGCTAGATCAAAATAATGTACGGAAATATTGTACCCCTACAAAAGGTCTACAAAAAGTTCGCAATAGTATACGTCTATCTCTTAGGAATAACCCACAATAACCATTATTATTAGTACTTATATTTAGTATCAGCATTGCAACCGTGCGAAGTCGGGCTAGTAATATTATAAAACAGAAGAGTTCAACTTCAACTCTTGGTTAATAGCTATTATTGTGGATTAGCCTCACAATTCCGCCAAGGTCACTTAGAAATATATAGGTACCGTCAAACGAGGAGATTTAAAGGTGCTGTCCGGTGGACATAGTTCTTGAAGCAAGTGTTTTCCCCAGTTTTCTGGAATACAAATTGTTAGTTGTAACTAACTACAAATGATCACAGAAAAACACAAATATATATATACCAAACACTTAAATAATAACACATACAAGTATAAATATTTATAATTTTATCTAACTGAAGAGTTTATTTGTTTAAAAGCGCTAACAAAATTGTATAGTCTTGTGAGTGACATTTATTTCGCTGTCAAAGGTTAGCTTTTTGTCGCAGTAAAAGGTCACAAGTTATTTAATTATGTTGATGAGTGTTTGCCCAAAAGGTAATTATAGGTTTTCAAACAACCTTTTCTTTATTACCATAAGGTGCTTTTAGAATGACAGTTAATGGGTGGTGGATGGACACAAAAATGTGTCAAATTAATAACAGTAACGTACCTAAGTTTATATCAAAATAAATTACTGTAGCAAACGGAAACAATTTTGTAAACTGTTTTTACTGTGTATCATAAACATGTTGATAAAATATTAACAAAAAAACGATGTCGTTTTCTGAAAGACTATTTACAGACGATAATTTTATGTGATCACAAGCCGTACGCTTAGGCCGATCAAGCCTCTCTATCGCTTGTCCTCGCTTGCACGCGCGAAACATGATTTTAGGCGGAACGTGATTCTTTTTCGTGGGTGCAGCCGGCGTTCATCTATCCTAGCAACATGCCTGCTACATAACAGCACAACGACACGCAGCTACTGGAACATAAAGAGTTCAAATCTGTCACCTCTCATCACCCACAGATCTAAGATGGTATATCTCTAAGCCCTGTAATGTCTCTGGAAATATTGCCCTTCAAACCGGAACACAGTAATGTTTGCAGATTGCTTGGCGGTAGAATAACTGGCAAAGGTACTTCAACTACTTAATTATCTTTCCACAATCTAGTTGAGACCTTTCAACAATAATAAATAAATAAATAAAATAAATAAAAATTTATTTCAATAACATAGATCTTAACTATACAATATTTTCTTACAGCTATACACAGGTATATTAATTTTATCAGCCTGAACTAGGTAGAACCTGTGTTTCAGGCGCGAAAATTGCCTATTTTAACTAAGAGTTACATTATCGAAGATAATAAAACTAAACAATAAAATCGGTAAATATATGAACTACTTTGCTTATTAAAAAGATAGGTATGAAATTTCTTTACTATTTTATAACTAATATCAAATGTTCAGTTTCCTCATATGACAGTGTTAGCAAATATTCACAGACAGTTTGTTTACAGTTATAAACATTTTGGTCGTAAATAGATAGTAATCTATTTAGTCGGTTGTATAGTATTGGACCAAGAAATATGAAAAATCTGCTTGTGAAAGCATGTTTTGTCTGTGCCAGTGAGCTACATACGATATCCTTACGTCTCTTGTTAGTAATCTCAGTGCAGTAGGAAAGATTTTGTGCTGTTTTAGTGTCGTGTTCAAAATAAATAGTTGTCTTACTGATAGAATGTTGCAGGCTTTATAGAGCAGTTTCGTAGGGAAGAGAAATGGACGAAATGTTGCGACCTTCAGAATGGCTCTTTGTGCTCTTTCTACAGAAAGCATTAATGTCTTAGTAGCACCTCCCCATGATGTGATACAGTATGTAATTATTGATTGACACAGAGCTTTATACACTTGCTTTATTAATTTAGTATCTACGATATACCGTAATATTTTGAACACATAAATCAACTTACGAAGTCTGTTTACTAGGTTTTTGATGTGTAGCCGAAAGGACAGTGTGTCATCAATAATAACACCTAAATATTTGATGTCATTTGCTCTTTCTATGGTTGGGCAGTTGTCTAGACAGGCTGTAGGATTTGTGCACGTGTGCATATAGATGCTGGTTAGTTGTAGATTGCTTAGATTTACGCATAGAAAAGTATATGTTTTTGTTTTATCCGCGTTTAGTGTTAGTAGATTATTTGTTAGCCAATTATTTACCTTATCAAAACCTCGCTGAGCAAATTCGTGCAGCTCTATCTTGTTTGGGGCAGAAAATAAAATTGCAGTGTCATCAGCATATGACAGTAATTTGCCATGTTCCAGATTTAAACTGCAAAGATCGTTTATATAAACCAAAAAAGGGTAGAACTGAGGGTCCCGCCTTGAGGAATTCCGAAATTAGTGCTTTTCTGTTCATCGCTGACAACGTTGCCTATTCTAACACATTGGGTACGGTCGCTTATGTAGTCTGTGAAAAGTTTAAGCTGAATTCCCTTACGCCTATTGCTTCTAGCTTTTGTAGTAAGGAAGGTACATACACTGTATCATAGGCCTTGGCCAAATCTAGGAATATACATAATGTCTGGTTACCCTTATCGAGCTCTTGGGCTACATAGTCTGTCAGTTGGTGTACCGCATCTGCTGTTGATAGCTTCGATCTAAAACCAAATTGCTTGTTCGATAAAATATCGTTATTTTCTAGATACTTTATAAGGCGGGTGTTGATAATTTTTCAAGGATTTTGACAACGAGGATAGAAGTGATATAGGCCTGTAGTTTGTTACTTGTTCTTTACTACCCGATTTATAAATTGGTATGACTACAGCCTTTTTAAGACACTTAGGGAAGATACCGTTAGTAAGACACTGTGAAAAAATATGTGCTAAAGGCGGTACCAGTATATGTTTGAATTTTTTCAGAAATCTATTGGAGATATTATCCCACCCAACGGCACAGTTATCTTTTAACCCAAGGATGATACGTTCTACCTCTTTTTCGTCGGTATCTAGCATTACAAATGACTGTACTCGTGGTTGAGAATAAAATTGGTTTTGGGAGATATATTGTTGCGTCTGAAGTTTTTCAGCGAGATTTTTCCCAACATTGATAAAAAAATTATTGGCTTTGTTTGCTGAAAGAGCTGGGGAGTCTTCTGTCAGGAGAAGTTTCAAGTTTGAGTCTGATTGTTTCGTCGTGAAAGTGACCTTTTTATGTGATCCCATATGCGTTTACTGTTATTACCGGCTTTTGCTAATTGTTCCCTGTCATAGTTAATTTTAGTTTTTAATAGATCATTGCAAAAGTTTCGATATCTTTTGTATGTGGTTTGCAGTATATGGTTGTCTAGAGAGATTTTGCTTTCAGATGCAATTTATCTCTGTGTCGGATACATCGCACTAGGCCAGGCGTAATCCATGGCTTAATATTATTGTATTTCCTGTTTGCTGCTTTGACTCTAGTATTTTTATTTATTGCTCGCTGTATGTTTTCAATTAGGTATGACAAGGAGGCGCTAACGTCAGCACAGTTGTAAACTGGGTCGTAGTCAATATTGCATAGATCACGTTCGAGTGTAGTATAGTCAATTATGCTTTTCATTTGAGGGCAGTATTGTTTTGGTTTATTGATATTCAAGGTTGTTAATACAGCATTATGATCTGTGATTGTCGAGTTAGTTACAAATACACGTGATGGTGAGCTGGTTTTAAAATAACGTGATCTAGGCAAGATCCACTCTGATGAGTCGGCAAAGTGTGGGCTGGGAGTAATCCATGGAATGAGCAAAGATCTAGGTAATCATGTGCAGTGGTGTCGTTACAATCTGGATGAATATTTATATTTATGTCACCTGTTAGTATTATGTTCTTAAATGCTGACAATGTTTGAAACTGTTTACCCAGCGAATGATAAAACCTTCGAGATTTTTAAAGGAAGGTGATCGGTATACTGCCATTATTGCTGTTGTTGTTCCGATTTTAATAATTAGGCAGTTACAGTCATTTAAGCCTGGTTCCTCAACTGTGATATTTAGGCCGATTTTACATAGACTACTACCCCGTCGTTTTGATTATGGGTCATCTTACTATAGTACGTAGTGTACCCTTGTATTATAGGTAAATTTCTATCACGAGTTGCCAGCCAGCATTCTGTTAAAACAATCACATCACAAGTTATTCTCAGTCTATGTAGGAAAACGAGGAAACTGTTTATATTTTTATATATACTACGAATGTTTTGTGTTAGTATCGTTAATGAGTTAGTGGAATTTTGATAATATTGTATGCAGCTCTCCACGTCGCACACCTTAGATTCTGATATATTAGTCTGGTCTATGTCGTTAAACAAATTGATTTCCATAAAATAAGTTAATTCAAAGGGGTATAAATGCTAATGTAAACTAAGTGATGTGGCGCTCTTAGACGCCTTCATAATCTATTGAGTTTATGTACCTGTTTTCGGCCGTTTTCTTAGCTGGGCAATCGGTGTCGCCTGTTTTGTGCGCGTTTGGTTTTTTAAATCGAGTACAGGTGGCACACTTCGGTGTTTGCGCTTTATTTGGGCACTCATTCATTGCGTGACCTACTTGTGCGCAGTGTCCACAGGTGGGCGTGGGCTCTCTGCACGTTTTAGCTGCATGCCCGTATTGTTGGCATTTGTAGCATCTCGTTACTAGCGTGAAATCTCTAACAGGGCAGGATGTCCAGTTAATAAATACTCGTTCCTGCGTGATAAGGGCTTTACGAATTGCTGCTGATACTTCAATTATGTAGTTACAGGTCTGGGCGTCCTTTTTGCCTGATTTGTGGCTTAGCTTGATGGTTTTTAAAAATGAGTCGCGATCCATCGCCATTTTTCTGTTAAATTTTGCTCAAAAATGCAGGTAAAAACTTCACTTTCTGTCATGTTGGTTGGTACTCCTAGAACTGTAATACGTGGTCTACGTTTGTATGCCTCATCCAAAGTTAGGCCTGAAGAGTTTAGCTGTACAGATTGCTTCAATTTTTGTAGGTCTTCTTTATTTTCTGTGCTGATAATGACCCCTCCATTTTTGGTCTTAAGTAGGCTCCGAACTTGCAGCTTCATTTGTTCAGGGCGTATTATTTTCTGCACAATGCTTTTGGTTTCGTCGCTGGATTTCTTGTCCTTGGGGTATATAGCTACGGAGTTCAGAGCATTTGGGCGGATAAAGTTATTAGCTCCTGTTTTTACTACACTAGCAAAGGACACATTTTGGTTCGTTGAATTATGGGTATTGGTCTCCTGTATGGTATTTTTTATTCCCGTTAGGCACTCTTGCAGGTTACATTTATTATTGAGGTCTTTGATGGCTTGTTGAGCTTGTATGGCCTTTTGCTTCAGTGACTGGTATAATATAGCCATTTGTGAAGAAGCACTTCCGACTTTGCGGCAAAGATTCGCCACACGTAGCTTCTGCTCTGAATTCAATTTGCCATCCGATGTTATTGAGCATATTTCATTCAAGGTCTGGTCAACGGTCGTGATCCATTTCTGAATCTCACTTGTAGGCGCCAAATCACATACAATTTGGTTCGGATCTTGAGGTGTTTGCACGGTTTTTTGTGGAGTCACAGGCGGCGGGCTATGCCGCATTAGGGTACTTCGGTCAAATGGACTGTCCATTTTAAACAAACTTCTCTTACACTTATCTTTGTACCGATTATCCTGAAATGTTTTTTCTTTAATCTAAGTATAATCACAAAGGCGCACTATTCATCTTCCTACGTAACTTCTTATCGAGGTCAAACAATAATTATTTTCACGGAATTATTAAATACTTCAAGCACACGTCCGCACGTGACGAACGCATGTAGCGCATCTCACAATACAATGACCTTGAAGTTCTTTTATCCAATTTCACAGTTGTTGTGTGACAAGTTGTACTACTCCACCACTCCACATTGTATCTTGCATCTCGAGAATTTTATTCCACTCGGTAACGTTCATCCGTATTGTTAACAAAAACTCCGCAACTTTACAAGCGGAGTGCCGTGTTATGAATAAATTAGAAAAGTTTGCCTTTGCTTTGTGGCCATGGGAGTAGCGGGCGAACCAAATTTCAATATCGAGTTAATTTCTGGTTTATCAATATTTGTTTCCGCCGCATACCTGTGTCGGTATGCGAGCATATTGATGTTTTGAAGTTAAAGTGCAGGGGTATCCGATTCGAACAACACATTGGTTAACTAACTACGGCAGTGTACGCCTATTGTAATTCAATAGCTTGGAAATGTCTTTTAACGTTAATTTCGGATTAGTGAGTTAGTTATTTTACTCACGCAATGCCTGTATTAAATACTTGCTCTCATACTTTCTACTTAATCACTACTTTCTCGTGATAAAAAGTACCCTATGTCTTATTCTTTTTTTTTTTTTTTTTTTAATTATCCACTCCACAGACTCCGGGGTCCGTGATCTTTGTCATTACAATAATCTTTTTTTTTTACACATTTCTTGGATAAGAAGAAGAGGAAAATAGAAGGGATTTGGGTACATTTAAAATCTATAATGTTTATAATGTACAGGACTTAATCACGATTTAATTCATTGTTTAAATACGAAACGAACGCTGCCGAAACGTCGAGGTATTTAAACAATGAATTAAATCGTGATTAAGCCCTGTACATTATAAACATTATGTGTTCTAATCGCGAAAGTTTAAAAACAATATTTAAAATCTAATTCTAGTGCTCGTCTGTAGAGCCGATCACTGCCGGTTGGGATTCCGCTAGTAATCGACTCGACATCGAGTGTTTGCCTAATTGCCTTTTGCCATTTGCCTAAGCTGCCTCCTCCCGGCCCAGAGCCTCCACAACGGCCGCATTTCTGTCCTTGATGGCCATCTGTAGGTTGAAATCGCGGATGGTCTTCGGTGATGCAGCCCACGCTCGCCGCACGAACCGACCGATGGCGTCGTCGGTGTCGTCAGCGTAGTATGTGAAGGTCCCCGTGTGCCGTGAGATTGCAACTACCGCATGGGGCACGCTCGTGCAGCTTCATGTTTGCCTTGGTTTTGATTACGATTACCGACTCGTATGTTAGTCCCTGAGCTTCATGGATGGTAAGGATGCGTGACCCGGTGCCTGACCCATAACCCTGGTTTGTCAGGGTCTCCTTCTCCTCTTGAGTGTGAACTAAGAAGAGGATGTTTGGTTGGGTGTTGGATATTTGCGCTCCCTTATATCTTCTCTGCTCTAGGGACTTTATACCTATGTCTTATTCCAGGCTATAATATAACTAGGTACTAAATTTCAACTCAATCCGTTTAGCCCTTTCGACAACTGACATAAACACATCCAATCACTCAAACTTTCATGTTTGTAATACTTTTTATTTATTATTGATTTCCATAATATATTGTGGAACGATTTGTCATTTTGACAAAAAAAAAAAAAAAAAAAGGTAAAACAGCCTTTTTGAAGTGAGAAGTGGAAGTAAAAATGTTTTACTTAGAATTTTAGCATTAATTAACTGGCGTTACACAATACCTCACCTATTATATTACAGTTAACTGCTATTACTCATATTGTTGAAGCAAACTTACAAAATTTTGTGCTGCCTAAATGTACTCAACGCGGCTCAAGACCTAATAAAACCTTTATTTAAAAAAATCACACTTATAAACTAAGCTACTCCCGTTTTGTAACTTTTCTTTAGATTATTTTCAGTTCTTATGATATTCGTAGAATACATTTTTATTAACCTACGTTCACATAAAAAAATATATACATTTTTAGATAAGTAAAAGTAAACATGACTAATTTTGTATATTTACTCCAATGAACTTACACTTTAAAAATATCCTACTAATAACCTATAAGTTATCTAGAAATGGCTAATAACAATAGTAGTATCCAAACTAAAGTATTATATAAGTTTGATCGTTGTATTTAGGGTCCCAAACTTTTAAGTATCGTCATTGCAAAACAGTTTGAGACTAAATGGAGTGACAGTTTACGAAAGATGGCGGAGACGCAGAACCAACAGCTATCAAGCTTAGTGGCGACTCATGAAAGAGGCAAAATAGATAAGCGCAATAGTGAACGTTGTTGTCAGTTATGTTTAAAAGCTCCTTCTAGCTCAGAAACTATCTGCTAAACTAGTAGCAGTAATCTTTAGCTAAACGCATATCATCATTCTTTATCCCGAAAAAACTAAGGAATGAGAACTATGCAGGTTGTCATAGTTCATAGGTTCAGTTAAGTCTTGGGTTGCTGCTCAATTATAACATTAATATACTAAAGGTTTTCTGATTGTATAAGTCTTAAAAATCATATAAAATAAATATCAGTCGCAAATTTCGGGGCCCAATCTTATCCGCGACCTTACGACGTCTTCGCGCTATCGTAATGGTTATATCGCCGACTGTACCGCCCGTTCGTTCCCACTTTTCGCCTTGCCTGTACTTTGTTCCCACGGTTTCGCCGAAATTCAAAATTAGTAACAAGTTTGACATTCGCAACGAGGGAGTTATATTACTTTGATGATTGTCATTTGTGTACCGAGTTTTCAGCGACGCTTATAGCACACGACACACTTCGGTTCTTACGAGTATAACTTAGAAATTATAAATGAACTTCGCTGTTTTATATTTCTTTATCTATTTTTGGGTAGATAAAAAAAACTTAAACTATCAGTTAGATTATTTAAAATCTACACGCATATTTTCTTTTGTCTGACAAATAAAAAATGACGAATATAATATGTACAATGTACAATATGCACAATGTACGTTTTTTTTTTTTTTTTGTAAATATAGAGTGACGAGACGATCAGGTCATGTGCCTGATGGTAAGCAACATGCCTGACATATAACAGCACAGTGACAAGCAGCTATTGGAACATGAAGAGTCCAAATCATTACCTAGCACTGCACTGCGCTCGTCACCCAGAGATCTAAGATCTTATATCTCTAAGCCCTGTAATTTCTCTGGAAACATTGCCCTTCAAACCGGAACACAGTAATGTTTGCACATTACTGCTTGAATATTGCTATCACAGTTGGTCTATCGTTTTTACATTGTTACGTAAAAATTCTATAATAAAAGGCACGTGTTTTATTGTTAACGAAAATCGCGAAATATAATTCAGCTGATTCAACTGAGCTAGTCCCATAGTAAAAATTATTCAGAACTCGGATCGCACCCGGAAGTTCCTGTTTTCCTAATCATCCGATTACAAATTCATTTTTTTATTGCTGTTTATATGATAACATGATATGTACAAAACAATATATACAATACAATATAAATAATTTTAAAAGTTGACCCATACGAATCCAGCGATGAAGTAGCATAAATGTTGTACCAGACATTTATGCTACTTCAATTATTGTACAATATGTACAATTTACAATGTACGTATTGTACAATATGTACAATTTACAATGTACGTATTGTACAATATGTACAATATACAATGTACGTATTGCATTGTATTTACAATGTACAATTTACATTGTACAATATGTACAGTTTACAATGTGCGTATTGTACAATATGTACAATTTACAATGTACATATTGCATTGTATTTACAATGTACAATATGTACATTGTACATATTATTCATCACATATTGTACAATATATGTATAAGTATGTGTATTGCTTATAAGTTTCGTTTGACGTCATCTACATGCGATTTTTATGTAAAAGGAAGTTTGAACGAAATATATATGTTGAGATTTAATAATTAGATATAACAAATAAATTGGCAGTCATAGGAACTGCCGATAGTAGTGAAAACTTACAACTCGGAATTTGATAGCTTACTTTAGAAACTACGTGGGTGAAATAGGAAAGCGTGGCCATGAGCATGCTATCGCATTTCTAGATGCCCAGTGGCCATTGTACCGAGTTTACCCGAAAATTTCTTATCATTCTAGAGTGTGACGCTAGAATTCAATTCAAAGCCCACAAGAAATCTGTGTGTGGCACGCCAAAAGCAGCTTCCTTTCAAAAAAATGTGTCCACATAATTTTGTATTGTCGCCTGATGTTAAGTAGTGATGTGGTGTGCGCTGTAAGACGCGTATCTAGAAGAAACTGATTCACTCCAGATTTGAAAATACCTACTTTTCATCCACGAGGGAATATCTTTGAATTTTACGTTGGGAAAATTTTTAATATGAGTTCACATTTCCGACTTGCTAAATAAAGCGGTTTAGCGTCTGAAAAGCAGCGGAGCAGTGAAGTGGGAAACTCGTGTTACACGCCTTTCCAACTTTTGGAATGGACAGTTGAAATCTTTCAAGTTCGTGTCCCTGACATGCGTTATAGCTGTATATTTGTAGCTAATCAGATGACGTTTTGACGTGACAACGTCTAGTACGTCCGGCTGCATGCACGAAAAAGTGTCCCGTTATGTCCCGTTACGCTCATTGTACGCTTGCGCTGCTTCTATCAATGTTCTGTGATGACGTTGCCACGTTAAATTATCGCCGGTAAACCAATCGACTTTACAGAAAACCAATATTTTTTTTAGTAACGAGGCACAACAGGACATGTGCCTTATGGTATCCAACATGCCTGCCGCATAACAGCACATTGACACGCAGCTATTAGAACATGAAGAGTCCAGTATTTTTTTTTTTAACTTTTATAGGTTTACACTTGACCGCCATCTCGCCTGATGTTAAACGATGATGCGGTCTACGATGGAGCGTGTTTACCTAGAAGAAACCGATTCACTCTCGATTTGAAAACACAAAGACTGTAACTATCGGGAAAAACCCTCTCAGGCAAGGTATTCCACAGCCTTGACGTTCTTATCACGAAAGTAGAGTCAAATCTCTTCGTTCATGTCTTTGGAACATCAACCATGAAACGATGTCGCTTTTTCGAGCTACGAGCATTCCGATAGAAAAAAGGGCAAGGTGGTATTAGATCGTACAAATCAGTCGCACACTCTCCGAAGTGTATCCGATAAAAAACCGATAAGCTAGCAATTTTCCGGCGATCATTACCTAGCACTGCACTGCGCTCCTCATCCTTTTATTTTTTTTTTTAAATAAAGAGAGACGAGACGATCAGGACATGTGCCTGATGGTAAGCAACATGACTGACACATAACAGCACAGTGACACGCAGCTATTTGAACATGAAGAGTCCAAATCCTTACCTAGCACTGCACTGCGCTCGTCACCCAGAGATCTAAGATCTTATATTTCTAAGCCTTGTCATTTCTCTGGAAACATTGCCCTTCAAACCGGAACACAGTAATGTTTGCACATTACTGCTTGGCGGTAGAATAACTGGCAAAGGTGTGGTACTTCCTCAGGCGGACTCTGCCAAGAGTCCTACCACTACAAACTGTTTTATTTCCCTGCAATCTGCTAAAGAAATGCCAATTTTATTTTGTAAATATTACTTTTATTTAATTTGATTGATAATAATAACGAACCAAATATACGGTGTGAACATGAGACACTTATAAAAACTAAAATGCAATAACCACGACAAAACAAAACTCACCATAATTATCAAAAATATATTTAAAAAATCCTGTCTAAATATTTCTTGTTCAACCGAATAAACACTAAAAAAGTCATCAAAATGGTAATAAACAAATTTCGAGCTACGAGCATTCCGATAGAAAAAAGGGCAAGGTGGTATTAGATCGTACAAATCAGTCGCACACTCTCCGAAGTGTATCCGATAAAAAACCGATAAGCTAGCAATTTTCCGGCGATCATTACCTAGCACTGCACTGCGCTCCTCATCCTTTTATTTTTTTTTTTAAATAAAGAGAGACGAGACGATCAGGACATGTGCCTGATGGTAAGCAACATGACTGACACATAACAGCACAGTGACACGCAGCTATTTGAACATGAAGAGTCCAAATCCTTACCTAGCACTGCACTGCGCTCGTCACCCAGAGATCTAAGATCTTATATTTCTAAGCCTTGTCATTTCTCTGGAAACATTGCCCTTCAAACCGGAACACAGTAATGTTTGCACATTACTGCTTGGCGGTAGAATAACTGGCAAAGGTGTGGTACTTCCTCAGGCGGACTCTGCCAAGAGTCCTACCACTACAAACTGTTTTATTTCCCTGCAATCTGCTAAAGAAATGCCAATTTTATTTTGTAAATATTACTTTTATTTAATTTGATTGATAATAATAACGAACCAAATATACGGTGTGAACATGAGACACTTATAAAAACTAAAATGCAATAACCACGACAAAACAAAACTCACCATAATTATCAAAAATATATTTAAAAAATCCTGTCTAAATATTTCTTGTTCAACCGAATAAACACTAAAAAAGTCATCAAAATGGTAATAAACAAAATTAACCATTAAAACGTTTAAAAGTCTAGAATAAGCCTAGATTATGAGATATACCCGAAGGAATCCTGCAGTTTATTGTCAAGGTAAACAAACTTTACTGACTTCGTAGAATTAGCTCCACGAAATGCTTTTCGCGTGATAATATTTTAATGTGTATCATCATCATCATCATCAGCCGCAAGACGTCCACTGCTGAACATAGGCCTCTCCCTGGATTTCCACAACAAACGGTCCTGCGCAACCTGCAACCAGCGGTTTCCAGCGACCTTTATGAGGTCATCTGTCCATCTAGTGGGAGGCCGTCCAACACTGCGTCTTCCGGTTCGTGGTCGTCACTCGAGAACCTTTCTTGCCCATCGGTTGTCAGTTCTGCGAGCGATGTGACCTGCCCATTGCCACTTCAGCTTGCTTAATTTGCTTTAAGGTATATATGTAAATAAAATTGAAATAAATTTAAACGAATTTTAAAAAGAAGTAAATTTCGCCAATTCGGTTGCATATATTTTTTTATGTATGTTACGCGATATCTACGTCAATTGTAAATCTATTTTGATGCTTTTTTCTTTGTTCAGGTATTGTAATATAGGAACAAGTATAATAGCTCACTAAATGCTCCCGTTTCTGGGGCTCGGGACTTTCTCTTCCCTGGAGAGAGTCAAAATCATAATCCACTACGCTGACCCAGTGCGGGTTGGTGGATGTTTATGATCTGGAAAGATCTTTGGTATCTATATCTATTTCTTCATGCCGTTTTCATTCAATGTTAATAGGTTAGTAGCATTACGCACACGACTTCGAAAAGACAATGGTGCGCGTGGAATTCGAACCAGGGGGCTCCTTATCGGCGTTTTCTCGACAAGACCAGCCGTTACTTAGTTCTTACCAGCCGTAACCATGAAGTAATTTAGACTCTTGAAATTAAAATTAAAGAGCAGCGTGTTATGGTGCTATTTTGAACAGGTTTTCTGCTTACCATCAGGCGTATATCTAGCTCTATGTGATTAGGTAAAATATGCGTACTGACCTAAGACCACACGGCAGAGGTGAAGACTACAATAAGAAATAACTATTGAATGTTTTTTTATAAATAAAAATATTTTCATATCGATTGAATATCCTCTATATTCAATTAAGTAAACACAGCAAAGTGACAGTGACAGCTGACAGACAGCAGCAACTGACTTTCTTTCTTACTCTGACACCCTGGGCGGTTCTGAATTCATCCATGTTTGCAGCATTTCCTGCAATTTGAAGCGTGACTACGAACTTCGTTCACAGCCCATAAAAATATTTGTGTGATGAAATTTTCACTTTAAAACATATTCGGAAAAGAAATAAAAATCAACAACATATTAATCACGTCATTAGCAACAAAATAAGGGTGATTCAACTAACGCCACAACTAGCAGTAGATACCAGTCATTTACTTAGTAGTTAACGGTTAACTGCTTTTAGTTAAAGTGTTGTAACTGCCGTTAAAAATGGAGTAGAACTCTGCTTCAGTTAAAGTTTGTATGTAGGGAAGTTTGATGGTATAGTTGCAACGCAGTTTTGGCCGCTTTTAAAACAAAATGTTCTAATTAACAAACAACATTTTTAAGTGGTTGTTTTTATGTGTCCAGAAAATAGCAAAATCATACTAAAACTCACTGGAATTAAGTAGAAAATGTGGTGTACTCTCCCCTATTTTTTCCGTTCATCACCGAAAAGTTGTTTTGTTTGAATACCCTAATTTCAAAAACTACTTAATTCTACTACGGGCAAAGCCGTGGCTGATTGCGGTGAAGGAAAATGTCGTAAAAAAACGCAATGTGTAAAAAACATCTATTTCGATGACATGCGTCATCCTTGGCCTGCGTGGTGGATCATGACCTTCACTCTTTTCTTGTGAAAGAAGACCTCAAGTCCCATAAGCGAGAACATAAAGTGGACTGCTTATGAGAACATATTTTAACTATAATAATATAACATGGTCTGAGACATCGTACAGCAATAATCGCAAGCGCCATAGTTCAGAGATCAATCGCGCCTTGTTAGAACAATTTACCTAATCTCATATCAGACAGAGATTTATATCGCTGCTTGACCTCTGACTCTAGCTTTATAGAGACCTCATGATGTAGAGATAATGCCAGTTTATCGTAATTTTCTTAAGCGAATCGTAGAATGGGCCCGGTACCGAATCTACGTACCTACTATAGTACTGATTAAAAACTTCAGATACATTATTAATAAAAACGTAGATATAAATATGTATGTTCAAAATAACAACGTTACATAAATGATATAATCCGTAAATAGAGAATAAGTAAATAGATTAGGTTATCTGCACGGTTCCTTTGTACAGTCCGCGAGGTATAAGCTGAGCTTTGCATTTGTGTGAGTGTACATGGATAGTGTAGGTGTGACAACCGGCCTTAGGCGCGGCGCCATTTTCGCCCGGTAAAAACCGGTTTAAACTGATTTTGGGTAACCGGCCTGAGGCGCGGCGCCATTCTGTCTCGCCGCGCTCCTGCCGCACTTCACCTCTTGTACAGACTGCAGCGTGACGTGTTTAATATTATTTTGTTTTTGTTTGATATAAGTGTTAGTAAAATGGATGCCAATACAAATAAGCGCAAAATACGGAAACCATTAAATAGCCAAGTAAAAGAAATTTTGTGTAATTTAAATAGCTATTTTAAAGACATGAACGATAAAGACATGTCAAGTGTGACTACATCAGCCCAATTGGTATCGACATCGACAGGAATTCCACTGTCAACTGTTAAATGAGTCTTTTTGGAAGGTAAACGTGTTTTGAAAGATAGAACCAAATTCAAATCTCCGAAAAAGACCAGATGCAGGAAAAATATAATAATCATTGATGATTTTGATAAAGCAGTAATCCGTAGAACAATTCATAATTTTCACATTACTGATAAAGAGGTGCCAACAATGAAAAGAGTTCATGAAAAATTAAAGGCTGACATTAACTATCCAGGATCAATATGGTCATTGCGAAAAGAAGTATCTCTTTTAGGATTCAAATGGTCAAGGACAGAGAATAACAGAAAAATTTTAATGGAAAATCATGAGATCCGTCACCTACGTATAACTTATTTACTTAAAATTTCCGAATACCGTATACAGGGCAGGCCTATCGTTTATACCGATGAAACATATATTGACACCACTCACACTTCATCAAAATCATATTCAGATGGCAGCACTTCTGGTTTGAAGAAACCTATTTCTAAAGGAAATCTATTGATAATCGTTCATGCCGGCGGCGAGGACGGTTTCATACCAAATGCGCTGCTGATGTTTTAAGCTAATCAAAAAAGTGGTGATTATCATAACAATATGAATACAGAAAACTATACAAAATGGTTACAAACGCAATTAATTCCCAATTTGAAGCCCAATAGCGTTATTGTAGTTGACAACGCATCTTACCACAATTCGTTAAAAAATCCCGCTCCCAACTCAAATAGTCGCAAACAAGATATGATTGACTGGTTGAGTTACGCAATATCGATCACTCAATATCCATGCTTAAACCGCAACTTTATCAATTGATACTGCATAATAAACAACGATTTATTGAATATAAAATTGACACCTTATTAAGAGAACATGGTCACAGCGTCCTTCGTCTACCACCCTATCACCCAGATTTCAATCCGATTGAAAATATATGGGCAATGATAAAAGGATACGTCGCGAAAAAAAACGTGTCAATGAATATGGATACAATAATGAGGTTAGCAAATGAAATAATTGAAAGTATCACTGTACAGGAATGGAAAAATGTTTGTGACCATGCAATAAAAGAAGAAAAAAAGTTTCATGGATACGACGCCGTTATTGACAATATAACGGAAAGATTCATTATTAAAACAAACGACACATCAGACGAGAGTGAAAATGATAACGAGAGTGATAAAGAAAGTGACTATGGTGCAATGTCTGGTGTAGAAGATGTGTAGTTATTTTGTCTTTCAAATTGAATTTTTAGTAATAATCACACAATAATATGTACTCATCAGTCAAATACACGACTGGACTTTATTTTATCAATTTAGTTTTATTTTATTTTAATACTAGAATACTTATCCGACTTATGTTATGCCTTAAGTACCTACCTAAAATATAATGATATTAATTTTCAAGAGTTTGTTGTCTGACTGTACTTTTGGTGATCACTCACACTAATGCAAAGCTCAGCTTATACCTCGCGGACTGTACCAATCGTAAGCTGATGACGTGCATACTTGCTATGGCAATAGAGTGATGTAGCGCGACAAAAGTATGACGCTTCCACAAGAGCGACAAGGCAAGAGCGATCAGACTCGTGCTTTCGGTGTAAAGCGCTTGTTCCAACTCTATACGTAGTATTTACATATTTTATATGTAAACTCTTTGATATAATCTATAAAATTAAAATGAATCGCTGAATATTTTGCTAAGCAAATATCTCGAGGATAACTAATTTCCAATTTAGCTAACTATTTTTTAGAATATTCCTTGGAGTACGACAATAGTACTAAACAGAGCAAAAAAATTGAAATTGCCTGAAGATATCTAAAAAAAAAAGCGTTAGTGGAGAGGCTAGAAAGAAAACAATTGACTGACGTTAGTTAGTCAATGTGACTGAGAACAAGAGAGCAATTGACAGAGTTAATAGTAACATCAGTCAAACACAAGTTTTCTATTAACTGTTGTCTTTTTTTATACTTAGTATCTACTTACTAGCATACTAGCGTCCCAAATAGAAGAATAAGCATATCAAAAACGAATAAATGATGGAATCGACTGTTAGCCAATAAAAAAATAGCCAGGTCCGCAAGCTACACATAAAAATACCCGAAGCAAAAACTCTGTACCTATTTTTACAACAATTACGCGGCCAAAAAAGCTGCTGAAATGAACTGAATCAGTCTTTGCACATGGCCCTGCTTTGTGTCATTAGAAGGTTTTATTAGGCCAGAGTATTAATGCAAGTTCCATCTTACACACCAGCCGCTGCTAGTCTTTTGACGAGTTAATGGGATCTCGCTTTTTATCATGAAGTAGAACATCATGTGTCATAATTTCAATTTCCTCTCGAGCCTAAAAACTCAGATAAATAATTTACTTTCGTAATAACTCAACACTAGTAGTCGCCATTTTCTGAGAGCTGGTAATAAAATTTGGGTGGGATTTGAGGCAAAGAATTCTCAAAAAGAGAGATTATTTTGGATGGAGTTTCTACCTGGCAGGTGATCTAAATTGAGGGATTCATTTTGCCCCGCTACTCACCAGCTAGGTCTGCACATCCGTGTAGGAATTTAATAGGAGAATTATGTTTTCCACTTGCCTCAAATACCTACTTAAAGAATGAAGCAATAAATGTTTGAGTATTGAGTTAAATTTGCTAACAGTCCTCGGCATACCAAGTGATCGCAATTTGACTGCAAATCAAAAGTCTATCTATTTTCAATATGACCGCAGACTTTTACATAAACAAAAGAGTATTTATGAGTATGTCTCAAATACAGAGTGGTTTGAAATGTTGTTTTTACCCGTCTGCGCGGCAGAAAGGAGTGATAATATCGATGGCTAACGGCCGAAATGGGATAAGCGCCACTGGTTGAATTTTAGAGGAGAGTGATTTAAAGTTAAAATAAAATGAAAAAAAATCATAAAACTTAAAGTATAGCTTTCGAAAGTCTAGAAATTTGTATACATGATATTTAAGACACTAGCTATTGCATGGCATTGTTATGTTTTTAATATTTAGCCTGTAAACACTATTTTCTGTCGCTTATCCTAAAATGACTTCTAATTGCAAACAGCCAAAATGTCGTAAATGAAATTGCAATATTAATCCGTTCCAGTTAAAAAAGTAATATAACTACATCTTTTACTCTATTTAAACTGAAGCAAAATAGCACTAGTATGAGTTTTTTGGGAAATAAAATTAGGGAAATAGGGTATAACCGGCTGTCGAATGAAAATTGACTGAATGGAAAATTGTATCAAGTTCAAATTTGACAATATCGCGCCTATTCGTTTGATTATTTTTATGATGTATTTTGATGTGTTAATACTTTGAACATTAGGTTGATATCTAGACAGAATGAGAGAAGATTTTGGGCTTGGCCTAGAGTTGTAAGTAAGGAAAAAATAATACTTTTAAGAATCAAATCTGTTTTTAACAGCCATAAAAATTAAAACACTTATTTAAACACAGTAGCTACAGTACTTATTAATAACAATTGCTCGTATTAACAACAATAACAACAGTTTTAGTATAAAGTATCTAAGATCAAGTTAACTTAAAAATAATATAGAGGTCTATGAGGCTAAGCTTACAAACACAAAAAAGGACAACGCTTAAAAATAATCAAAGATTATAAAATAACAAGTACACTAGCCATGTCAAAAAGTTCTCAAGTCTTCGACTTATGCAATAAACATATCGCAGTATGTGAAGTAACATAAACCTTCTCTCTTACTCATATTCGATATCCGACTCAGGGAGTGTGTCCTTCACATTGTTAGAGCTTATAAGGCTGTTTCATTCATTTTGAAGGAAATGAGGAGTCACGTTATCTCTACAAAGTTTAAGTAAATCATCATGTTTTACTTTTGATAAAGGAATTTGAGACTTATAACATGCTGGTGGAGTCATCTTAATTTTTGGTTGAACTTCCACGCAAAAGGATTCGGCATCGTCATTCATCGAGTTTTTAACAAAAATTACGTCATCTCTCTTTTTATGATATGTAACAACGCGCATCTTACTTATTTTACCAGTTAGATTCCCTTTGAAATATTTTTCGCTGATTGAATCCCATCTATACTAAAGTCTTTAAACTGTAAAAAATCCACTTTATACGGTTCTGGATCTTATATTGCTTTTGTAAATATTGTGTACTATTGTGAAGGTGCGTAAATGATGCTATTTTTTATGTTTCTTTCTATAACGGCATGTACAGAATCAACAGGCATGTATGTATGACCTGTCAGTAAGAAGTTGATCTGTATAGTTTCAATGTTGTTGCATGTTTGCAATGTTGAATGTAGCATTGCCATGACTATCCTATTTCTA
Source organism: Ectropis grisescens (assembly GCA_017562165.1). Taxonomy (NCBI): domain Eukaryota; kingdom Metazoa; phylum Arthropoda; class Insecta; order Lepidoptera; family Geometridae; genus Ectropis; species Ectropis grisescens. Next base: position 1,703,215 of record CM029791.1, on the reverse strand, counting down.
TTTTGGCGAGGGCAACAATCGGAGTAAAGCAACAAATATTTTACTAAGCCACGTTCATCAACTATGCGTATGTATTTATAAAGTATTGTTGAAATTTCGTTAGCACCTCTCTTACCATTAGATTCATTCCAACAGTAGCAATTCATGTTTATTGCTACTACGAGTACCATTTTGGTACACACAAAAATTATACACAGCTAATTTAAGTACGCGAATAAAATAATAGCATACTGTCTCCATATGGAGTATTCAATACCTTTTGGAGAACAAAACTAGCACATAAAGTGCTAGGGTAATTTTTATGAATGTTTTGGCGAGCTTTAAAAAAATGGTTATAGCAGTCAGTTTTTTTGTTGTGTTTTGTTTGTGTTCATGCTACTGAAGCTCGGCGTGTTGGCGTTTGAACCGACCGAACCGACGTTTTCAACTCTTTTTGATTACGTAAACGACATTTTCACTTAAAATCAATTGTTATAAGGATAACTTTTCATTTTGCTTTTTTTATCTAAGCACCAGAACTGTTTTAAGTATCGGTAGCAAAAAAAGACTAAGCGACAATACATTACTAAGTATTCAAAAGGGGCAAAATGTAGTAACCACCATTTTGCTATCTAGTTATCAACAACGAAATAAATATTAAACACCAAAATAAAATCTAATTAATGTGGCCTAACTATATAACCGACAAATATGGTCAATAAAATAATAGACATAAAAGACTAAATGGAATTCTACAAATAATTCTTTATGGCCTATTTACTTAAACGCATATTTCTATATATTTCTTTCCAGCTAAAAAAGGTTAACGTTTAAATAACAAAAGTTTACAGCAGGGACAAAAAGCTTAAGTCCAATATTTTAAAATATTTATCGATCAACAACCAAAATTAAAATTCTCAAAAAAAATGTGTCGCTTATAACAAAAAAAAATGGCTTCGTCTCCTGTTTTTACTACTGCCAAAACGACAAAAAGTTTCACTTAGAAGCATGTAACCCAGACCAAACGACGCAGAAAAAAACGGCGATTCTAACCATATATATAAGTCTATACCTCAAAAAATGGCGCTTATCCCATTTCGGCCGTTAGCCATCGATATGTTTATTTCATTGATTTAATACATTCCATGCATGGATGTATAAAAAAAGTCGGACGTAGTCACGCTCAAACATAATCTGTGTCCATCGATTCGGCCACATAATATACACATGTGCGCTGTCACATATAGGCTGACACGCACACATCAGTGGGTCATTACACGCGCTATTCGTGTATATGTGTGCGTGTCAGCCTATCAGTGACAACCTGACAACGCAACGTGCAAATGTGGCCGATTCTAGTGACTTTTTATTTTAGCGAGACTACGTCCGACTTTTTTATACGTTCATGATTTCATGCCTGATTTTTTTTTAATTATGCACACTTTCTCTTTTTCAAACACTATCAGCCTTCTGCGGTTTCAAACCCCGTGCTCTCTTTCTGTTATTTTCCGATGAACAGTAGCCCTTGTGATCCAAAACTAAAACTATTTGTGTTTCAAATTTAACCCCAATTTATTGAGACGTTCTGACATGATTGAGCAACCAACGTCCATCCAAATCAATATAATAAAATAATCCAAACGTTGACATCTATAATATTAATAAGACTAGTAGGATAAGCGCGCCAAATTTCCGTTTGCACATTTTTGTAAAAAAAATACAATGTTTTTGATTCACGTGTTAAATACATAGAGAACGAAACAAAAGTAATTTAAGCAAAAAACCGTAGTATCCATCACCCCGCGTTCGCATTAAAATGGGAACTCTACACATTACGTTCTCATTAATTAATCCAGGAACGTAACTCAACAAGGAGTATTTGTTCACAAAACATCGCGTCATATTACCCGACCACTCGTATTGCACCGGATTACCCCTTTAGGGCCTAGCCACATGCGGAGGAGCGCATCGCAAACGTCAAGAGTTGTCGAAATGAAGCAGTATCACACTTTTTGTCAGTTATTCTATCGTCAAGCAATAACGTGCAAACATGACTGTGTTCCGGTTTAACGAGCAACTTTCAGTAAAATCCCAAAATATTGTGTTGCTCTCAATGATTAAAAACGTTGTAAAACTTTAATAGACAGTTAATTTCACTGCAAACCTATGGAATGCCTCTAGCGGTTTTACTCAATAGTTAACTAGTTTAGTCACCTCTCTCAGTATTTTAAATAGTTTTTTCACCTGTGTCATATATTGCTATTATTATAAATTTCGCTGATGTGAACTTACAAGATATCACCTATCTAAAACTGTATTTAGTGTAAGGCATAAATAAAAAAAACTATTCATAGTCGTATCTTTAGACCTTCATTGGTCTATGAATCATTCAGATGTGCTTAGTCTGAGGTATATATTGAGTATATTGTAATCCTTATTGTAATTTAGTTTTGTTAATAATGCCTTGGCGCGTAAAAAAAGTCAGTGTTAGAGGATCAATTGCTTTTATCCTATTGTTTATAATATTATACATGATCATATATCACGATCTAAATGATCATTTGTTTATCTCGACATTCGACAGCGTTACCACCCTAGTGGTCACGAAAAGAGTTAACAGTTGGAAGGGCAGTTGTTGAAACGCTGCCTCTGCCAAAACGTTGAGATAACTTAGTAATAATATAATGTAAACAATATGTGCTCAAGTCGCGAAAGTATAAAAACCATTGATATAATTAAAGAAACGAAGATGAGGTATGCTATAATCTAAAGACAACATAACGTGGCGAAAATTTGTTTGAAAAATTTGAAAATTGAATTGTCAGCGAACGTACACAATTGTCAGCGAGCGTACACAACTCCTTGTTTCGACTGAGACTAAATCAGGAGACGTCACCTGATTTTGCATCGCCATTGTAGAAGCGTGTTTGCCACTTCTGCCGTTTTTAAGAGTTCGATGATAAAAACAATATTGTTTCCTATCTCCAAAACGCCTTATGCGACTAAAAAGTTTTCACTTCAAAACTCGCAGTAACTCCGTTGCGTTACGACCTTAAGTCTGAATAAATCCTTACATTGTAACCCCTTACAAGATTATCCCCCTGTTACTCGAGTGCCCCCACACCCTTACAAGACATTGTATTATAATAACCTGATGATGTCGTGGGTTGTGAACCGTTTACAGGGACAGTTCAGTGCAAATAGCTTCGACGATAAACGTTCAACGTTTACGAAGCTCGTTTTTTTTACAATTTACTATCGTGTTACAAAACCTTTTTGTGATCGCTGGACTCTTTCCAGAGTTCGCTTGAGGTAGTACCGCACCTTGGACAAAGCCAACGAGCAGTAATGCGCTATACTACTCTATATATATTATTCTACCGCGAAACAGTACTGTGCAAACATTGCTGTTTTCTGGTTTGGAGGGAAATATTTTCAGTGAAATTACAGGAGATAAATTTTTTTACATAACTGATGAGCGTAGTGCAGTGTAAATGCGGTGCTAACGCAAGTAATGATTTGGACTCTTCATGTTCCAATAGCTGCGTGTCACTGTACTGTTTTGGTCATATTGCTTACCATCAGGTATACATATTTATATCCTGCACTTTTAGTCACTATACTACAAAATATATACTGTATTGTGGTTTAAAGGGCATCTTTTTTAGATAAATTACAGAACTAAAGGGAATCATCTTATATAATATCTGGGTGGCGAGCGCAGTGCTGTGATACGTAGTGATTTGGACTCTTACTAACTGTAATATATGTTTCGGTTTGAAGGACAATTTTTTCCAAACAAATAATGAGAGAATAATTCATGTTTCGAGGACATAAGTCACTTATTTCAAGACGAAGATTCCAAATCATTGAATATCACTGCATAAGGCTTGTCGTATGTCATATCATGCCCATGAATTAATTGCTTTATTATTTTCATAGCAAAATTCATGGATCCGATTGAGCAAGGACAAAGAAATTTGCAGAGGACTGGGTCGCCTTATCACCTAAAGTGTTTTCTACCTGTTATATGTATATGTTTAGTTACACTGTGTGGTCTCTAGACATCATGAATACAGCCTCTGTTTGAATAACTGAAAAAACTCTAAGATATAAAAACATGACTGGAATAAATTATTATTGTAATTATATATTATTATTATGACTGGATTATTATGACTGAATATAATATTTTGTTTTGTTTTTACAGGTACGGATAAACGTTTATATTGGTGTTTCGATATCGTCAATATCAGATCTCGATATCGACAATTCGTAAGTGCTACAAACACGACTATAATTTTATACATTGTCAGCAAAAAATATTTGTAACTTAATACCTATATACCATTATTATAGTATGGACAGATGACCTCATAAAGGTCGCTGGAAACCGCTGGTTGCAGGTTGCACAGGACCGTTCGTTGTGGAAATCTAGGGGAAAGGCCTATGTTTAGCAGTGGACGTCATGCGGCTGATGATGATGATAATTATTATGGTCTATCAGTCTTTGACAGAATAGATTTTGAAAAGTATGCAGCGGGTTTACGAGACCTTAATTTACCTTCCCCTTTCCACTACTGAAGAAGTCGCTAGTCGGCGAGCTACCATTAAATTTTTTCAAGATTTTCCCAAAATTTTCGCAAAATACGTTTAGTTCACTTTTCTCATACGTACAGTTGTAAAGTGAAATAAGTTGCTGGCCTCCTTGTTCCCTAAGAGCTAATTTGATGTTAGCATTTTAGTTATTGCGTGTCGGTAACATTACTGGCAAATATGTGGTACTCCAGGCGGGCTCTATAAAGAGTCTTATCAACTACTAGATGTCCGCCCCGGCTTCGCCCGTGGAACATATATAGCACTCATCGAGATCCCGCACATATCCAACGGTGAAAAAATTTAGAAATCGGTTCAGTCATTCCTGAGAATTTCGCTTTCAAACAAAACACCTCTTCAGCTACCTGCTACGCCACCTGTCGGAAATTGGTCGTACCAACTCAGAGATTAGCAAAAAGGTTTTATGTTCAAGAGGTATGTAATCTGTGATATTCAATGACGCAATCTTAGACACATGCTGTCACGTGTCATCTCAAAGCACGAAACGTACGAAAAGTCTCAAAAACGAATATTTTTTCCCGATTGTGTTACATTCTTGATGCATGCTTCGCTTCTGTTAATAGTAGCGTTATTTTGTATAGCCTATAGCCTTTCTCGATAAATGGACTATCCGATAGAAAAATAATCTTTCAATTCGGACCAGCACTTCCCGAGATCCTAGCGTTCAAACAAACAAACAAACTCTTCAGCTTTATAATATTAGTATAGATTTTAATTTCATTTCAGTTATTGTACAAAGAATGAATTCCTGCTTAAGTATAATCTGCGTGATAGCATTTTCTAGAAATAATTTCCTTCGCAACTATAGAACAAGTAAAAGCACATAAATCGTGTCTAGTGAACTCGTGCAACAAATTGTCGTAACTTGCAATTAGCATTTTTGAATGCACATAAAGTTAGAAGCGTATTTCGCACGCCATCCTTCATACGTGACCGCTAAATTGCTTCGCAAAACTTGTTATTTCTAAAGATTAGTTTCTCATTGCATGCTTAGGGCGGGTATTTAGAGTACTTTGAAGAGTAATTAGTTTCGTTCTTACGTTTTCTTAAGGCACGTTCTCGAGTAAATATTAATTTTATTCAAAACAAATGTCAACTAATTAAAAATATACAAGATTACTGAAAAATCTTGCCTAAAAAAATTGAAGAAACTACCATTTTAGAGCCAAATTATTCTGACTGGCTCTCCACAACGAAACTACATTAATTTTAAACATGTAATAAAATTGAATTTAGTAACATTATTTTAACAAAAACATTGCTTCAAGGACCAGGGAAGAAGCGAACCAGCAGTCAAAATCTAAAGATCTATTACCTATACTAGATAGCACCACAATATTCAAATTTCGGACATTTTAATGCTAACGGGTATAAAATATTTAAAAATATCTTGGTTAAATAAAATGTAATTAAGTTATAAAACATTTCATTAAATTTAAAAATGAAAATGGCGAAATTTTTTTAAACAAAGAATGACAAGACGAGCAGGACCTGTGCCTGATGGTTAGCAACATGCTTGCCACATAGCAGCACAATGAAACGCAGCTATTGGAACATGAGTCCAAATCATTACCTCGCACTGCGCTTGTCACACAGAGATCTAAGATGTTATACCTCTAAACCCTGTAATTTCTCAGGAAACATTGCGAATCAGTAAAACCCAATAATGTACTTAGAAATTTGCTCCACGAGCCAAAAACCAGAGTGGCATAGAAGTGAGCAGTTAGGTTATCTGAATGATATTATACGAATTTAGTCCGTATATGTACTAATATGGCAACACAAGATTTAAACTTCGGACATGTTAGTTAGTGCCTACGAGTATAAAATGTTTTAAATAGTAAATATTTTTTTTTATTAAGTTATGAATCATTTTATTAAAATAAAAAAGGCAAATCAGTAAAACCCAATAAACACTTTACTTCTAGAAATTTTTGAAGTTATTTGCTCCACAAGCCAAGTACCAGGGTAGCATAGAAGTGAGCAGTCTGGCTATCGAAAGATCTCAATTTAGTCCGTGTGTAGATCGCATCGCACGATCCAGTCAAGATTGTGCTCATGAATGACTCCGCTTTTACAGCTTTTGCTGCTTTTCAGAAACGTAGAACGGGCTTGTTGATTGAACGCCAGTTCACTTTGAGAATAGTATTTCTGGGAAAAATCTACGTAAAGACCGACCAAATTTAATAAAAGTTTAGATAAATGAAAAATACTAATATAATAAAATTAATAATCTTCTTTGTATATATATCCTTAGTAATAAAAATAAATAAATCAATATTGGTGGATAATTCACACACAACACCATCTGACCCCAAACTAAGCAAAGCTTGTACTATGGAAACCAGATAGCTGATATAATACTTATATAGTTTTAAATACATACTTATTATACATAGAAACACCCAGACACAGTGCAAACATTTGAATTCATCACACAAATATTGCACTGGGTGGGAATCGAACCCACAAAAGCGACATCGTTTCATGGTTGATGTTCCAAAGACACGAACGAAGAGATTTGACTCTACCTTTGTGATAAGAACGTCTAGGCTGTGAAATACGTTGCCTGAGTGGGTTTTTCCCGATAGTTACAATCTTTGTGTCTTCAAATCGAGAGTGAATCGGTTTCTTCTAGGTAAACACGCTTCATCGTAGACCGCATCATCGTTTAACATCAGGCGAGATGGCGGTCAAGTGTAAACCCATAAAAGTTAAAAAAAAAACCAACCTCGGCTTCGCAGGCAGAGTTACTACCCACTAAGCCACGAGGGCAGCTAATGGTTGTGACTCTCGTGTTTTTTTTTTGAAGTGATAATTTCTTTTGTCGCACCACAAACAGAGTTTAGCTTTAGTGAAAATATTTTAGTTTGTACTCAGGATTTGATTGCTCACTTTGGAAACTACGCGGGTGAAACCAGTGGGCGTTTAGTCTGGAATAAATATTTAAAGCATAGCCGTATAGATTATTACTATACGAGTAAGCATGGCCATCTAGCAATGTGTTAGGTTCCCGAGTTCAGTTAAACATTTCTTTCATTTACGAGCGTGACGATCAGCCTCATTTACAGCCTAAAATATTGGTGGTGGACAATTTACAAACAACAACATCTGACCCTACTAAACTAAGCAAAGCTTGTAAGATGGCTGCCAGATAGCCAGATAGCTATAATACTTATATAGTTGTAAATACATACTTATTATACATAGAAAAACTCAAACACAGTACAAATATTTGGATTCATTACACAAATATTTGCACTGTGTGGGAATCGAACCGACGAGCCTCGGCTTCGCAGCCAAAGTTACTACCCACTAAGCCACGAGGCCAAAAAAATACGTTTTACCTTCAAATTCACCAAACAATAATAGTGAAGGTACCAGGCTGCCATAGAGTCTAGGAAGTCAGCTGGAACCAAGTAATCCGTCCGCAGATCAAATCTCACACGAGCAACGAGGATTTTATGTAGGAATAACTGCGCTTTTACAGCCGTCGGTGCTTTATAGAGCTCTAAATTGGATTTTTAACTTAGCCTATAAAACTGTGTTTACGTCACTGATGTTAGTATGTGGAACTTAATCGCGTCACTGGTTCATCAAAATCGGTTTTATCTTTGGAAACTACTCAAAGGTTTGATAGATATATAGATAGAAACACTATACTGCTCACAACACAAAAACAAAATTGAATAAACAAAAGATACATTCTTAAATCTAGTGAAACAAATTCCGGCCTTATCGCCTTATCTCTTTCAGGAAAACGGAAGTTTAGTTATAAGCTAATGCATAGCTTTTATCGCGGGCCTGGGTACCGAATTTTAGTGATCGTGCATCTCTTTCTTATGTTCACAAGAAAGAGGGATGGAAGACCGTAACGCCGTCCTCCCCACTCGGTCATTCGACTTTGAATCTTATTTGTATCAGCTTTACAGACTAAATGCTCTTAGCAGTGTTGCCAACTTAACGGATTTTCCGTGAAATTTTTTATGGTAAACAAATGTCATTCTTCAAAATAAAAGCAATTCCGAAAAATTGTTAACATCCCTATTGCTTATGTTGATAAAAATGCATGCACCATGCAATAGCTTTACCGCGGCAGTCTCCGAGTGCCACACTTTTTTTGTAGTTAAACATACATCTTTGGCGCATTTGGGAAAAACAAGACTATATTTTACTATTGGAGCGCACACCGTTACGAAGAACCGACACCTTGAAGTTAGATAATCAACATTGTAGCGAATATGGCACTCAAGATATTAGTAATTATTAGAAAAAGAATACTCCATAATAATAGATTCTATGATTAAAATAAGTACACACACACACACACTTTTCTGTTTTATTTTATAAGAGAGTGATGGTAAGCAATGAGTGGCTATAGTAATAGCACAATACCTCGCAGTCTAGCACCGCGCTATGTTATATATGAGACTAGCGGCCCATTTCGGCTTCGCTCGGATAATAACCTAGATACCAACAGCAGCGCCATCTGCCGGGGTGTGAATTGTGAAAAAAGTGAATTTACCTTATACATCACGATCGAGAATGAAAAAAACCCTGGGATAAGCTTGGGCCCAAGGCCATTGGCCATCTTGAAATGTGTCAGCATTTCTCATTGACCATTTAGAAATGCTGATCCATCTCTAGATGGCCATGGTCATGGCCACGACCTCCGTTTTCATCCACGTAGTTTATTATCATATTATGCTATCAAATTTGAGTTATAAGTTTTCACTCCTGAATATAAGATGCAGTTATTTTGACTGCAAATTTTTGTTTTAACAAGAATATTTTGTTTTACTTAGTGCACTAAAGATATGATCTGTTTTTATGTACTTATGTTTACATAGATGTCGCCATGATATTTTAAATACTGTCAGTTTACGATCTAACCACGTAGATCACAAACGAACGTGCCCTATACTATAAGCTCACTAGTTTAAACGTAAACTGACGATATTTGTAATTTCACGGTGACATGGATTCTTCTTCTCACCCAACAAGGACCAACAGACAATGAAACCGTTTAATTAGTCAAAATCAATTCCTCAGTAATTGTTAACATTTGTATAGAAAACGATAAATCTGAGATGTTCAGAACAATGCCAATAATTTATGGGGACGAAAGATTATTTTAGATACAAGGATTGTTATTCGGAGATGTTTAATATTAGCTTGAAATAAACAATAATTGATTTATTATAGTAACACAATTTATCATTATACATTTATTTAATTAATCCAAAAATGTTTGCTCATTACTCGTAAGGAATAAATTTGTCATGTTTTCATTTTAATAAAGAGTCATAGAGCGAGCAAGATGTGAGCTTGATGTAAACAACATTTCATCAGTCAGTCATCAGTCATTTGAAATCATCACGCCTGTGCACAAATCACAATATCTCGCGGCTAGAATCATGAAGAGTTCTAGTATTAAAATTAACGTGGTTGTTAATTTTAATACTAGATAATACCCCCACAACAACCGTTGAGCTTGCGTGCGCGACGTGCGGCAGCCCGCAGTGCCAAACGGGCAGCCACCGCGCGTGTGCACTCGCCTTGAAAAAGGCCGCCGGACGCGGCCGAAACTCGAGTCGGATTGACCGACCGTATATACGTGAGTGTCCCGGTATCCAATTAAATATGAAGAGTTCTAATCGCTGCCCAACAATGCCAGTGGCACTGGTATTGTTGGGCAGCGATTAGTCACTCGTCAACTAAAGAAAAAAAATTGTTAAGATTAAAGCTAAAACTCTCTACACACGAGCCCTAAAATCAGAGAAAATTACGTAAAACTAGTGGGTAGGACCTTACATCGCACCATAAATCTCCAATCATATGGTGCGATGTAGGCTACTCCACTACTTTTACGTCATTTCCTCTGAGTTTAGGGCTCGTGTGTAGAGAGTTTTATTACTAGCAGAAAGTTTGAAAGATGCCAGAACACATGAGAGGCAAATTACAGTCTGCTGGATAGACCTAGAGAACGCGTTTGGTTCTGTCCAGCATGAACTTATGATATTTGCCCTAAAATGGTATAACTTTCCTGCTGAAATTATTGACATAATTAATTCTTATTATTGCCACTTAAAATTCGTCATAGCAGTAAACAAGGAATACACAAAACCACTTGAATACAATGTAGGACTATTCCAAGGGTGCTGCTTATCACCAATAGCATTTAATATAGTTATAAATATTTTAGTAGACAAATTAATATCCCGTGAAAAGAAATGGGGCTACCGGTTTAAAATCAACAATAAGTACACTGAGTCAATCTTGGCCTTTGCGGACGACCTTGCAATACTTACACGTAATCCCAAACAGTGTCAAGAATTGTTGAACGAAGTCGATGAGTTCTGTACATGGACGGAGGGAATGAGGACAAAACCATCTAAATGTCATTGTCTTTGTCTGGGTAGAAGAAATACCAAATATACGTCTTACGATCCGGGACTCTCCATAAGTGGCCAAGGAGTTGCCACAATTGCAGAGGCAGTGCCTTTCAAATTTCTTGGTAGAAAGATAGATCACAAAGGACGTACACCATCATTAGAGGTGGTTGTTGAAAATTTCATGAACAACCTCAATAAGGTAGACCAGCAGCCTATCAGCAATATCAAAAAGCATGGATATATGACAACCACCTCACATCACGTCTCACTTGGCCTTTCTAGTATATGACATCGGTAAAACTCTCCTGGCAAAGCTAGATGCCAATGTCATAAAGATATTGAAGTCATGGTTCGGATTGGCACATCCGGCTGATCCCTCTACTCTTTTAGGGATCACAATAGTTTTGGGCTGAAACTAAAGAAACCGTCTGAACTTTACAAACACCTAAGAGTTACAAAAACGCATGTTTTGGGAAAGTCGCAAGACGAATTAATTACATCTCTCCCAAAAGACAAAACTGCTTCAGACCTGGAATCTAGACTTCAATTCCATAAACAATTTATGGCAAGTGCACAAGTAAATACTGCTGGGTTGGGTGCGAGAAAAAAAAAGGAAGACCGAGACATGGTAAAAACCTTTCTACAACAAGACGAAAATGACGGTTACAAAGTGCACGCTATGAATTTAGAAATGCAAAGTGAGTGGTTAACCATAGGTGAGTTCTGTATCCCATTAGCTCTAAAATGGCGCACCTTGATCTATGACTGGTCCCCTGCCTTATTAAAATTTTATCTAAATGCATTCCAAATGACCCTCCTGACCAGAGTAACTTGGTAAGGTGGGGAAAAGCCTCTGAAAATGTTGCTATACTTGTGGAGAGGCGATATGTACAGCAAGGCACATATTGGTGGGATGCAAGGTGCTCCTTAATGGGGTCATTACTCACGGCGTCATGACAGAGTACTTGAAATCATACGTGAAGCCATGAGCCTTTCGGTAGCTAGAGCCCAAAAGGGATTGACGACAAACAACAGACAAATTAACTTTGTAAAGAAGGCTCAACTTCAAACTCAGGAACAAGCCTTACTCAATCCTGGGTACAGCACCTGATTGGACTATTTTAATGGACACGTATGAAAAGCACTACAAAATCCCAGAGGATGTGGGTGTTTCGTCATCCAGACCGGACATTTTCCTTTTTCTAGAGCTACGAAACGCATAGTCCTTGTAGAACTTACCGTACCGTGGGAAACTAATATACCTAAAGACCACGCGATGAAACAAAATAAGTATTACGACCTCCTAAACGAATTAACAAAAACGGCTATGTAGTTAGTTTATACGCTGTAGAAGTGGGAGCGAGAGGTATACCAGCAAAATCTCTCTATAACCTACTGAAAGACCTTGGCTTATCCAGAAGTGCGTGTATCTAAAGCTGCACTAGTAGGCTCATATCAGATTTGGCTGGGCAGGGAGAGAAAAACGAGTGGTGAAGGTGAGTGTTGATGTACGTCAGAAAGGGGCCCCTTAAACCTACGCCCGAGTCACAAGTCTCGGGAACTACTCGAGTTTTTCTCTCTCTGCCACACGATGGACCCGGCACCCGCACGGTGAATCCATGGAATGCTAAGAAGATCGTCTCTCGTGTGTGGAGCGTTTTAGGATTGAATGACAGTGTCATAATAACCTAGTAACAATGTCAGCTATCTGGCTTCCATAGTACAAGCTTTGCATAGTTCGGGGTCAGATGGTGTTGTGTGTAAAGTGTCTACCTCAAAGAGTTTACATATACTACTCATAAAGTTAGATTTTCCACACGGTTATTTTGTGTCAATCGTAATCAGATCGCGTCATACTTTCTATGGCAACAGAGTGATATGCCGCAACAAAAGTATGACACTTCCACAAGAGCGACAAGGCAAGAAAGATGCTACCCGTGCTTTCGGTGTAAAGCGTTTGTGCCAAATCTATCCGTAGTATATGAAAGCTCTTTGGTCTACCTATATTTACTTATTTAATTAGGTATTATATTCTTCCTAGTGTTAAATGTATTCTTTCAGATGTAAAATAATACATGGACAATTCAATAGGTCAGAATCAGAACGTGTTATTTATTGAAACGATCAGATTCAAAAAAGGTAAATTTAAATTTAATTTCAGGTGGTGTGATTCAGAACAGATAATTTGTACTTCTCATTCCTACAATATAATAACAGAATCCATTACAATCTATTCTACAATGAGAACATACCTAAATTTATCATTTAATCAAGATAATGATCTCACTCGTATCATGTTACGGCATAAGAGGATTGTCAGGTACAATCAACCGCTCCGACGAATCCGCCATAAACGCCCGAATTCCCAGTCCAAAGGTGGCTCAGTAAATTAATTTCTCCGAATATATTATGTATATTGCTATGAATATAATTATTTCCCAATCTTGTACAGGATTTGCTGCGTACGTGAAAATTGGTTTTCGTATTTTGAATTCAAGGACTCAATGTTTTGGAGGGCGGTTTGAATTGGCGAAAATGTGCGACCAAGTTTTTAATGTTAACAAGCTAGACTTGCGAAGTTATTACAATTTGTATGATTCAACTCGTGATTATGATAAAATATTCTAAGTCTATAAATTTGTAAAAATTTTAGTAGTTTGACGAATAAAATTGTCTCAATAAAACACATTAATTTTAAATGGCGAATGGCGCAACAAATGGATGGTCTGTTTTTTTTTAATTTAAATAAGGAGTGACGAGACGAGCACGACATGTGCCTGATGGTAAGCAACATGCCTGCCACGTAGCAGCACAGTGACATGCATGGAACATGAAGAGTCCAAATCAGTACCTACCTGCACTGCACTGCGCTCGTCACCGAAACATCTAAGATGTTATGCCTCTCAGCCCTGTAATTTCTCTGGAAACACTGCCCTTCAAACCGGAACACAGTAATGTTCACACATTACTGCTTGGCGGCAGAATAACTGGCACATGCGTGCACACTGGTACTTGCTTAGGCCAATGATGACGATATTCGTCTTAGACCAAGTCGATACTGGTTAGAAAATTATTACATTTTCTTCGAAAAACAAAAACTGACAAAAAATATAAATTTTACGCAGTCATTCTACCAAATTTCATATTTTATGATATTTTCGAATCCGAAATGTCATGTTCGAAAAATATTTGCTTACATATAAACTTTTCGTTGATTTCTAAAAGCCGTCACACAATCGAGCTACTCGATCTTCCGCGCAAGCACGGAATGGTACTCCCTTACTAGTAGCCTTAGCTAAAAAATACTGTCATTTCTTGCGGAAGGGGAAAGTTGCACACTAGCGCAAAGCCGCACTATTACATACAAAACATACCTGTACCGATCCATTGCCGATCATACTCACACAGCCAAATCACTAACACATAAAAAATAAAGTATATTATCAAACTCTATGGTCCACGCGGACTTGTACGTTGAAAAAGAGGAAACGCTGTGTATGCCTACTCACTTCCGTGTTGCTCGCTGCGTCACACCGATTTCAAAAAATGTACACCATAATACCTCTGAAGTAGGTATTTATTATTTGTCAAACAAAAAAAGCACCAAAATTGATTGACAATTAGTGGAGCCATCGCATAACACACTCACAAAAAACAACCGTATTGAAAATCCCTTTTTTTTTTGAGGGTCTGATAACATAAAAAGCTTGGCAAATTTAGAAAAATGCTCGGATTTCAATTCAAAACTTGTCCCTGCCAAACCTCTAGTTTGTATTATACCATTTCACTAATATGAATTTACACAACACGAGTCCATCGAACCATGCCAGCGGTTCCCAATCTGCTTATCCCAAATCTATTACAATAATTTGTGGGCGAATCCATCAAACCGAACACGATGTGGTAGAACAGAACAATTACCGGACGAATTAGGATAAATGCTTGAGCAGTTTGAGCAAATCGAGTGGTAACTATAGATACGTAGATAAACCTTATCACCAAGAGCAATAATTGCAGTGGAGCTTTGATGCTTTAACTTACACTTCAGTGGAATCGAATGAAGAAGTTTGACTCTACTTTTTTAACCCCCGACCAAAAAAAGAGGTGTTATAAGTTTGACGTCGATGTCTGTCTGTCTGTTTGTCTGTCTGTCTGTCTGTCTGTCTTTCTGTCTGTCTGTCTGTCTGTCTGTCTATCTGTCTGTCTGTCTGTCTGTCTGTCTGTCTTTCTGTCTGTCTGTCTGTCTGTCTGTCTGTCTGTCTGTCTGTCTGTCTGTCTGTCTTTCTGTCTGTCTGTGGCACCGTAGAGCTCAAACGGATGGGCCGATTTCGATGCGGTTTTTTTTATTTGAAAGTTAATTACCGTGCGGGTGTTCTTAGCTATGTTTGGTTAATATCGATTCAAAATGGCCGCCTCCACAAAATGGCGGATAAAATATTTCTTCACAACCTACCTCAATATGGATATCAAATATAAGGGCTTAACTAGTAGAGTACTATACACTATAACAAATTTCAAATCCAAGATGGCCGCCACCACAAAATGGCGAATTATATAAATTTTTTCACTACTACCTCAATATGGGTGTCAAACGAAAGGGCTTAATTAGTAGAATACTTTGCACTATGACAAATTTTAAATCCAAGATGGCCGATTCCACAAAATGGCGAATTACATTTCTTTTTTCACAACTCCCTTAATATGGGTATCAAATGAAAGGGCTTGACTAGTAGAATGTTGTACAGATAACAAATCTTAGGTAGTCGAGGGCTAGTCAAAATTTTAATTTTGTTCTTGTTAATAAGAACGTCTTGGCTGTGAGAAGAACGCATTGCCCAGTTTTCCCCGAAAGTTACAATCTCTATGTCTCTAAATCGTAAGTGAATTAGTTTCTTCTAGGTAAGCAAGTTTTATCGTAGACCGCATTTGTCGCTTAAGGGCGTGTGGGCCGTAATTTTGAAATTTTAAAACAACTTTAAGACCTTTAAAATAGTGTATTAAACTCTGAAAAAATATATGTATTAGTTAAGGATCTAATCTAGTGCAATTCAGTCAATAACACGATTTAATGAATTTTACTTGATAGAAAAAATCCCAAAGTTACCCCTTTTCAAAAGTTTTTCAAGTTTATGACTAAACTAATGAATTTTTTTACAAAATTTTGTACTCAACGAAAGCCACTAAAAGTTATAGATGCATTCGCAGAGTTTGATTTGATAAAAAGTATCAGTTATTCACTATGTTTTAATATCTACCATATATATAGCGCGCCGTTCGGCAGGCCTGATCAGTCGCGTTTCGGCGCTCACGGACGACGGGCCTGTGCTTGATTTTGCAATTTTGACAACCAATAAATTTTAAATATTACGATCATAGTGCCACAGTATAACAATATCAGTAGGTATTACTAGTAAAGCACGCTATGATCTTGATTTTTGATACCGTTTTCATTGGAATTGCAAATAGACGCTGATACTAATTAGTACGCTGTTTAATTTATGTTGTAGAGCAATAGGGGAGTCTCAAAAAACTGACATCGATAACACATCAGTAAAAAACTCAATGCGGATGAGATGGAAAATAGATAAGTATCGGTAAAATATTCGTCCGTCAAATTAGAGATAAGGATCGGGATAAGGAAAAATAATGAGAGGGGAGAAATCCCCTGCGTAAATCCCCTAATATAAATGCAAGTTAGGTATCATAAATTAAGTATACCTAACTTTCATTTATATGCCATTTAGGTAAATTCTTTGGTAGTAAGGTACTTATTACTTGGAAGAAAAGTCCTCACATATAGATTTTACCACTTTTGAAGAGACTCTTGCGCAAACTATTCAGTTTAGAAAAAAAAATGTTAGGAACTTCAATACAATTTTTGAACACCTATCCATAGATATATATATATATATATGGTTTTGATAGAATTTTTATTTATTTCTTTTCCAAGTTTGTTTTTTCTTTTTTTGTATGAAAATGTTAATATTGTTCATAGAATACATGTACCTACTTACCAAGTTTTGTAAATAGTATATAAAAAAAATTGTTAGATACTTCAATACAATTTTTGAACACCTATATACTCTATATACACCTATAGATACACGTATGGTACCTATATACCCTATACACACCTATAGATACACGTATGGTTATGATAGATTTTTTTTTGAGTTGCAGTTCCAAGTTTGTGACACCACCAAAATTTATTGTTTTTTCCCTTTTTTGTATGGAAATGTTTTGTATGGTTCATAGAATGCAAACATGTACTTACCAAGTTTTAATAGTATAGTTCTTATAGTTTCGCAGAAAAGTGGTTGTGACATACGGATGGACAGACATCACGTATATAGGGTGCCATATTTTGAAATTTGGCTACGAAGCCCTAAAACGCAACTTCGGTCTTAAAACTTATTTAAAATGAAATTTAGACACTCGACCAAATTTGATAAGAAACCTTTTAGGCAGTAAAATTACTCGTAAAATTTAACTCTGCACTAAATTTCCGATTCCTATTTTTTTTATAAGGTTTAGAATCATGTCCTGAGCATAAAATCACAAAATAATAACAAATCTAGGTGGAGCTTCAAGCGCCAGCTCGAAAAAAACGTTTTTGGCCGATATTCCGAAAAGTTATAAAGCCTATTATTATTTTAGAAAATAAAATTTCCATCTTTTGTTGCCAGTAAACTTTTTTGTCGATCTTACCGATTACGATTTATTATGTCCAATTTAATAATAATAATGTAAAATAAATAAGATGTGAATTCTGTCCCTTTTTACCGGAATGGAAGAAGGGTTTTGTTTTTTGCGCGTATCTTTTATGTTTGTAAAAGTTTTATTTCCACGTATCTTCCAAACGGCTGGATGGATTTTGGTAACTAAGATATTGTAAGACTAGGCTCATTCGCCAAAGTGTCCTTAGATAGTAAGTAGTTAATGTTTTTTTACGTGTAGATTTTTTTGTAGTCGGGATTTTTAAATTAAAGTTATTCTATCATATTGCTCGTTGCTCGAATAAACAGCACCGTTCATCATCATGATTGAAAAGTTGAACGAAGAGTTTGGTCTCCACTTTTGTAATAAGAACAACTAAGCTGTGAAACGCATTGTCAGATTAACAGATACACTGTGTTTGTTTCTATTAGAGAAGCAAGTTCCATCGTAGACCACATCATTTTCATCCACTATTATCGGCATCATCACAACCGTATCATTAAATGGCCTATAAATCGTAAACGGCAAGTTTTACAAAAAAAGTTAACAAGCAACAAAAGATGCAAAATTTTATTCTTTACAATTGTTGTCAAAATATATATATTCCAAACTATCGGCTAAAACAGTTTTTTTCAACTGGCGTTTGAAGCTCTACCTGGATCTGTGAGCATTTTGTAATTTTATGCTCAGTAAGTGATCTTTACCTCATAGATTAATTGGATTAGAAATTTAGTGCAAAGATGACCAAAAAACCGTCTATTTTTACTGGCCTTTCATTATGTTTCAGCACATTTTTAAATTTTTTTGACGAACTTGTGAATTATTAGGAGACGTTTTAAAAAGATGCATGAAATTTTAAAAGCCGTTCTCAACTTATAGTGTGACCAAAAAAGGAAAGGTTGAGTTTTGTATACCTACGAGTATAGATAAATTTAATATTTCTTCGTTTATATAGCAACAAAACTCTTATCATAAACAAACAAACATAAACAAATCTTGGATAAAAAATGAGTTTAAATTACATAGTCCAATATTTTAATGTTATTTCTGCACTGTGACATCGATTCGGCTGTCGGTGACGGTCGCGAGAACAAGACAGCGTTAAATGCCTACTTTGACAGAATTACCTGGCCTTAATATCAGGCAACGTGGCGAAAAAGTGTGACTCTATGATAGTAAAAAAGCAAGGTAAATGTCAAATGTTTAAAGTATGGACTGAACTCGCTTTAAACTAATTGCATATGATTGCAAACTAATTGAAATGATATTGCATTCGATCATAGACCGTAATCATTGCTTAGTATTAGAAAAGATGACAGTCCTGTGCAGATCTTTTATGGGTACATCTACACAAACATATTAATAAAAGTGTCAGTGAAATGATTACTATTTAAGAATTAAATTACACGATACTTATATAAAAATAATGTCTGCACGTCTGTTTGTTCCGAAAAATTGCCAGCCCATCGGTTTTTTATCGGATACACTTTGGAGAATGTGCGACTGATTTGCATGTTCTGATACCACCTTGCCCTTTTTTCTATCGGAATGCTCGTAGCTCGAAAAAACGTCATCGTTTCATAAGACACGAACGAAGAGATTTGACTCTACTTTTGTGATAAGAACGTCTAGACTGTGGAATACGTTTCCTGAGTGGGTTTTCCTCGATTGTTACAATCTTTGTGTCTTCAAATCGAGAGTGAATCGGTTTCTTGTAGGTAAACACGCTCCATCATAGACCGCATCGTTGCTTAACATCAGGCGAGATGGCGGTCAAGTGTAAACCTATATTAAAAAAAAAACTCTAAAACAGCGGGATAAAGGATATTCACTAGTAGGTAGCAGATGTTATAAGAAGTAGATTAAGCTACTTTTTTAGCAAAACAAAATTAAATTGTAATGAAATAAAAGTTAAACAATGTAGCACGGGATAATTGCTGTTAAAAATATAGCAGTAGAAGATGAAGCTATTTCAGACATGAAAATGTGGATACATTTATTAAAAAGCAACAAATGATTTGAAAAAATTAAACGTTTGGAAATTTTTCATATTTCATGAATATTTTCGTTTGATAATTTAAACAAAACAATAGTTAGTTCCAATCAATTTTAACAAAACAACCAGCTAGTTCACACTAATTCATCGGAAAAAGTTCCGAACCACCGTACCCGCCCACTCACCGAGCTAGATAAATTAAAAAATGAAAAGAGGAAAAAACACGAGCGAAATTCGGGAAGCGTTTTATGTACGGAACCCAGTTTATGTCCGTCTGCCGCGACCCACGGGCTCGTAAATTACGAAACGCTGCCCAGTTTTGGCATCCATTTTTTTCGTTCTGCCCGTACCATTGTACCTTGAGTTGGTCTTACCTAACTGCAGTACAACTGGCAGGTTTGTATGTCTAACTGCCTGGGTCAGTCGAGGTCGGTAGAAAGTAGAAGCCATTAAAAGTCATCTGTCATAGCAAAACCATAACCAACCAGCAAATTCCCACAGCTGTGAATCGGAACTTGTCTTACAAGGAGAGAGTCAAGGTCATAAGTCTTTGGCCCAGGGCAGGTTGGTGGATGATACGAGACCTTGAAAGATTTTTGGTACATGCTGCTTTTTTTTTTTTAACTTTTATAGGTTTACACTTGACCGCCATCTCGCCTGGTGTTAAGCGACGATGCGGTCTACGATGGAGCGTGTTTACCTAGAAGATACCGATTCACTCTCGATTTGAAGACACAAAGATTGTAACCATCAGGGAAAACCCACTCAGGCAACGTATTCCACAGCCTAGACGTTCTTATCACAGAAGTAGAGTCAAATCTCTTCGTTCGTGTCTTTGGAACATCAACCATAAAACGATGTCGCTTTTTCGAGCTACGAGCATTTCGATAGAAAAAAGGGAAAGGGATATCAGATCATGCAAATCAGTCGCACACTCTCCAAAGTGTATCCGATAAAAAACCGATAAGCTGGGAATTTTTCGGCGATGATCAAGACTTTGTAGTCTTTTTCGCAGAAGAGAGTCATTGCCCATGAACCTTTTGGCACGTCTCCCGATCGATTCCAGGTCCTCCAGCTGATACTTAGCCAATCCATCCCAAATGGTTTCCTCTTAATGTTTTCTTTCATCGTTTTTAAGTTAGCGACATTACGCATATGGCTTGGAAAAGATAGTGATGTGGGTGGGACTTGAAACTAGGGACTCCGTATCGGCTGGCGCCGTTCTCCCTACTAAACCAGCCGTAACATCAAAGGTTGTGACAGATTTTTGGCGAAGTTTTGTGAGCTCGCATCACCAACATGCGAAATAGCTGTATATCTGTAGCTATATACCTCTGACGTATTGTACAACACTAATGTTGTTTGATGCTAAAATTCTAAGTGATAATTTTCCACTTCTAGCCACAGTCCCTATGACTGGTTTTGACGTGACAACGTCTTATAAATTGGTTTGCCGGGTGACACTTCAAGAAACTGCGTTACGCTCCGCTCACGTTATGCGCTCACAACGAGAGCGAGTGAGAGGCACGCGTCCCTTCCACTCGGGCATGGTTAGCCCGCCTAAGAGCGAGAGAGACAGACATAAAAAGTGAAAGGCACGCGTCCCTTCCGTAAAATTATTTTACTACTCAAAGTCGTTGTCACGTAAAACTTTCGCCCGTATACCGACTTTACAGGCAACCAATTTTTTTAAAATTTTTGACTCTGCTTTGTAGCCACGGATTTCGGTAGTACGGGTTCCGTATGGACAAGGGCTTTTTCAGATAAGGTACGTTTATGAAATGTTGATAAGGAACCTTGACCAATGGGCGTATCTTAACTCAACAGGAGGTACTTAAAGCGTGTAAAAAGTTTCGTTGTTATTTTTATTAACCGACTGCATAGGAAAGGGAAGTATTCGTTTCGATTGTGTTGTTCTACACGTTTTTCTAGGAGAACTGTTATACACCTTTGACAGTTGTTCTACCGCCAAGTAATGCGCAAACATTACTGTGTTCCGTTTGGAATGGCAATATTTTCAGTTAAATTACAAAACATAGAGATAATACTTCTTGTGTTTCTAGGTGACGAGCGTAGTGCATTGCTAGGTAATGATTTGGATTCTTCATGTACCAATAGTTGCGTGCTGCTGTACTGTTATGTGGCAGGCATGCTACTTGCCATCAGACACATATCCTGCTCGCCTTGTCTCTCTTGTATAGGTACTATTAAAATAACTGAGTTTGATGAGATTTTCACTTAAAGTCTGACGTTTTTGCTGTATTCTCATTTTAAGTATGTCGCATCTGAATAGCTCCTCACTTTTCACCAAGCATAGATTCGATCTTGTATAAAATACTCTTTGTACCTTTGTGATGATCCATGGCTAGGTAAGTATCAGCTGGAAGATCTAGATTCAATCGAGAGACGTGTCCAATTATTATTTGCAAAAACTCGCTTGTTCGAAAAAGATTTCAAAATCTTAGACTTCGGCGCAAAGTAGCAAGTTTCATCGGTTCTTGTCAAATACATTTCGTAGAATTTGCAGCTGATTTGGACAATTTGAATTCAAAGTTAATAGTTTTATCATCATTTCGTGGTCGGAGTCAAAAGGCCTGACTCTAGTATTGAGGACATCTACATTTTGAAATGCGCTATGAGTGGGATTTTCTTAGTGTATTTAATCTGAACAAATTATAACTAAACTTCTTTATCCTGTAATTTTTCCGCAAACATTTAAACCGGAAACACGTTATACATTGCTGCTTAGCAGTGGAATAAGTATGAAACGTAGTACTACGCCCGATCGAATCCTACTAATATCAACAGATATTCAGAAAGTTACAGATCGTAATATATCGACGTTAAAACACCCCGCTTTTTCCGTCGTAGGATAAAAACCAGACTGCCAGCCGTAACACGCAGCTATAAAATGCCTCATTTAAATTCTAAATGACCAATTAAGTTTTTTAACACATAGTTTATAGCATAGTTATTGTTATAAGCTTAACTGGAACCCAGATTAGCCTGGATTCATTAAGCGCTTAGAGGGGAAGCTCCCAAGAGGCCAGGCATAGCTTTCACAGCTCAAACTATAATGGCATTGCTTAATTATTCATTTTTGCGTGAAAAGTGCAATATTTAAGGTGTTTTAAGTGTTTCATTATTATAGGTTTACACTTGATAGATATCTTGCTTTTAAAACAACGATGCGTTTAACGATGTAGTGTATTTACCAATAAGAGACCGATTCTCTTTCGATTTGATGACATCAAAATTGTTACCATCGAAAAAAACTCATGCAACGCATTCCACAGCCTAGACGTTAATATCATTAAAGTAGACTGCAACTGCTTCGTTCGTGTCTTTGGATATCAACCAACAAACGATGTCGCTTTTTCAAGCTACAGCAGTCCTATAGATAAAAGGGCAAGGTTGCATTAGATTATGCAGATCAATTGCATACTTTCCGAAATGTCAATCATACTTCAAAGATAGTTTTATTCGTCTGTGAAACTAGGTTATTACAAAATTGTTGTTTTTTTAATAAAAATTGGTTGCCTGTAAAGTCGGTTTACGGGCGAAAGTTTTACGTGACAACGACTTTGAGTGGTAAAATAATTTTACGGAAGGGACGCGTGCCTTTCACTTTTTATGTCTGTCTCTCTCGCTCTTAGGCGGGCTAACCATGCCCGAGTGAAAGGGGCGCGTGCCTCTCACTCGCTCTCGTTGTGAGCGCATAACGTGAGCGGAGCGTAACGCAGTTTCTTGAAGTGTCACCCGGCAAACCAATGTATAAGACGTTGTCACGTCAAAAAGTGACGAGACGATCAGGACATGTACCTGATGGTAAGCAACATGCCTGACACATAACAGTACAGTGGCGCGCAGCTATTGGAACATAAGAGTCCAAATCATTACCTATAATAATAATACCTGATGTTGTGTCAGAAACAAGATAAACGTTCGCTAGTTTCTACCACAGATTGGTACACAGACATTTCATATTGCTTTTTATAGGTATACAGCATATAAACAACCGTGCATAATTTTGTCTGTCAGTGTCTATGTATCTATGTACACTAAGTGTCAGTAAGTGACTTACGTATGTGCATAAGTAGTAAGTTTAGAAGATTTAATTATGACCTTCTATACTATTCCAAATTAAGGCGACACTAGAAGTTATTTGGGGCTAACTGCAACAAATGACCTCGCTACTTATTTCGCAGTAAGCAATATCGCCGAACCGGATGGAGGTAGAGGTATGATACCCATTGTGACTCAGGAAAAATAGTTCTGTGACGAATATAGATGTTTGAGTTCTGTGTCTACGTGCATACGGTATTTTGTTTACTGACCAAATTCGAAAACAGAGGAGGTTCTCAATGCGGTTGTATGTTTTTGTATGTATGTTACGCGGTAGCTCACGACTGGCGGGGGCCCAGTTCTGAATCAATTTTGATGGTTTTTATTTTCTTTGGTAGATGATCATAGTTTACACCGATTTCGATAAGATGTATACCTACAGGTATACATCTGTAGGTATACGTCTTATCGAAATCGGTGAATGGTGGTTTTTGTAATGTAAAAAAAAAACTAAAATTTACTTTAATTTATCTGGATGATTTAGTGATGGCTTTTTTTAAAACATGGCCGAGTATTGAAACTAAATTGTATAAAGAAAACGTTTTGTTTTTTCAGAAAACATAACGATTAAGTTAAATTATTAAGATTTAATGGGTTTGCACCTAACATATATTTCATTTTTGAAATATTTCTAAGATGAAATTGTGATTTTACTGATTTTTCACTTTCGTTCCAAGTTTCATTCTTACGTTTTGCTCTATGTCAGAACGGACCTTTTATTTTTCGAGAACGAAATGTATAATAAACATTAATGTCTTCATAAATGAGAACAAATTTCATTATTACATCATCAAAGCCATTTTTAACGTTCGCCCCTAAATTAGTTTGCTACCATTCAACATTAATCCGGTAAACAGTAATAATCTTCAAGATCATCTATTTTTAGTGTAATGAAAAATCTGGCTTATAATAATGAATATCGTCTGTGTTGCCATGTTTTTAAAGTGAAAACTTCTCTTAGGCGACGTTTAGTAATTTTCGGAAAGAGAAAATTTTATGGGTGTGCATTAAACGACTTTTTGTAAAGCCAGCCACTGCCAAGCAGTAGTATGCAAACATTACTGTTCTGGTTTGAAGTAAAATGTTCCAAGATAAATTACTGGGCTAAGATATAAAAACACCTTATATCTCCGTTTGACGAGAGCAGTGTTACAGCTGGGTAATGATTTGGACTCTTCATGTTCCAATAGTGGCGTGTGTCACTGCTGTTTGGGCAAGCATGTTGCTTATCATCAGGCACATGTCATGCTCGTTTTGTCTCGCTATACTAAAAATTTTTACAAAAACATTGTAATTTTACACTTATTTCGATTTGTATGTGAAATTAAAAGCGTGTTAAAAAACCGATTCCGTTGTTGAAGATAGCAAAATTTCAATAATACTCTTATTCTCAAAAAGTCTCGGTATGTGTGGTTTTTTATTTATTTTTTGACCCCGACACTAAAAAGACTGCTGAGTAAGTTGGACATATTTTAAATAAGTATGTGGCATCGGAGCACTGAAAATAAAGACTCAATTTTAGTATTCTTCTTTTCGTTTAAAAGATGAATTGAACGGGATTAGTTTTGGCTATGTTTAATCAAAATTGGTACAGCGGTTTCAAAGCTATCATCTCTTTTTTTTCACCGATTAGCGGTTGCCTGGAAGAGATCGCTTTTAGCGATAAGGTCGCCAATTGTTACTTTATTTATTTCTTAGTTTTTGTATATTTTTGTAACTTTGTTTACTTGTGAAGTGCAATAAAGAGTTAATCTATCTATCTATCTTTTTAAGGTGCAGTGACAATCTTAGACGGATAACGATAGGTATTTGATTTATTTAGAAACAATCGTGTGACTTTTAAATTTGCAATAACTGCTTTGTTTTTTTTTTAATTTTTAATTTAATGTTTAAAATAACGGGCGAATCGTTTTCCTGCACTGGCAATATTAGGTTTTTCATAACACTAATCAATTATGCAAACTGTGTTTAAGATTTAATGGTTAGGATTATAAAGTTTTATGATATAACTAGCAAACTGAAGACCTGGTCATGTCGCCACAATAGTATTTTCTACTGTGATATTTGGAAATCGGTATATTTTTTGTTTCGTCACAGGGTAGATGTGCTGGTTGAAGATCAAAACTAATTAGAATTGATCTACATACCGACAGGTCGATTTGTTAGTTTATTGAAGTGTCAGTTTTATGTGAACGCTGATAACTGCTGGTGATTTCGTTCGCGTAGAATTAAAATAATACGCAGTTTAGGCTAAGGATGTCTGCATTTTGTCGAGATAAGTATTTGAGTGGACCGAAGTGGGCCGCTGCAAAGTTAACATGGCGAAATGGGGATACTCTGACGCAAATAACATCTTGTGCGACTGTGGTGCCACTCAGACTATGCAGCACCTGCTGTCATGCCCGCGGTGTCCAATCAGCTGCACCAGAACCGACCTGATGGAGGCCTCGATACCAGGAGTCACAGTTGCGGAATACTGGGCAGCACAAATTTAAAATACTCACACAAAAAAAACAGACAACATCATCGACACGAAGAAGAAGAAGCATTTAATGTACCTACACGCTATTTCAGACTATAGTTGCTACCTCTGTTACCAATTTTAGCTTAATACGTTCAGTATAGAATTAAGCAACGAACACGCAAACTAACTTTTTTATACATAGGTAGGGTGAAGGGAGGTATATTGGTGATTTAGGTAAGTAGGTGATACATTTTAAACGGACTACCACACAGTTCCCTATGCATGGAAATTTCAAGAGACAGCGCTATCGAGTTGATATGAGTGTGAGAAGAGGCAATAGCGCTGTCTCTTCAAATTTCCTCGCATAGGGAACTGTGTGGTAGTCCGTTCAAAATAATATCACCTACTTACCTAAATCACCAATATACTTCCCTTCACTATACATGAAATATTACCATGTATTACTAATGTCTTCCGGCGGCTTTCGTCCTTAATTTAAATAGAATTGCAAAATAGATATTCAAATAGACATTTCGCGTATTTGAGGGCAAACATTAAAGACTTTAATCTACACTAGTGATGTGGTCGCCAAATGAAAAAAAAAACGACTATAAATGTCTTATCTATTTTTTGTTTTTTGATTTTGCCCATAGACGAAAGAGTACATATTTTATGTAGTGTATGTATTGTTTATTATCAATTTAATGTATTATTTATGTATATTAAATAACTCTTTCACTATATAAACTGTGTAAAATACCATACTTAATATTCTGTCCGCGCAATTTTTGTAAAAACGGATAAAAAGTCTTTTGCTTCGCGTATTATTTATTATATAGATGACATGAAAGAAAAAACAAGTTATTTAAATACAGATTATTCAGGCCTTTGCAGACTAGGCTTCGCTGATTGATAATGTTATAATGAAACATCACTAAAGTTACACAATACGTTATCTATATAGCTACTTTACAGTTAACCTGTTATTATGTTGTACGTGACGCGAAGACAGAAGGTTTCACTCATTTATCAAAACGTCAAACGTCCTGTCCAAAGAGTTTACATATACTACGTATAGAGTTAGATTTTCCGCACGGTTCCTTTGTGTCAATCGTAAGCAGATGACGTGCATACTTTTTATGGCAACTACAGCAGCGACAACAGTATCACACTTCCACAAGAGCGACAAGGCAAGAAAGATGCTACCCGTGTTTTCGGTGTAAAACGTTTGTGCCAACTCTATAAGTAGTATATGTAAACTATTTGGTCCACTCTACCGCCTAACTAAATCGACTACGGCTTAGCTATTGCTGTCTCTATCATTTCAAGCGAAAAGAAAAGAGAGTGCAATATGAAAACAAAGACAGTTTTAGTCAGGCGGTAGACCGTCCCTCTGCTGCTACGACTCAGTGTTTTCAAATCGAGAGTGAATCGGTTTCTTCTAGGTAAGCACGCTCTATCGTAGATCGAATCATCGCTTAACATCAGGCGAGATGGCGGTTAAGTGCGAACCTATAAGTTAAAAAAATAACATCACTACATTAGAATACCAGTAAAATGATCGTATTTTTTTATAGAATAAAATGACGAGACGACCAAGACATATGCCTGATGGTAACCAACATACCTGCCACATAACAGCACAGTGACATGCAGCTATTGGAACACGAAAAGACCAAATCGTTACCGAGCACTGCACTGCGATCGTCACCCAGAGATATAATCGTAATCATAATAATCATAATGGCGGCAAAAAACTGGCTAAGGTGTGGTACTTCCCCAGGCGGACTCTGCAAAGCGGCCTACCTTTACACAACTCACGTAGTCTCAAGCTACGTATGACGATGAAAAGCTCCTTTCAATACAATGTTCCATTCCTGCGTACCCCCGCACGTAGGTTGGTTCACGGCTGGGCGCGCGAGCAGTCGACCGATTCATTGGTTTCGTCTGGCGCAAGATTATACTGTCTTATCCTAAGGAAGGTCGCGAGTGGGAGTCCTCGGTAATGACGCGGTGTCCGCTGTTACAACAATTATTCCAAACTGCGAATCCTCTCCCTTGTTGTATTCCAAACGTTTAGAAAATAATATAAAACAACGTATACATACACAAATTCTGATCCTTGACAGAATAACACCTCACACAAAGCAAACAAAAGTAGGTAATCAACTGCCTTCCTTCCACTCGACACCACCAAAACGACACCATCGGTGGTGTTATGGAATCACTAGTCCATACGACACCACCGACTAATAGTGAGGTTACCTACATGCAAAGTTGTTGATATGAAAACTCCAATTAAGTTCAAGTAGTTTCATTAATGAGGTATGTCATTTGATAAAGTTTATATTTATCTGTCACTCAAATGGTCATCTTGACATTGTTCATTGCAATTTGCATATTATATATATTGTCTTTCCGTCCGAATATTTTAATTTTTCACAATGAACATGGATACTAATACTGACGACATAAAATACATAAAAACTAATGGCGGAATAGCACATCACTAAGGTGGTGTCGTATGGACTAGAGATTCCATACGACACCACGGATGGTGTCGTTTTGGTGGTGTCGAGTGGAAGGAAGGATCAACTGATAATAAATAAAACTGGTGTGCGAATTTTACATGCTCCCGAATTTAAAGTGCTGTCCCGTACGCGTGACGGTCTTCGTTCAGGTGACGTCTATCAGTCTATCTACCTCGTCAGTTCCACAAGAACTAAGAAGCTGCGGAGTGGCGAATGAAGGTACTAGGTCGTGTAGTTCATCTGTGGGAGCGCTCTTTCGACCTAGGTAGTTCGCAAACTGCACAAGACTAAGTCAAATCTCTTCGTTCGTATCTTTGGAACATTAACCATGAAACGAAGTCGCGTTTTCGAGCTAAGAGAATTCCGGTCGAAAAAAGGGCTAGGTAGTATTAAATCATGTAAATCAGCTAACATATTTACATGAAAAAATCAACTTCCCACAACACGGACTCGGCCCTTTCATACTGTAAATCAATGTGAACGCAAAGAGCACATTCAAATAAAGTAAATAAATACTGCCAGTTCCAGCGACCGAAAGTTCCGTACCGAGGTATCTGAAAGTTCAGTTCACAATATGAAAAAAAAGTTTTCAGTGTATTGTACTCGGCTTACTGTACAGAAGTGGCGAATAGCTAATGAACAGAAGAATGACTTAAACTTACAAACTTACAATGCTTCTAGGCGGAGAGATGGAAAGTGGACTCAAGAGACAGATTGACATATACAGGACGCAAGAGAAGTCCAATGTAACACAGTATCCAAACACCCAGAGTTATGGCAGAAGTCTTTGCCTGCCATCGTTGAACATTTGCACTACGTCTAGTACGTCAATTCACGATCTGTGTAGATTAGTGGGTAGACCTTCTTACGACTAGGGCGGTTCAGCATAGCGATTTTGAACTCAACTGAATGAATCTCTTATTTATTTATTTTTAAGTGATAAGACGAGCATTACATGTGCCTGATAATGAACAACATGCCTGTCACATAACAACACGGCGACACGCAGCTATTGAGAAGAGTCCAAATCATTATCACTGCACTGCGCTCATCACCCAGAGATCTAAGATGCTATATCTCTAAGCCCTGTAATTTCTCTGGACACATTGCCTTTCAAACCGGAACACAGTAATGTTGGCACATTACTGCTTGGCGGTAGAATAACTGGCAAAAGTGTGGTACTTCCGCAGGCGGATTCTGCTAGGAGTCTTACCACGACACCGAATCAAACTTCTCGGTATTTGTTTTATCTATTTAGAATAACAGAGACAGGGATTGTTATTCCAAATTTGAGTGGTTCAGATTACGTTCAAAATCAGTACTCAGTTACATAAAAATTAAATCAAGCCTTACTTTGGTATATTAGCTCCCGGTAATACAACGGAAACTGGAACTATGCGCCTATGAATAAAAACGCGTGGCTTCACTATTCGTTCATAAACCAATGAAGATTAAAGATTGTCAAGTATTTAAGCTAAGCTGTAGATGCCTTATTAGTAAAAGCTTTTTAATAGTTATTAATGCACATCCTCCTACTCACGCCGTGCATTTTGGGCACTTTGCAATTATTATTTTTTCATTATTATTTTATTAATCACGTGGCTTCCGACTGGTGGTGGGCTTGATTTTCTGTAGACCTTCATCGGTCCATGGACAATTCAGGTGTGTTTATTGGATGTAGTTAGTTAGGTTTGTAGCGTAGTGTAGTTCTCATTGCATTTTAGTGTTAATAAAGGCTCTGCCCTTTAGAAGAAATATATATATATTTCTAGCTGTCCCTGCCACGCTTCGCTGTGGCACATTGTGATGCAAAAATTTGATAAAAACATTGTAAAATTTCACCTCGATCGATGCAGAACTTTTCAGTTTTTGAAGCGCACACAAACCAACATGACGTTTTTATATATAGAGAAAGACTAACATGAAAACAGTTAGCTCTTAGGCAGCGTGCTAAATCGAAATAGCCATGCTAAGAAGCGCCACCCGATCACGTGACCACAATAAAGTGGTCTATGGATGTGGTTGTTTCTCTGCAGTGGTCGCCGTTCGACAGAGTTCAGTGAATGCACTCAGCTAAACTTGCTGCGTCGGTAAACGCAAAAACGTGCAGTGTCGGGGAACTTCTGTCACAATGTGGGCCGGCTTACACAACTCACGGAAAAAGAGCTACATTTTCAAATTTTATATGATGAGTGCCTATGGGCGTATATTGTTAGTAAACTTTCGCGATTTGAACACATAATGATAAATAATTGAACAACGTTTAAATTATTAAATTCATTGTTTAAATATTAACACATAATTAAATAATGAACTATATCGTGACTAAAGGCTTGTTCACATTAAGCTAGTAATTTTGCCTAGTGGCGAGTAATTTAGCAACTAAACGTGTATGAACAGTGAAAATTTAGTCGAGTAGTTTAGGGAGTGATTTAGTCGAGTCAATCCATTTTGTTCTATTTTCAACGGGCGAGTAACACCCCCCACCACGCGTTCGTTGCGAGCGGTGCGCTCATTGGCTCGCCGATTAAACAGGTTCGAACTTGTCGAATTAGTCTGGTGAGAAAAATAACTTCAAACAATTTTACAAATACGAAATTGTCTGTGGAATAACTTATTTTATTGATCACACAAATTTCCCCATTCACCTCTTCTAAAATAGCCATTACGATTCGATAAGATTAGCTTATTCATTCATTTATTTTATTGCGTTGTAGGATCTTCATGTTGCGAAACGCTACTCACTTGTGAACTGTACTAAAGCACGGTGCGAACGATTTTTGAATAGTAGCGAGTATTTTAGCTACTAAATTACTCTCTACTAGACTAATTTGTTAGCCTAATGCGAACAAGCCTTAAGCCCTGTACAATAAAAACAGTATTCTATGAATTGACTATTATAGCATAGAATAGATAATATAGATAGAACGGACACTCCCAACCCCCGCCAATTTCAAGCTTCCTCACCCCTCAGGCCGTTTCGGATACGCTAGGAGCACTCAACGAAGGGCTGGTATCAAACATCTAATTCCTAACGAAATATCATCATGGTGGGTTGTTGTGCTGTGTTGATTATAGTCCTCTTCTTCGTGCCAATTATGTTTTCTTACTAATTATGCTAACAGCAACTAAATTTCTATTTTCTTTACTACGAGTAATGTTGTTAAGATCAGAAGAGACACAAACATCCAAATTTTCATATTATAAATGGAAAAGTTTTAATGTTTGTTGCTCAATCACGTCAAAACGGCTGAAGAGATTGAGTTGAAAATTAGAAGATAGATATGTAATTTATCTGGGCAGAGCCTTTATTAACAAAACTAAAATACAATGAGAACTACATACACTACACTACAAACCTAACTAACTACTTACACTTAGCACCCCTGAATTATCTATAGACCACTGTAGGTCTATAGATAATCAAGATGTTCAAGCCCACTACCAATCGGAAGCGTACCCAGCATGCTGGCGGCATTACCACGCTGAATGGCAATGCTTATGCGTTGGGCCAAATAAACGCAATAGCATGTAATGTAATAGCCTGGAAAAGCACATATGCTACTTACCATAGCAGGAAAATAGCGTAAACGGGAACTACGCAGTTAAAATGCGGGACTCTTATAGATTTGAACTAAATTTGAAAAATATATCACAGAACTTAATTGTGATAGAAATTATTTGATTGCTTACTTCTTATAGTATAGGTACCTACTACATTCTACGTTACTGTTAAATAAACATTTAGATCCCATTCTTGCAAAACCGTTTAATAGTAAGCATAGTTGGCGGTTATTTGGACAACGTACAAGCATCTTACAAGCAATGCCATTCAGTGCAGTAATATTAAACATTATAACGGTGAAGAACAACATCGTGGAAAAATTGACATGGTTAAATATGACATCTACCGTAGATAAGTGTCATCTCCAATGAGTTTCCATCTAAATCTATGGTCATCTCCCAATGCGCCTTTGGCCTGCTTGGTGGACTTAAGGCCGTACCCCGAGCAAATGAGCAACCTTGAGTATTTTTTTCCTCATCGCACATCGCATAAAAGAACAAGAGAGAAACAGTTGGATTTTTCGCTGTTTTACGCTCAAATTTTTGAATAAACTCTTTTTTTAAATGAGATTTTGGACTTTAAAAAAAAATGCTCCTACCAAAATATTCGTAATAGAATTGTCTATCCGTTGGTCTAAGTACAACATCCAAATAATGGTGGTTTTCGAGTAGATGCACGATAATTACAATTATATCTATTTTTATGGTTTCGTTGTGAGGAGATTATTTTAACAATGAATTCATTAACAAAACAACTACCATTGTGAAGCCCAGAAATTGTAGAAATTTAATGTAGTTTTCACCAGTAGATATTTGTTTTGGCTAATGAGTAAATAGCTCTGAAAGCTGGACAAAACCTCGTTTTACTAGGGGACGCACCTTAACCTTTCATAGTGAAATAACGTAGTCTGCTTGTGGTAAATCTTGAATAAACGTTTAGAATACATGTTTATAACCACGTCTGTCTGTCTCGTTTCCTCTCACCTCGGCCCCCACGACGTGTAACGTCATCGATCATCCCCTCACGCTCGCGTGGTGTCGAAAATTACTTACGGGACCAACTACACCAAAAAAATAGAACGGCCGCGCAAAATATAGCCTTGGAAATGCTTGGGTGTGCAGAATGGGTATCAAATCGAAAGGAAATTAACGAAACTAGTGGTATAATCTTCTTTAGACGTGTTGAGTTGTTGTTGGTATGGGAAAATCTTATGGGCAAAACCTGACAAAAAATATTAAAAAATGGCAGTCATAGAAACTGCATATAGAAGTGAAAGCTTTGCGAGGGTGAAACCGAAGGACATAATCATGACCATGGCCATAATTCCGAGTTTACCCGATGATTTCTTATCATTCCCGTCAAAAATCTGTCAAGCCAAAATAAGTTTTCATTTCAAAAACCTATTGTCAACTTGACTAGATTCGCTACCAACAAAATACTACTAAGGTTTAAGAGCAAATTTAATAATACGGGCCGTTTATCAGTAAAACAATTTATTGCTGTTTGATTACCACTTAGAAAAAAACAGATGTTGCTTATGAACCGTTTTTATTACAATAAAATATAATTTACAGAAAACTTATTTTTTACACTCTTTCGACATTTTATTTTTTCTGAAAACCCCAATATTGCCAACGAAAATATACCTCACCAAGGAAATGTTGGCACGTACGAAATGCGTTTAAGCTTTCTCTGAAATTGATGAAAAGGGGGTCAGAGTATGGCCTCGTAAGGAACGCGTGTGACTTTTATTTGGGGAATGGAGTGACCTGTATATTTATTTATTATTATTATTTTATAAACCAATGATAAACTTGCGGTTGATCGCCATCTCGCCTAATTTGAAACGACTATGCAGTTTCAGTTTGAGCTGATGTTACCGCTGAACTAGTAATTTACGACTGGCCTAGTCGGGAGAACGGCGACTGTCGATCCGGAGCCCCCAAGTTTAAATCCCACGCGCACCACTGACTTTTTGAAGTTATGTGCGTAATGCCGCATACTTAAAAACGGCGAAGAAAATCATCGTGAGAAAACCGACATGTACCTAGAATCTTTCGAGCTCATGTGTCAGCCACGAACCTGTAGGTAATGGACCAGCGTGGTGGATTATGGACTTTTTGCGAGAGACGGCTTTGAGTACCAGCAATGGGAAAAATTTTAGTGGTATATTTATTACTAGATGTCCGCCCCGGGTTCGCCCGTGGTACATTATAAGGAGCTCATCGGGATCCCGTACATATACAACGGTATAATATAATGACTGAAATCGGTTCAGCCATTGCTGACGATAATATCGCTTTCAAACAAAAAACCTCTAAAGCTACCTGCTACGCCACCTGTCGGAAATTGGTCGTACCAACTCAGATAAACAAATTTGATCAGCAAAGGTTTATATTCAATAACGCAATCTTGGACATTGGCGAAATAACGGTGACATTACCGAATGAAAGCAAAAAAAAAATATTTTGAAGTTGACGTAATCGCTGTCATGCTGTCATACGAGTATCAAGTGTCTCTCTCTACTTAGTCTGTGGTCAAAGCACGCTACGAAAACTCTCAAAAAGGAATATTTTTCCCCCGTTTTTGTTACATTCTTGATTCATGCTCCGATTCTATTGATAGTAGCGTTATGTTCTATAGCTTATAGCCTTTCTCGATAAATGGACTATCTAATAGAAAAATAATCTTTCAATTCGGACTAGTACGAACAAACTCTTCTGCTTTATAATATTGGTATATTAGTATAGATGTAGTCTTAAAAATCAGAGATTCTTAATTGAATTAATTGTGTACAATTAGTAAAGTGAAATATTTATTCAATATAATTAATTTACCTATTTATGAAAATAGCCGTCTACAAAGACATGTCAATTATTGGTTATTTATCGCGTTTATCCATCGCGAGGTTAGCTTGGGATTTAAAAGCTGAGCTATAAGGCCAATCATTTCATATGTATTTATTCGATATAATATATACCGGCTAATTTATACCCAGCAAAGGAGCGTCGGATGGCCCCTTTAACTGAATATTTGATCGAGAGTGAAGAGCCATCGAGTCCGATGGAAAGCGATGCTCATTGCTCGTGGAGGGCCGTGTTTACTCACTCTATGAGTGATTGAGCAATTATTTTAAAACGCTCTTATCGTTTGCTGAAAATAGGAACGAAAACAGTATTTTTTGTTCGGAGATTGACTAAACTGACGCATTAATTTCTGAGTAGCAGCATTTCATGATTATATCCTTACAAATAGGTAGTATGGGAAACTCGATTTTTTCTTATTTTAGGAATCAAATTTCATCCAGATTCCTTCAGCTGTTTTGATTGAAAAAGTAACACACATCTTAACTTTCCCATTAATAATAGCATATAAAAGAGTTAAATATAGTTAAAATAAGCGGTTATAACATACTTATAGATCTGCACACGGCAATATACTCGTAGGTACAGGCGGGATTCTAACAAATGATTTTATGATTGTGGACTCCAACGATATACCCACTACGCCATTACGAAAATTAAAGAAAAATAAATTGGTTGTCTGTAAAGTCGGTTAGTTTAACGTCATAAAACATTGATAGATGCGGCGCAAGCGTATGAGCGTAGAGGGACAATGAGCGTAACGGGACATAACGGGACACCTTTTCGTGCAAGCAGCCGGCGTTCATCGATTTATTAGACGTTGTCACGTCATAAATTTTAGTCTAACGTAGCATGGGCAGCCCACTAAATGTTCTCATTGCTGGGCATCAAAGGAAAGAGTCAAAGACACAATCCACCACGCTGGCCCAGTGCGGTTTGGTGTCTGACATATGACTTCGAAAGATTTGATGTACATGTCCGTTTTCTCACGATGTTTCCCTTCACTGTATTAAGTTAGCGGCAAAAAAAACTTTAAATCGCAACTCTTGCCGTTAGCAAAAGTTTCCGCCGTTGTCGGGAAGCTATTTACTCCACGCCCTTTCATTAGCCGGAGCGCTCCAAAGGTCATAGAGGAACTCCTTTATTTGTTAAGCCTGTGTTGAATCCTGAGCAAGCCTGCTTCGTCACTTGTTATTTATGAATGGACTACATACGAGAATACTGACGTTTTTGTGTAAGCTGAGAACTAGGTAGTTTTCCCATCAACAATAATAAATATTATAATAAATATTGGTGGACAATTCACACACAACACTATCTGACCCCAAACTAAGCAAAGCTTGTGTGATGGTAGCCAGATAGCTGATATAATACTTATATAGTTTTTAAATACATACTGATTATACATAGATACCCAGACACAGTGCAAACATTTGAATTCATCACACAAATATTTGCACTGGGTGGGGATCGAACCCACGACCCTCGGCTTCGCAGGCAGAGCTACTACCAACTAAGCCACTAGGGCAGTCATAATGATTTCATCACTGATATTGACGCTGGACAGCATTGTCTTTATTCGTATATGAGCGTTAGACCAAACATGTCAAGCAACGGCAGCTACACGTAGTATAAGTAAACTCTTAGTAATAACACAGACTAATTTTAAATTCTGGCAAAATAACGGAATCGAGAACAACGTAGATAAAACCGCGAGAGAGCGCCGGTAATAAATAAATACAACTAATATTAAAAAAAATAAGACAAAGGCTCTGCTCTAATTTCAAATTGGAATCACATTCTTTGACTTCCTGAGATATATGAGGTTTTAATTGTTGAAGGAGGCTATACATTAGCAATCCGGCGCCTCCTATTACATTTACGTACCTCTATAAGTCCTAAGATACGTAAATTCTTCCATAACATAGACGATTTGTGATAACAACGCAAGTCAAGTATCAATATTGTACTCACAAAAATCCTATTACTCAGAACGATACGGTGATTGAAGCCGCGCTCAAAGTGACGACTCACCTGGGTGAGGACCGCGGAAATTGATCCAATTCCACATATTTATTTCGCAGAGAAACCGGCATAATCCCTGAACGGAAATGTGTGGAAACATGAGTGTATTGGTGGAGGTATAATCCATGTGAGATCAAAGACGATAGTAGAGATCGGTGACGTTGTTTTGGCCGGATGGTATTTGGTCGGTTGCCGGATGAGTAGTTTGAAAGGCATCTTCAAGTAAAATATTGTGGCTGTGGTTTATAAAAGTTAATATTTTCATACTTTGTTGTAAACAATCAGTTATAAATAATTGCCTACTTAATTTTTGCATCATATTTTTTCAATCTGGCCAAGCAAACACCTAAAAATATTTTTTAACTAGGTAGTTTGTACCAGACTACTTTAGGCTTAAATACCGCGAAAGAAACTAAAGAGTGGTAAACAATAATAGAAAATTTTGAATTAGACGAATTAAACAGTTAAAATACTTTTCTCAAACTGTACCGTATCTAAACAACATGTAGCTATATTATCATAAACTCACACAAAAACATTACATATTGACAATTAAGTCACATTTCAGTATGGTGCCTTAGTAAACTAAATTACTAATCATTACATGACATTGACATATTGCAGAGATATAATTTTTCAAAAAACTTGACAGATCTTTGGCTTTCATGAGACAAAAATAAATATTTCAGATACATTATTAGATCCAGAGCCTTCATTTCTAGCCCCACGAGCAACACTGGGCCAGATTATAATATCCTTGACTCCTTCTTTTTAAGAGAAAAACCAGACTTCAGCAGTCAGAACATTCAGTGGGCTGTTTACGTTTATGCTATATGACAAAAAGATTAAGGTTTTAACATCAGATACATATTATACCACTAGATATAACATTTTTAATTACAAGTCATGTACATTATTATAGAGCTTGATAGTGATATGGATGTATCATGTTTTAATAGTTGATCCAATATATTTATAGGCAGGCATGTTAATTACCTTCAGCAACTCCCATCTTTTGTATTTATTATTAATAATGAATGAATATGGGAACAAATCAAATAAACCGGTTATTATTTTAGAAATTACAAACGGCCGGATACCATTTCTCATCTCTACCCAACGTATTGAACAAAAAGCATTTTTCCATTTCCGAATTATATTTTTGAGAACATCAAACGGGTTTCCATGTTTTTTATTTGAGCCAATAATGAACCAAGATTTTTTTATTTGAATTCTTCGTCAGACTCCCGTATAACATAAATGAATGAATAACAGGTGAGCGAGCAAAGAACTTATATGTACATTGTATGAGGGTTCTTTATGTTGGTATATATTTTTATATGAAATACAGAATCAAGTCAGAAATACTACGCTTCTTGACTACATTACAACGTACGAGTAAGCCTCTACTTTAGATCAAAGCATAACGAGAATTTGGTTTATGATAATTTTTAGAAGTAATGGTGTTCTTGTGAAGGGAATGTCCAATTTTACGTTCTTGAAGCGTAGCTTTGAATTATTGAACTAATCATTCAAGCTATGAACATTTCTCCAAGTTCAGATGGAAAAATTTTCATCACCACTTTAACGGTGAAGAAAACATCGTGAGGAAACTACCATATTCCAAGAACGACATCTTTCGAAGATATGCTTTGCAACACGGCATTTGGCTAGCGTAGCAGATTATGTATGCTGTTCCAGACTATAATCCAATTGTGTTCCATATTTCAGCCTGACCTGTGCAGGCGTTTCGACGTGATTAAGGGTCCAAACTTCCTTATTCATAATAGTAGTATGATTGTAACATCGTGTTTGATTAGCAAATGTCCAATAAGTGATTACCAAATCCACTGATTTGTGTTGAAACATCCGACGCTAATATTTGAGCAAATTACGACGCAGAATTAACCGAATTGAAATTCTAAATCAACTCTGAATTTGAGCTGAAATTACTGGAAGCACTGTTAATATGCAATTGACTATTGATTACTATATACGTTAATATGTATTAATTGTCCTCACCGTGTGACTATAAAAAATCAATTAGTGTATATTTAAGATTTTTGAAGCGATAATCGATGACAATAATAATAGGTTTGCGCGTGGCCGCTGGCTGTCTGTCTGTCTGTATGTCTATGTGTGTCATGGACTCTCAAACGGATGGGCCTATTTCGATGCAGTTATTTCATTTGAAGGTTAATTTTCGTGCGGATGTTCTTAGCTATGTTTTGTTAATATTGATTCAAGATGGCCGCCTCCACAAAATGGTGGACAAAATATTTCTTCATAATCTACCTCAATATGGGTCATCAAATGAAAGGGTTTGACTTGACTGCTAGAATACATTATGATAAATTTCAAATCCAAGATGGCCGCCACCACGATATGACGAATTACATTAATTTTTCACTACTACCTCAATATGGGAATCAAATGAAAGAGATTGACGAGTAGAATACTATGCACTATGACAAATTTCAAATCTAAGATGGCCACCACCACTAAATGGCGAAATACATTTCTTTTTTCAATATGGGTATCAAATAAAAGGGTTTGACTAGTAGAATGTTGTGTAGATTACAAATCCGAGGTAGTCGGGGGTAAATCTACGAGTAAATTTTTAAATTTGTTCTTGTTAAGTTTCATTGTGATACAAACAAACATGTTTGATACTTTTTAATAGTCTAAGTGATAGATTAGTTTGTGTTCTTTTAGTCATCATGTCTATTGTACATATTATATTTATGTGAAAACTTTACACAGATCGTGTAAATTAGAATTGCTGGTACATTATCATTCTTCAAGTACTGTTCCCCGTTTTCTCGGCGTATTTCCACCGTTTGCCCGCCAGCCCTTTGGTGTTTGTTTTCTCGTAAAATCAGTTCATTTCTGCTACTTTGCGGCATTGCTTTTACCCGCACTTAACACCATTCGTTTTCGTCGACTGTTAGAACATTTTATTTACTAGAAAAAGCTGCGCAAATGGAATGGAATATATCTACGGAAGAAGCTATTCGTTGTTTTGTTTTCTATAAGTTCGCATTTTTATTCAAAGACTATTACCGTTGTGGTATTATTTATCTGTTTCTAATTTTTATGAAACATCGAGTTCTAAAGAAAAAACTGGTTGTCTGTAAAGTCGGTAAGTTTACGTACGATAGCTTAACGTAACAACAAAATACTGATAAATGCGGCGCAAGCGTACATTGAGCGTAACGGGACACTTTTTCGTGCAGCCGTCGTTCATCGATTTATTAGACGTTGTCACGTCAAAAACTTAATTAGCTGCTTTTGGAACTTTTTGATGGAGTAAAACTTTTTCATCCGCATCACCAACATGCTAATAAAGTGGCGTAGCGGAGAAGTGTCGGAACGAAGCAGGTTGTCCGCATTGAATGGTTTTTGGATGTATGAAATCTTGTCAATAGCACTGCATGACATGCGTAATAGGCTATTTACGAATATCTGCTACTATGCTCGTATTTTTGATGTGACGACGTCTAATAAATCGATGAACGCCGGCTGCATTCACGAAAAAGTGTCCCGTTATGTCCCGTTACGCTCGTTGTACACTTGCGCCGCACCTTTCAATATTTGATTATGACGTTGTCACGAAACTATGGTCCGTAAACCAACTGACTTTCCAGACAACTAATCGTTTTTTTATATTATAAAGTGCCGATACGAGCAGGATATGTAATGTAGGTACCTGGTTGTAAGCAACATGCCTGCCCATGACAGCACAATGACACGCAGCTATTGGAACACGAAGAGTCCTAATCATTACCAAGTACTGTTTGTACTGCGCTCGTCATAAGATAAATAAGATATTTCATCTCTATGCCCTGTAATTTCTCTGGAAATATTGCCTTTCAAATCGGGACACAGTGATTTTTTCACGTTATTGCTTGGTGATAGAATAAC
Source organism: Ectropis grisescens (assembly GCA_017562165.1). Taxonomy (NCBI): domain Eukaryota; kingdom Metazoa; phylum Arthropoda; class Insecta; order Lepidoptera; family Geometridae; genus Ectropis; species Ectropis grisescens. Next base: position 1,662,013 of record CM029791.1, on the reverse strand, counting down.
TGGGAAAGTTGTAGTACTTTCCCAGGAGGACTATACGAAGAGTGCTACCAGCAATAAATGTCTGTCGCTTATGAGAACATCTAAACTTTGGAATGCGGTTTGTGAGTTCCGATTTCCTAATGGATAAAATAGAAATATCTAGCTTGAATTAGTTCGTTCTGGAACAAAGAGCTTGCATAAACGTAAGTTCTGGAACGTTGCATCATAGATCGTATCGTCGCTTAACGTCAGGTAAAATGGCGGTCAAGCGCTAGCTTAATAAGTAAAAAAATCTCAAATCCGAATTTCAACCTGACCTATACAGTTGTGTAACGATGTGTTTTAACAACACATATTGAAACAAACAGACATACACGTTCATTTTAATAGGAAGTTTATTTTATAAAGATTTTCCTCAAACACAACCGATTTGCAAACAGTTAAGAAACACAAATAAGCTTTTAATACAAACTTCCTTCTTTCGTCTAATATTTTAAAAGTTTGAGCGTTTTTTGTTCAATTTTGTTGCAATTCAACGGCTTGGTTTCAAATTTCGAACGTAGATAGACGATAATTTGAACGAAGGTCCTTACGGCTTGGAGGAGATAGCTTTAGGATTTTGCTTCTCGACTAAACTGTAAAGAATGTAATTTTTTGTTGCAAATTGCTTTGCTTCTATAGAGATATTATCCGGAAAACTTAATTCTTCTCTGGTGTCCCATAACACCATATTTTTAAAATTAGAAATAACATATATAATTATGATGTTGATTCCACGATGGTCCCAACCACATCCCAGCAGTTGTATCAGTGAATGAACTTATAGCTAAAAGTCTCCAAAAACATCTTTAGAGGGTAGATGTTTCCGGTAGATGTTTGGATTAAGGGTCATAAATATGTAGAGGTCATCCCCGACACAGGATGCATCGTCAGAAGGTTCCTCCTCACTGTGCACTTCTAAACACTGGTAGCTTGGGCCCCTCGCCCCGCTACTGGCGTCAAACTCGCTGTAAGATCTTTGTTTTGTGTTCTTTTGAAAATGTATTATAATATTAGAGAAACTCATATTCTCTACATGAAAATAATAATACTCAATCTAAATACAATACCTCAGATTAAGTTTAAAGCTGGTTTAAAAATGTACCTTCGGATCTTTCAAATACTGTAAAAATAGGGTCGAATTGAGAAACCTCGTTTTTTGAAGTCGGTTAAAAATTAGTATATTTTTTCAGAAAATTAAACAATATTGTATTGCTACTATAACGCAAATAAACTATACGATGTTACATGTAAATTGTCAATTAATTTTGTAAGTAACTTAGTAATTTGTTGTTTATATAAGAATTGACATATAGAGGTATTTTGTAACTCATTCATTAATTAACCATTATTAAACAAACTTTCAAAATCACCCGTTTCAAAACTTGGCATTTTCTTAATATACTGCAGGCCCGTGAACAAAATTTATGGGTCATATGATACACCAGGAGACCTATGTAGGATGATAGAAGGGTATAAAGTAATAAGATTGAGCACTATGCCGTCACTTGTAAGCTGTCCAACTGAGTGCAGTTGAAGAGGGGGGCTCTAAACCTCGATCATTTCTCCTTGTCGCATGATTTTTGTACGGCGTTGCGGAATAATAGATTAGAAGAGGGGATCACAACTACAAAAAATATACATAATAAAATTTTAATTATTAGTTTGTGAAAAAAATTCATGATTTTCCGACAATTGACAGAGTAAATTTGGTCATTTGATTATGTTTGGCTTTGGTTCCATACAGTTTCAATACCTCTTCTAATACATTATTTCGGAATGCCGTAAAAAAATCATGCGACAAGGAGAAATGATCGAGGTTTAGAATTCCCCATCTTCAACTGCACTCAGTTGGACAGCTTACAAGTGACGGCATAGTGCTGAATCTTATTAATTTTAATTGAATCTTATTAATATAAAGATTAAGCGTTACATTCTCAGCTAAATATACATATATAGTATTTGTACTAGCAGCGCCCGACGGATTTACCCGTGCACGTTTCCTCATATTCATATATCATTTCATTTCCCCATAGTAAAAAGTAGCCTTTGACCTAATCCAGACCAAAACCAGAGTTCCAAATTTCATCTCGATCTGTTTAGAGGTTCAAACGTGATTGAGCAACAAAGTTTCAAACTTTTTCATCTATAAAATTAATAGGATTTATTCCGTTGCGCTTGAAAATGTTATGGCGCGTAAAGTTTGAAACTTTAATTTCCAAACGAGATATCCGCAGGTTTGGAGCCCGCACGCCGGACCGCTCCCAGGGAATGTGAGTGTTCCACATGTTTCTGTTATCGTATTCCTTATCAATGGCCCAAGTTGATAGCTCAATTATCATTTATACGTCTACGATGGAGTGTGTTTACCTAAAAGAAACTGATTCACTCTCGATTTGAAGACACAAAAGTTGTAACTATCGGGAAAAACCCATTCAGGCAACATATTCCACAGCCTAGACGTTCTTATCATAAAAGTAGAGTAAAATCTCTTCATTCGTGTCTTTGGAACGTCAACCATAAAACGATGTCGCTTTTTCGAGTTGTGAGCATTGTGATAGAAAAGAGCAAGATGGTATTGGATTATGAAAATTAATTGCACACTTTCCGAAGTGTATTAAATAAAAAACCGACAAGCTAGTTGTTTTTTGGTGATGCTCAAGATTTCAGTCTTTTTCGCACAAGAGTATTATTACCTTTGAGCCTTTTGGCATGTCTCTCGATACATTCCAGAGCATCCAGCTGATACTTTGCCGATTCATTGCAAAAGTGCGAACAATATTCCAAACATTTGTAACATAAGCTTATAATAAAAACAGGCTTAAACCCAGGAGCCCGTTGAGATGAAATAAATTAATTTATATCATAAAAGTTGTCAAGTGCGAGTCGGGCTCGCCCATGAAGGCTTCCGTGTCAGCAAGTAATATAATACAAAAGTTCTTGTACTTCGTTGTTACTTTAATCAGTGTTTTAACAATAGTCGATTTATGACGTATTAAAATAAAACTACTTACTACATCTCATTCAAACCAATTTTCGTTGATAGTTTACATGGTAATGTACATCATACACTTTATTTTATTTTTATCATTCTCTTATTTTAGAAGTTACAGGGGGCACACTTTTTACCACTTTGAAGAGTCCCTCGTTTCGTTTTAGTCGAGTTTAGAAAAAAAATGGGACACCCCTAAAGTTTTTTTTTCTATTTTTGTATCGAAATCTTAATGTGGTTTACAGATTACATCTCCTTACCAAGTTTCAATAGTATAGCTCTTATAGTTTCGGTGAAAAGTGGCTGTGACATACGGACGGACAGACATGACGAATCTATAAGGGTCCCGTATTTTGCCATTTGGCTACGGAACCCTAGAAATGATATTATTGCCACTAAGTTACCACAATTTTGTTTGAAACTAACATACCTTACTAAATTCCCTTCAACCCTCAAGTCCCCCAGTAAAAAGAGCCAGTAATTTGAAGCGGCTAGAGTTTAACCACCTCGTAACACTTTCATAAAGAGCGCTTAAAACTTAGACCAAACGTTCATAAGCATATTCGACGGTAAAGTTCTGTATATTATGCAAGGAGGTTTGCTGTTGTTTTGTTCACTTAAAATAGATTGCGTGTTTAGGAAAGATGTACGAACTCCGTTGAACCTGGTGATAGTGTTGGCGGTGTAATGGTTAATTAATTTATATTATTAAACAATAAACATTATTTATAATTACTAGCGGTCCGCCCCGGCTGTGCCCGTGGTACATTTAGCTTTTAGTATTTAAGTATCATGGACAAATGTCTATGGTGTAAAACAATAAGCGTTTACCTTCTGACTTTTTAATTAATATTGATATTATTCTGTGAGTTTATTACTACCGTGAACTGTGTCAAGTCGCCGCATTGCTGTACCGGAGATCACATGAAGTGATAAATATCAACTAGAAAGTAAGTAATTGACTACTTAGTCAATATCTCTAATTGCTAAAGCTTAAAAGTTACTGAAATTGTAATTATTCATATTCCCGACGAGGGTACGACAAACAAAAAATTGAAAAAAATAAGAAGATCTATATGTACCCTGCCAAATAAAAGTTTGGTTTGACGCATAAATTGAGTTGCCTTATATATCCAACGGTGAAATAATTTTTGAAATTGGTAAAGTGTATCTAAGATTAGCGCTTTCAAACAAATAAGCTCTTCCCCCTGGTTAGAATCCCACTATCACCACTGGTTCTTTGAAGCCATATGTATAATGCCACTGACTTAAAAATGGTAATGGTAAGCATCGTGAGAAAACCGACATGTTTCTACAATATTTCCAGGTAATGCATTTGTCATTCCATTTTTATTCTAGAAATCCCAAGCTTCACTGCAATGTGAAAATTTGAGCATTTTACGCTATCACCGCTACCCAACACTTCCGTATTTACCTGTCCGAACGTATCTACAGGGGGTGATAAATTTTGAGCCTCACGTCGATCTGATGTATCTACCCCGGCAGAGTTTTTAAGCGCCCGTGTGAAGCGATCCTTGATAAATTATGTTTACTGCAGCCTTGGGCAATTTGGGCCGTTTCTGTTAGGAGTGATGTTTCTTTTAGGTTAGGTAAATTGTTGTTTTTCGTTGTTTAGAAGTGTTGTTACTTAAGTAAGCTTGAGTATTATATCAAGCAGTAATGTGCATACATTACTGTGTTCCGGTTTGAAGATTTTATATCTCTGTGTGACGAGCAAAGAGTTTACATATATTACATATTCATTCATAATTTAAGAGCGACGCTCTTGTCGGTGGAGTTCCTTCCATGTACTTCTACACTCGGCCTTCGCCTTGACTTCCTGATACGGCACTACATTTATCTTCTCCTTCACTTGGTTCATGTAACTTCTCCTAGGTCTACCTCTCTTCCTCCTCCCTTCTAATTTACCTTCCATTATTGTTCTAATGAAGTTGTCATGTCTTATCAGATGTCCCAACATCTTTCCTCTTCTGTTTTCTATTGTTTCCATTAATGTTCTTTTCTCCTCTACCATCTTCAAAACTTCTTCATTGCTCTTCATTTCCTTCCAGCTGATTCTCTCCATTCTCCTCCAACACCACATTTCGAATGCCTCAAATCTTTCCCTATCCCTTTGAGTCATGGTCCACGTTTCGCTGCCATACAATGCAATACTCCAGATGTAGATATTACGTATAGAGTTAGATTTTCCACACGGTTCCTTTGTGTCAATCGTAAGTAGATGACGTGCATACTTTCTATGGCAAAAGGATGATGTGCCACGACAAGAGTATGATACTTCCACAAGAGTGGTAAAGCAAGATGCTACCCGTGCTTTCGGTGTAAAAAAGTTTGTGACAATTCTATACGTAGTATATGTAAGGTCTTTGGTAACGAGCGTAGTACAGTGCTAAGTAATGATTTGTCGTCTTCATGTTCCTATAGCTGCGTGTCACTGTGCTGCTATGTGGCAAATATGTTGCTTACCATCAGGCACATGTCCTGCTCATCTCGTCACTTTAACTAAAAAAATTTGTTAAGAGTGATTTATACCAGATGAGCTAGACAAGTACTTGATGGCAATTAACGTACTTGCCCATAACAGGACAGTGACACGCAGCTAATGGACGATGACGAGTCCAAGGCTATGGACACAAAACTAGCGATGGACGAGCGACATTGGGGCGAAAAGACGGCGGCGTGGTGGCGACGCGACGTGAACAAAAGTATAGCATATTACAACAGAAATCTAAATAATACATTATTTACGCATTACTATGCACAGATATCTAAATAATGTATTATTTAGATTTATTTTAAATGACGTATTATTTAGATTTCTGTGCATAATAAGGCGTGATGACACTATTACAAATTGACGAATATGTATGGACAAACTAGCCGGCTGGCGCGGCTTCGCCCGTGGTCCATAATAAAGTACGTTTCCCATAGAGCTCAAGGATCATGGACATAAATCCAACGCTGAAATTTAAATCAGTTCCTGAAATTAGTGCGTTCAAAAAAAACCTCTTCAACTTTATAACATTAGTATAGATTTAAGAATTGAATACGTCTTGGATAATGCGTACACTGCCTCTATAAATTATCTGTTCGAGAGTAACCCCCGCCGTGTTATTGATAGAAACTGGGATATTATAAATATTACTAATTTATTTTTTTACTTTGTTACAGGTATTCGGCATTCTAATTAACAAAGGTTGAAAAGGTAAAATTAACTATAAAGAAGAATTTATGAAAATAAGAAAGATGCTCCTTTAATTAAAGAAATTGTAACGATATTACGAGTAAGAGTGTGAGCACACTTGATTGCCATCTCACCTGACGCAGTCTACGGTGGAGCACATGCAGCTTACGAAGAAAACGATTCTCTCTAGGATTGAAGACAATCAGATTATATCTATATGTAAATACTGACACAATAATTAATTATAACTTTAATGTTTTATTTCGAAATTAAAGTGAAACCTCATTGTTTCTTCCTTTTCGTTATTTAGTCTAACGCAAGCATACTATTATTCAGGAAAATAAATGGTTTTAGTAGTGGTAGGATTCTTGACAGCTTGACAGTTCGCCTGGGCAAGTACCACACCTTTGCCAGTTATTCCACCGCCAAGCAGTAATGTGCAAATATTACTGTGTTCCGGTTTGAAGGGCAATGTTTCCAGAGAAATTACAGGGCTTAGAGATATAAAATGTTAGATCTCTGGGTGTCGAGCGCAGTGCAGTGATAGGTAATGATTTTGACTCTTCGTGTTCAAATAGCTGCATATCACTGTGATGTTATATGCCAGGCATGTTGCTTACCATCAGGCACATGTCCTGATTTTCTCGTCACTCTTCATATAAAAAAAATGTGTAAAGTTGGTGATTACCGCTGAGGCGCTATTGAGCGCTTAAAATAACCAAGGACGGTAACCATCAACACACAATCGTATCATACGACGCTTTTTAACAAATTTATAAATGAAATTAAATTAAAAAAATCATTTCAACAGTGAAAACAAATTGTTAAAAATGTTTCGTTATGGCGGGAAAAATAATCAGTTGTCAAAATGTCAATAAATGCGCGCGCAAACAATGGCGACCAGACACAGACAAAAAAAATAGGTTTTTTTGTCTATCTGCGGATAGCGCTTTAGCCACGTACAAAATGTAGAATATAAAGTTTTCTTTATTACAAAAAAAAATAAAAGTTAAATGCTTGAGTGAAAGGTTTATTTTTAAAACATGTACAAGTCGAATTTATCTAAATAAATCCGAAGTTGCATGAAGTGACCAAGCAATAGGTACATTAACATTGACACGATCTTTTTTGTATCCAATCTTTAACAAGGACAATGCAACTCAACCAATAAAAAACCCCTATAACTCACTAGTGAGTAATAGCAATGAAAAAGTCACAGTTTGGTTATAGGTGTCATTATACGCCTGATTGCGGTGAAATTAGAGCACCTTAATGAGCAAGTGCTTTGACCTCTTTTTTATTATTGATGGACTTACCTACGCTTGATAGCCATATCGTCTGATGTTAAACGACGAAAGACGTGTCTCGAACCTACCACCTCACGCTTGAGAAATAAGATAAGATAATAATTTATTTCCTTTAAGAGATATCAATACAATTCACTTATAACTATAATTGCCAGGTTTCAATGCATGAAATCAAACGTTCTCATCACTAAGACACCACTGTTTCTCAAACTTCACACTCACAAATATCAGAGCGCTTCCTCAAACCCCAAGAGACGTATTAAACATTATAATGTAGAGTAATATTCCATTATGAGTGATACTGTCAGTCGTAATATCTCGCACTTGGCGTTTTATTATCACTCAAATTTCCCTACACACACACCGGGGTGTGATATCCATATTGTGAGGTTAGCTGTAGCGTTATCTTTATATGGTATCCGGCACAAAAGGATAGGTAGTTAACGGCGAAAAAAGTAGGTAGTGCTTGAGAAACGAATCGCGGGTAATTGTTATTTAGGCAAACTCTTAATTAGACCACATTGTCGCTTTAAAAAAAAAAGAGGGTGACTTTACGCAAGCTTCTTTTGGTTACACAACACTCTTCATAATAATTTGAGAAATGTCTATAGGTTAAACGATACGTTGTTAGTGCCAACTCCAAACACAAGAGTCAAGCGTTTTTATTTCACTCCATCACGGGCTGCTTCACAAAACATCAGATTATACAAAAAACAAGCGTCAAAATTAACGTTATTGTACACTTTTATTTTATAAAAGTTTTAAAAAGACGCAAGGGTTATAGCACAGGCTTGTCTATCAACACATAAAACCACGAAACTATTTGAACACGTAAATATAAATTTCTGCCTAACACTACACGGCACATGTAACTCAAATATATAATTTATCTTTTTTTCCTGTATGTTATGTAGTTTTTTTGGTAAAAAAAAAATGCAGCATTCCTTAGGCGTATTAGAGTAAAGTATATTTTGTTTGTCTGTGAATTTTCCGGCGCTTTTGCAAAGGTTACCAAATCCTTTTAAAGCCTACGTATGTACCGATCAAATTAGATTGTTTTCAGCAAAACGGGAATTAGGTTTTTAATTCACGAACACTCGCATGGAGTTTTTACTGAATTTCAAATCGCTATCATCCCGAAACTTGCACCGCTGCATAAAAAGGACGAACTGAGAAAGACATCGCATGCCGTAAGTGTAAGCTTTCATCAGGCGATATTGGTTTACGACGTCGATGATTTACTACGGGTTTATCCTGCGGGATAGAGTATTAAACATTTTAATGGATTTCATTGAATATGAGCCTTTTTACGTGGGAACTTGATTTAAGATACATGCAATACTGGCACTTATAGTTTATGAGTATCTGGGGGAGTATCAATAAGGTTGATATTTATGTAAATGTTTTTAGCACCAAGCACAACGGGGTTGTATAAGTTTGACAGGTATGTTTGTGTGTGTATGTATGTTATGTGTACTTATGATTTCGTATGTCCATAACAAATCTACTTGGGAAGTACCACACATTAGCCAGTTATTCTACTGCCAATCAGTTATGTGAAAACATCATTGCGTTTCGGTTTGCAGGGCAATGTTCCCAGACAAATTACAAGAATAAGCAGCCCACTAAATGTTGCCACTACTGGGACTCGGGGCCTTCTCTCGCAAGGAGAGACTTTAAGGCCATAATCCACCACGCTGGCCAAGTGCGTCAAGTCATAGAGATCATGAGAGAAATGACAAGGCATAGAGTTAAATTATATTGCATCTCTGCGTAATAAGCGCACTGCAGTGTTAGGTAATGATTTGGACTGTTCGTGTTCACTACTTGATTCCTTGATTCTGTGCTGGTATAGACAGTAGTGTAACTTACCATCAGGCGCATATCCTGATCGTCTCGTCACTCTATAAAAAAAAATATAAATAAAAGTCAACTGCAACTGCTACTACGCATGTCGCAAAATCACAAGATTTCATCCCTTCAAATACCATCAAAACGAACGCGGCGCATCCGATGTTCCGCCGTCGTTCAGACGCTACGCCTCTTTGTCGCTACAACAACAAGTTGGTGACGCGAGCCTTTAAAACTTACCCCGTCCAAAAAGTATTCACTGCTCAACGTGATTAAAGTTTCCCAATCAATTAGCACAGGTAAGATGAAGTCCATCAATTCCAGCAACCGAACCAATTTCGCCAAAGCTTTTTAACCGACATCAAAAACAGAGTAAACTAGCTAAAAAAACAAACGCCGTAAATTATGACTCGATTTTGATGCTTATTTTTTTGATTCATAGATGATAGATAGGTAAATAAAATTTATCAAAATCAGTATAGCAGTTTTAGAAATTTTTGATTCGTATGAAATTTGTCCGATTGCCTAGGTTTAATTTTAAATTAAAGTGGGTTTTTTTTCATAGAAAATTGATTATAATACTGCCTCTTTATTTCCTTAGTATAGGAACTCAGTACAGAAAATGTCGCATTCAATACATTCCTAGTTATAAATTATTACTCGTCTGTAACAACTTGGCCATTTGCGTCTCAACTACCTATTCAGTACTACTCACAGCTGTCTGCTAAACTTTTGTCTGTCCGTTTATTTCTATTTTAGTAGTTTTCCTTTCATAGATAGAGAATGAATGGAATTTCACATGTCGTTAGAAATGTATGTGGCATTATTGCAACAAAATGTATTGTCTAGTCAACTAGTCAACTCGCCATATTTTAAACAAACGTTTAAAATATTTATATATATATAAATAAATATTTAATATCCGCAACTCACCTCCCCCTCTTCAACAGCACTCAATTGGACAGCTTACAAGTGATGGCATAGTGCACAATCTTATTACTTTATACCCTTCTATCATCCTATATAGGTTTCCTGCTGTATCAGATGACCCATAAATTTTGTTCACGGGCCTGCAGTCTAGTAGGTTTGAATTCCGACAGTACCTGTCAGTGTAATAAAAGAGTTTTTCAATTCGACAATCATATTTTTTATGTATATGGTAGGGTTCTTGTAGTGATAGGACTCTTTGCAGAGTCTGTGTGGGGAAGTACAACACCTTTTCCAGTTATTCTACCGCCAAGCAGTAATGTTTGCATATTACTGTGTTCCGATTTGAAGAGCCATGTTTCCAGTGTAATTACGGGGCATAAAGATAAAAGATCTTATATCTCTGGGTGACGAGCAAAGTGCAATGCAATGATTTGGACTCTTCATATTCCAATTAGTTGCGTGTACATATTGTCACTCTAGTTGCGTGTCCATATTGTCACTCTAAGCTATATAAAAGAAATTGATCTGAATTCTCGAGAACGCCTACCCCAATTTTGATAATTATTTTTTGTTCAAAACATTCCACACAGTCATGTGTGTAAATATATCAACAAGAATAAAGACATATTCATACGTCGATTTATAGATGAGCAAAACATGCGCCAGATCGTAAGTAACACGCCCATGACAGGGCCGTGCCATTTAGCCAATTGAACATGACGAGTCCAGATCATAACCTAGCAGTGTACTGCGCTCGCCCAGAGATATAAGATGACTTATCTTTTCGCCCTGAAATTTCTCTGGAAACATTGCCCTTTAAACTGGTACGCACGTGTCCGTGTAGATTGTGCAAAGTATCTGCCGAATTAAAAAAACATATTCAATTCAATTCAATTCAATTCATTTATTCATACCATAAATTCATAAGAACACTTGGTAACGTCATTTACAAAAAGGCAAAGAATCTGTGTACATAATATGATAAAATAACAACGTCAAAAATAATAAAGCAGCTGTAAAGGGGCCTAGTCAATTACATGCAGCTGTAAAAAGGCTTTGTCGAAGACAATATAACAAATAATCAATACACACAGTATACAGATACTACATTAGTACAAACAATGTAACATCAAAAGTCTTAAAAATCTATTATTTTACCTTATTACAAGATTCTAATTTCGACACATTTCTCTTCCATACGTTACTATCTTTAACAAAGTCGTCTATATTATAATATGCCTTGCTCAATAGGTAGCTTTTTATTTCATTTTTAAACTTGGTTTCATAGAGGCCTTCCACTTGTACAGGGATTGCATTATAGAAGCGAATACCATTACATTTGAAAGAGTTATTTGTTTTCTGAAGTCTGCACTTAGGAAATACAATTTTGTGTTTATGGTGCGCTTTTGGATTCAGATCAGTTAATTTCTGCAGACGACTTCGATTTTTTCTTACATACATTATACATTCATAAATATACAATGAAGGGACTGTTAATATGTTAATAGTTTTGAACATCTCCCGTACTGATTCTCTAGGTGATAAATTATATAGACCAGACATAATTATCACAATTAGAAATTTACAGCTTGGGTCCACATATTTAACATTTCAACTTAATCTGAACGATACAAATACAAATACAAAAATCTTTATTGCTGTTTGTAGGTAAGATAAGATGATACAAAACATTTTAAAATTTGACCCATACAAACTGGCCTCTGCGAGAGGCATGCAATATGTCTGGCAAGACAATTTGTTGTAGTCTTCATTTATACAATAAAAAATAATAATAATAATAGTCAGATGATTAAAGTCTTCTTCTTCCTCATCTTTTTTTCATTTCTGGTTTTTATTTGCAGAAGCTATTTTAATTTGTTCGACCCAAATGAATTCGCCAGCAAAGTATTGTTTAATAGCTATATTTAGAAACTTACGAGTAGAATTCACCTATCACGGAAACGCGTCAAAAGAGTTAAATATAAAATAGTTTTACTAGAATATCAAAGTGAATTCTTGTGTACTATTCCACGTTTCCAAATAGAACCCAATCCTTCCAACGTGTCCAATCATCTATTTCCATTGATCTATTTTTATACGTGTGTATTCTTTAGTCGAAAAAAATGCTCAGTTTCGTGATATTGGTGCTATATTTCGAATATTTCGTGTTACATTTGCTTTTTTCAACCTATTTTTGGTGCTATTTTCTGATAAATTCATGTATCGAAAAGTTTTAGCAATCTCGTTTAAAACGCATGTTATGCAACGTTTTTAAACGAAACCAAAAACTTCATTATAAAATGCCCGCGCAAAATTGAAATACGAATTGGTGAAAATTGAGGGAACGCTCAAAAGTGCCGGTTCACTGGCCACTAACAAAAATAGGCCGGATTTGGCGTGGCCGCTTACACAAACAGTGAGGGAGAAAACGAAACAAAAAAAAAGAACAGATGCATTCGATTTTTAAACAACGTTGCTGAATAAATAAATAAAAGTATTGTGGGATAGATACTGGGTGTGGTGTAAATTCTACAATCGCGTGAAATTTTAATGACGTTTTATTAACTTGAAGAGTGATCGTAAGCAACATGCCTGCCACATTATAGCACAGTGACACGTAGCTATTGGAACATGAAGAGCCCAAATTATTACCCAGCAATGCACTGCGCTCGCCACCCAGAGATCGAAGATCTTATATATCTAAGCCATGTAATTTATCTAGAAACATTGCCCTTCAAACCGGAACATGATAATGTTTGCACATTCCGGTTTGAAGGGCAATGTTTCCAGAGAAATTTCAGGACTTGGAGATATAACATCTTAGATCTCTGGGTGATGAGCGCAGTGTAGTGCTAGGTACTAGGACTCTTCATGTTCCAATAGCTGCGTGTTACTGTTATGTTATGTGGCAGGTATGTTGCTCACCATCAGGCACATGTCCTGCTCGTCTCGTCATTTCTTGTTTAAAACAAAAAATCTTACATAATTGTAAATAATAAATAAATAGTTTTCAATTTCAAATTTAGATTTAAAAAAAAAATTATACTCGACTAAGTTTCCCATCTTTATTGAAGAAGCCATCAATTACGTCGTTTATATATGAAACCAAATTTTAGTTTTTTGTTCATATTTCAAATCTATTTAAAAAAAAACGAAACAAGAACAAAATTAAAATTTTTGATGAACCACCGACTACCTCAGATTTGTTATCTGTACAACATTCTACTAGTTAAGCCCTTTCATTTGATACCCATATTGAGGGAGTTGTGAAAATAGACATGTATTTCGCCATTTTGTAGAAGCGGCCATCTTGAATTTGAAATTTGTCATAGTGCAATGTATTCTACTAATCAAGCCCTTACGTTTGATACCCATATTTAGGTAGTAGTGAAAAAAATAATATAATACACCATTTTGTGGTGGCGGCCATCTTGAATTTGATTTTTTTATAGTGTATAGTATTCTACTAGTCAAGCCTTTTCATTTCATTTGATACCCATATTGAGGCAGGCTGTGAAGAAATAATTTGTCCGCCATTTTGTGGTGGCGGCCATCTTGAATCTATATTAACCAAACATAGCTAAGAACATCCGCACAAATATTAACTTTCAAATAAAAAAAGCCGCATCGAAATTGGCCCATCCGTTTGAGCTCTACGGTGCCACAGACAGACACACACACAGACAGACAGACAGACAGACAGACAGATAGACAGACAGACATCGACGTCAAACTTATAACACCCCTTTTTTTGGTCGGGGGTTAAAAAGAATAATCATAAATAATCGGTTCCCAATTGGCAGAGTTATAACGAAAAATACGTACAAAAAATTAATTTCACGTTTTCACTTCTATTGGCAGTCCCCATAACTGCCGATAGAAGTGAAAACTCATAATTTAGAATTTGATAGTTTACTTTGGAAACTACGCGGGTGAAACCGGAGGGCGTGGCCATGAGCATGGCCAATAGGAACGCTGACGCATTTCTACATGGCCAATGACCACGGTCCCGAGTTTATCCGAATTAATTATTTTCATTTTTTTCCCGAACGTGATGCTTGAGGGCAATCCACAGCCCACGAAAAATATGTCTGTAGTGCGCCAAAAGATGATTTCACTTCAAAAAAATTACATACTACCGTATTATTGAGAACCTCCTCCTTTTTGAAAGTTGGTTAAAAACCAAACACGGTACGAAGCAGTAAGCCAGTATTGTTTTCTATACAGTTTATTCCTCTCTGGATTTATGTGCGCATGTTTGATTTATTGACCTCGATGGTTTGAAACAAGATTGTAGGTACATTGGACGTATGTCGAAATTAGAAATAATACAAAAGTCACAGAAATCTAAAAATATTTAATTTAGATTTCTGTATCAAGAATCTACTTAGATTATTAAAATAGTAACTCGGATAGGACCGCAAACGAAACGAACCAGGCAGCCAAACCAACGGTGGGCAGATGAAATAATAAATATAGCTGGCGGAAACTGGATAGAGACAGCAAAGGAGAGAGAAGATTGTAGAAAAATGGAGGAGAACTTTACTCGATGAGAGGTTCTTGATAAAAAGAGAGAAGAAAAAAAAGAGTAAAATAAAATTAGGAATTAGCTGTGTATTTTATGTGTTCAATAATTGAATTATTTTATTTAGTTCAATTAATTTATTCTCAATGTTAATGTTGTATTAAGCAATGAAATAAGGTTAATTATATAGATAACTATGATCAAGAATCGAAATTTAAAACCATATTTTGATCACAAGACCAATACACAGTGCTGTGATTGGTCAACGCAAATCCATTATCTACAACATAAACAAATCAACGTTTATGAGTATTTTGCTAGAATACAAACAGATAAACAGACTAGATTTTATGTATTTTGATTATGCATACAAAAAACAGCTTTAACAAAAGATATAACTTATATTGGTGTGGTGAGTGCATTGGTAAAAATTCTCAGGTAATCGCTAATAGCGATTTTTTCTAGCGAATCCATAGTAGTGAGCTAAATAAAATAAATATTACATTTGGATATTCACACGGCACACAAAACAATTACTAGGAAATATATCGCATAAATTAGGGCAACAGTGGTTTATAAATTTTCGAATTTGGATTTTGGAATAATTATGTGGGGAAACAGCGTCAATGCTAGTGATGTTTTCGTTATCCAGAAAAAATGTATCCGGATCCTGGCAAACATTACACTCCCGAACATTAATGTAGCTCAGTTCCATAAACAATATTTTGTAAAATTTAAAATTTTGACCGTAGTTTCTATGTACATCCTGGAACACTGTAAATTTGTACGTAGTAATCCCCAATTTTTCACAAAACTGATAGATAGACGAAATTACCCAACTAGAACAAACCATAAACACAATCTAAATTTGCCGCGTTCAAAATTAACTTTGCATAGCTCGGGTCCAAACTCCACACTAAAATATATAACAAATTGCCTTCTAAAATAAATTCATTCATTCTGATGACAAGTTTGTCAAAGCGTTAAAAATATACTACTTGTAAAAGCTTACTACACAATAGAAGAATACCTTGCAGACAAATCAATCATCGAATAAGTCGATCCGCTCCGCAGGACATTAATCACATTGCCACACCCAATTAGGGTCATTATGGAAAACTACTACATACTGTATATTTAAATAAGACCAACAAATGTACCATAATGTTAGCAATAAAATTATTGAGTACATCAATGATAAGATTATGAAAAAATCATATACCTAAACGAAAAATTAATAAACTTGTAGTCCACTACGCTATGCGGTCTACAAATAACACGTGTGGTCAATGTGTGGTCAAAAATGACTCACTAGGAACGTAAAACATGATATCTCCATTCCTCCTTCAAGATATTTCCATTTACTGTTAAAACCAGTTGTAATAACAAACTGGAACTTTTCAAAATATACTGCACTTGGCCATTACGAGTATTATGCAGAAGTATTGACATGATCTTAATACGTTATGTAGAGTTAGTAATACCTTATTCATTTGAATACCAAGAAAACGAGAAACCCACAAAACTAAAAGATTTCGTTTTGACGTGACAACGTCTAATAAATCGATGAAGGCCGGCTGCGACGAAAAAGTGTCCCGTTTGTCCCGTTACACTCATTGTACGCTTGCGCCGCATCTATCAATGTTTTGTTATGACGTTGTCACGTTAAACTATCGTCCGTAAACCAACAGACTTTACAAACAACCATTTTTTACGTAAATCTATCATAAATATCCACTTTCGTCTTATTAGTATTTCCACTAAGTATTCATTAACTTTCCCAAAAAAACTTTGATAATTAAACTAACCTATTTTAGTCGTTAAATTAACAGACAGATCTGAAAAGTGGTTTGTTTAGACTGGGAGCATCAGACAAACAGTCGCGCTCGTTTGATGTCTTCCACTCGCCTCTTCAAGTATCCTTTCAAGGAACTTGAAAGCGAAGTTCCTTTTGAGGCGTTTTTGATTAGGTGTTTACGAGTTCGGTGGCTGGACCACCGGAGATTGCTGTCTGGTGTTCTAATTATTAGCTTGTTTAAATTTTATTACTTAATTAATAAAGTTTTATAGTATCTGTGAGCCACGTTACATCTGGTAAATTAGAATTGTAAACAGAATTGTACTGCAATGACAAAATTTATGAGCTAATTTACAAAACATTGAATGTCAATTAAGTCACTATTTGGAGATACAGTGATTTATACATTTCTCCGCACTCCGTAGTTTTGTACCGAGCAGTTTCTGTTATTTTTTTGTCATAAAAAGTAGCCTGCGCGCTAATCTAGACTATAGTCTATCTATATTCAAAATTTTAATCAGATCCGTTCAGACGGTTTAACTTGTTATTTTTCGCATTAATAATATTATTAGTAGACAATAGAAATTTTGTTCAAAAACCCAAAATCATTGACATCAGTAAGGTGTTTTCAAAAGGCAGGTTAACATATTGTTTAGTCTGTATCTTTTCTGGAATGTGTATCCTTCAAACAAGAACACAATAACATTTGTTTTTGTTCGTCCTGACATTTGCTTGCAACATTACGCATGTGTGTACAACAATGCGTTACCTAATAAAAATCTTGAGAATTTATCATGACATTTTAACAAGAATTAAACATATAACAAGACGCTGGTTCACATCATGCTGATTGCAAACATTTATTCCATAAATCAGCTGGTAATTTATCTCAAATTCACAGAATAAACATCAGGGTCACAGCAGACGGTTCCAGTCACAGCCGACCGCAGCGTAAACATCACTGCACCAATGTAAACACTGCACACATGTTCCTGTAAAGTGATCACCAAACCGACGCGGTCGAGTTGCATTGAAGCGGTGGCGGTCACTGGTTGATAGTTCAGTGTGACCAAGTAATTTCTAAATGAAAATAATAATTTCAAGAAAAAACATATATCTTTTGTATGAAATCTATGTCACACACGTTGTTGCTATTCAGTATTTACAATAAAATTTACAATGAAATTAAACCATACATAATTTTAAGTTATTGTTATTTTCAAGTCCACGTTTTTTTGTCTACGATGAAACAAAAAAAAATCAAAAGACGAAATGCGAAATTAAAGAGCGTCATCTTTTACTTTCACGCACTTTAATTTTAAAGTTACTTATATGAAATTATTAAGTAAGTCATAACAATGTGAAAATATGCCATTTTTGAGAAAAGAGTATAGGTTTTTCATTAGAGACATAAATTAAGATAACATAAATATATAGTACACATTGCTGAACATTCATATAATTCCTACAGACACATCTTCTGAACACGGTGACAAAAATAATTTTGACGTCAAGATACATTAAAATGGATAAACTGCAAGATCTACTACTGCAAGACCTTAGACCCTGGATGGACACACTGATCAAACTCAAAAACACAAAACAATATCATGATGAAACACAAGACGCTGGCGAAATTATATTTAATTTTTTTCATTTATAAATTAAGACTACAACAAATTGTCTTGCCAGACATTTTTGGGCTTTTTGCCAGACTTTTAAAATGTTTTGTATCATTTTATCTTACCTACAAACAACAATAAAGATTTTTGTATTTGTATTTGTATTTGTAAAAATTAATCTTTTTTTAATTACTTATAATACCATATCCATTTTACAACATACCTTTATAACACTTACCAACTTTACAACATTCACCAGAGTTCATTATTAGTGTTTCCTTTGCCAATTACAATGTAATGGCAATTTTAGTACAGATTATCCAATTAGGTACAGCCGAGCCGTGATCGCAACCACTGCACAACGCGCCCGTCTGACTCCACACTACGCTCCAGTTACAATAAACAGATCGCTGTCTCACTGACAACCACTCTTCTGCAGCTGGCTGAAAAAAAAAGAAAAAGTTTTTGTTTTTTTCCTTTCGTGGTGGTGATTAAGCATCCGCCTTTGATAAACGATATTTCTTTGGAGGGATTGTTTTAATGTTACAAAGAACAATTGGATTGAATGTTCTAACTTTTTTCTATTTATTTCTTACTACGAGCGATCCACGGTTTCATCCCCTTCCTCTTTGGTATACCGATATAAACAGTGGTTTATGTGTTATTACAGACTATAGTCAAACTGTTTTCTAAATTTCAACGTGATTCGTTCAGAAGTGTCTATATTTATTTATTTATTCAATGAGCACACAACACAGAATGTAATAAACACAAACATAAGAGTATACTGTACAGCACTGTATTACATTCCAAACTATGCGGGTCTAGAAACAACATTTGTTTAAATACAGTGGTTTGATAATAATAATATATTAAATAAGAGATAATACATAAAGAAAATTAGGCCAACAAATCTGAACTTAAAACTAACATGCTTTAAAACAGTAGATAAATAAGATATAAACATAGAACATTATAACACAACAAATAAGTACATAAAAATTGTGAAACAACTAACTGGCCAAATTTCAAATTTATAAGAGAGAAAACTTTGCAAAACACAATAAAGGTTCCATTAAGATAAAATGTATAAACAAATAATATAAAACAAACTCATAATAGTGTTTACAGTAAACACAACAGGGTTATTCTTTTAGATTAAAGTGTAAAATTTCTTTGATTTTCCTCTGAAATCGGAATAACCTTAAGTGAAAAATGTCAATGTCCCTATAATATTGGAGACAAGGACTTCATTGTATTATCGACCTGATTAAGCAACAAACATTCAAACATCCAAACTTTAATTATAATATATTAGTAGGATAGAATTCCTCTCTGATTTTTTCTATCTGACATATTCCAACAACAGGTTATTATTAAAACAATCAATTTCGTCGTAAAGCCAATACTGAATCTGCTAAAAATAACATCAAATGTACAGGTTTTGTAACTTTCAGAGAAATATTTTGTGTGAAGCAAATCACTTTTACACAAAATCCTGGTTCTAATAAGTTCTGTGAATTCCTGTATAGACCCTTTCACCGACTTCCTACACTTTGAATTTATAAATTGATCGGTGACATAAATAGATTTGACAATGACATAAGCAGCCCACTATATGTTTCCACTGCTATGACTCAGGGGTCTCTTCCACAAAGAGAGTCATGTCATGATTCACTAGCTCAGTGCGAGTTGTTGGAGGACGCATAACATCAAAGATTTGACGAATCGAATTTTCAAATTGAATTGAAATGATTAAAGATTTGGAACTTTTAAGTTAGCGGCATTTATTGTATATGGTGTTTACTGAAATAAATGATTAAATTAAATAAATTACGCTCATGATTTCCAAAAGACAGTGTCGTGCGTGGAATCTGAACCCCGGGGCTCTGAATCGGCAGTTGCCGTTCTCCCGACTAGACCAGCCGTAACTTGACTGACTTGACTATGCTTAGGCATAAAAGAGATTTGAGTAGAGTTTGAGAGAGTAACAGATTTACGAAATACGGTGGCAACAAAAAAATCGTTTAAATTGTAATTTAAATAACATACAAAGGGCTATAAAAATAATTGAAATCGTGACCGACGAAAGAAAAATAGGGTAAATATTCTCCACTCGACTGGCGTTCTAGCTATGAGTGGCAGGTTGGTAGTAACTCTGCCTGCGTAGCCGTGGGTTTTAGGTTCAATTCCCATCCAGGAATATTGCGTGATGAATACATATATACAATATTTGTTGTGGATTTATGTATACCTACATATAATAAGTTTACAATTATGTATTTATTTATCACATCAGCTCTCTGGCTTCCATAGCAATACAAGCTTTGCTTAGTTTGAGGCTAGATGGTATTGTGTGAGAAATTTTCTTTAATATTTTATGTATATTCTACAGACTACTTCATGAACTCCTAATTCATTTCAAAACACGACCCCGAAACCAAATTAAATTGAATTCCACTGTTATCGTTCCGCCCAAAAAAGGGAAAAAGCAAACATAAAAAACGCATTTTTCACTCGCAAAAACCTACCTCATAAAAATAACTCCCGTCAAAACTCAGCTGGCTCCGTAAACTTTTGGGTGCCTTCCACGCCACCTGGCGGCCGTTCTGCCAAACTTTCCGACGAGATTCCTCGCATTTTACTACCTTTTGAATCGGTTATCTCACGGGGTGCTCTCGGAGTGTATTCGAAACTTCCCGATTGGCTATTATACTCGCTTTTTTTGCTTATTTTTTTTTGGCTGCGTGGAAGTTTGAACGGTGCGGTACAGGTGTTGTGGCGTCAATTTTTAAAAAGTAAATTGAGTCATTTTGTATTTGTAAGTTGGTAATTTGCATTGTGCCAATTTTTATTGTTTAATTGACTGATGGCAAACTACAACATGCAACACGCCTGCTCATAACATCAGTGTCACTAAAATATTTGAACATGAAAAGCCCATTAATTAACTAACCCACAGCGCAGTGCACTGCGCTCATCACTCGGAGATATAAGATAATTTCTACGCCCTGTGATTTCTCTAGAAACAATGTCTTTCTAAACGAAACACTTTGCTTGGCGGTAAAGTAACTGGCAAAGTGTAGTACTTAGTCTGCAAGCAAACTTACTCTTTGCAGAGTCAACCTGACTAAGTACTACACTATCGCTACTAAAAAACACGAAATAATTTATGACAATTTAATCTTTCGTGACTAAACTGTAGTGACGTAATGCCACAAACGTTTTGTTTTCTTTAGTCATAGCCTCTACTGCATCGATGTAAACTTGTAAACCATTCGACGTAGATACCTATTATAAATATCATTAGTTTTTTTACATGTAAATTGATAATTAACCGCTTCTGTGTGTAGTGTAAATGGCTTACAAGCCACCAATCTACTTGACCCCTAGAATCGCTAGCGGCGAGGTATGCTGTGGTTCTATTTATTTTGGTAGTTGACAACGAATAGTGATAGGTAAAAACGTCCGGAGCTTACCGCTTCCTGCAACCGACTAGAGCGGAAAGAGTGAGCTCACTCTTCCTAACGATGACATAATTCCATGCGCCTCAAGTTTGGGAGGGCACATCTATCGATTTATATCCATGATCTACTGTATTATGAACGTTAGGCTAGAACATCGATATACAGTATGGTTTCAACGTCTGTTGGACCAGCCAGGGCAACAGCCATAATCTTACTAATGTTATGTATTTGTAAATGCGAAATTGTATATGTTGGGATGTTTTGATGATTCGACGTTTGTTGCTCCATCACGTCGGAATATCTGAACGGATTTGGTTCAAATTTAAGACACACTTAGAATATGGTCTGGAATAGTACATAGGTTACTTTTTATTCCAGAAAAAAAACGAGAACGAAAACTAAGCGAGTACAACCGCGGAGAGTTGGTAGTATTAAGCTTAAATTAGAAAACTCATTTAATTATTTTGGACGGAAAATTATTTTAAAAGTTCCCATTTACTTCCAATCGTTACGAGGTAAAATAACGATCTTAAAATTTATTGTAGTTATTAAATCTAAAAGTATGTTTTAGTAATAAAAATATCGTCAATTAAGTTAATTAGTACACCAAGTTAATTAGCAAAGTAATCCTTACTAATGACGTAGGCACGGCAATGAAAAGCTTCTTTAGAATTCTATTTCTTAGGAATTACAAAATATTTAATATTATATTAATATTAGGTACGTGTACTTGACATAAATAATAATTTTTAATCTCGACTCCAGCTGACGAAAGCAAAAATATCTATTTGAAGAAATATTTAATTTAGTGTGCTTATTAATTTGTAAAGGTATATAGAAAGAAACTTTTGAAGAAACTATTACATTTTATGGGTACTCCATCTTAGACCGCAAATTCAATTAACGTCAGGCAAAATGGCGGTTTAAGGCGCGTCCCCGAGCAAAACGAATTTTTTACAGTTTTCAGAGCTATCTACTCGTTATAAAATACACGAAACTTCTGCAAGATCTTGACTATAAAATGGTAAATTCTGTTTTTTGTTACTTAATGTATTGGTTAATTAATCTTCCCACACCAAAACCACAAAAATTGGATATAGTTTTATTTATGTATCTACTCGAAAAGCCGCCATTGTGAAGTCAAAAAGTTACGTGTAATAGATTGTTACTACTCGTATGTAGGCACGTGGTAAGTAGGCACAGGTAAGTAGTATCTATCCACTATCTGTTAGTCGGCTGACACCGACTTCAAATACGAATAGGTGAGTGAGTAGCGCTTATAATAATGATATTAATTTATTTTTCGCTTTTGAGTGCCTATTTGTGGTTTTGAAGTCGATTAAATTTTTTGTACGAAAATAGTTTATTTTACCCTTTTTAGTGCAAAACAAGTTTTTATTAATGTATTTACACAATTTCGTATTGACAGGATCGAGTTTCATAACTTTTGTGAAATCTATGCGTTATCCAGAAAATTGTACGCAAATTTTAGTTTATGGTACATATTTCAAAAACCACCAGACTGATTTCGATAATATTTATATGGGACCATTTGGAAAGCATCCGAACACAAAAATAATAATTTTAAAATCGGTGTGGGACACAATTTACCACTTTGGAAGAGTCTCTCAGTTTAGAAAAAATAATGTTGGCATCCTCAATATCATTTTTGAAGATCTATCCATAAATAACCTACACGTATGGTTTTAATGGAAAAAAAATTGTTGAGTTTTAGTTCTAAGTATGGGACACACCAAAATTTATTGTTTTTATTTTTCTATTTCTTGTTAATCTTAATGCGGTTCACAGAATACATTTACTTACCAAGTTTTAATTGTATAGTTCTTATAGTTTCGGAGAAAAGTGTATGTGACATACGGACGGACAGACAGACATGACGAATCTACAAGGGTCCCGTATTTTGCCATTTCGCTACGGAACCCTAAAAACGCCTATTATTCGTAGAAAGAGTTTTTGGTGACAAATACCACAAACGCTTGTTCTAGACAACAGTGTTGTAATTCCTTTTTTTATTTTTATTGAATAATTAATGTATGGTTGTGACTTGTAAATGCTTTTTACCAATAAATTATAGTGGAGCGCCTGGGGCGTTAAAAACCTTAAAACCTCGAACTTGAGCTAGAGTGAATGAAATTTAAAAATTTAAAATGCAATGTTTAGCTACTAATATATATTAAAAAGTTTACCAATTAAAAAATTGTGATCTTGATAAAAAATTAAAAAAATGATAATTTACATAATTCAAACAGTATATTTAGACGACAGTAATCGGGGGAAAAAAGTAAATGACGGAAAATTGACTAAAAAATGAAAATTATTAATAAAAATTGTTTTTTATCTAAAGAATTTACATTTTTGTCATCATCATCATCATCAGCCGCAAGACGTCCACTGCTGAACATAGGCCTCCCCCCTAGATTTCCACAACGAACGGTCCTGCGCAACTTGCAACCAGCGGTTTCCAGCGACCTTTGTGAGGTCATCTGTCCATCTAGTGGGAGGCCGTCCAACACTGCGCTTTCCGGTTCGTGGTCGCCACTCGAGAACC
The DNA here is from genome assembly GCA_017562165.1 of Ectropis grisescens. NCBI lineage: Eukaryota > Metazoa > Arthropoda > Insecta > Lepidoptera > Geometridae > Ectropis > Ectropis grisescens. The sequence continues at coordinate 1,637,729 of CM029791.1, read as the reverse complement.
TTTCTTCCCCATCGGTTGTCAGTTCTGCGAGCGATGTGGCCTGCCCATTGCCACTTCAGCTTGCTTACTCTTTGAGCTATGTCTGCCACTTTCGTTCTTTTGCGAATATCCTCATTACGGATTCTGTCGCGCAAAGAGACTCCGAGCATAGCTCTCTCCATAGCTCGCTGTGTGACTTTGAGCTTTGTTATGAGACCAACAGTGAAGGACAACGTCTCAGTTCCATAAGTCATCACTGGCAACACGCACTGGTTAAAGACTTTCGTCTTTAGGCATTGGGGTATTTTGGACTCAAAGATGTGCCGAAGTTTCCCGAACGCTGCCCATCCGAGTTGGATCCTTCGCTGGACCTCTTTGTCGAAGTTGGATCTACCTAATTGGATCTTTTGACCCAGGTAGACGTATTCGTCAACAACTTCGAGCGTGGTATTCCCAACAATAACCGGTACAGGTGAGACATGAACATTTGACATGACCTTCGTCTTGTCCATATTCATCCTCAAACCTACCTGTTGGGATACTCTACTGAGGTCCCTGAGCATAGCACCAAGGTCCTCCAGCGAGCCGCCACAATGACTATGTCGTCGGCAAACCGAAGGTGAGTGATGCATTCACCGTTGATATTGATGCCATATCCGTTCCAGTCCAGTAGCTTGAAAACATCTTCCAGCGCGGCAGTGAACAGTTTCGGAGATATAACATCTCCCTGTCTCACGCCTTTCTGTAGCTGGATATGTTTTGTGCACTGGTCCTGTAATCGGACAGACATTGTGGCTTTGCTGTAGATACACTTCAACACTTCGATATAGCGATAGTCGATGCGGCATCGCTGGAGAGACTGAAGCACTGCCCAGGTCTCGATGGAATCGAAGGCTTTCTCATAGTCCACACACGCTATACATAGGGGCCGATTATACTCCTAGGTTTTCTGTATAATCTGCCGAAGCGCATGGATGTAGTCTATGGTACTATAAGCCTTTTCGGAAACAGGTGTGTTACATTTTTATATATATTAAATATTTTCTTCGACTTCATTTATTTGAATAATAGGTTGAGTATTGAAACAGTTGTCGTTGCACTGTAGACATGCTACAATACAGTAGAAGCCACTTTTCCGACATCCACAAGCAGCACATCCACATCCCTTTTTACAATTACAAAATAACATTTGTAGTAGATTATCCGGAGCTGGTAATTGAGTCATTGTTACTGGAATGAGCATATTTCGGGAATACTTCCATTCTCAATTTTCAATATTTACGTCATTACCTAGCCATATCTGAATTTGCAAGTACACTCTTTTCAAGTGTTCAAATACTGCATCTGTTGTAGGAGGTAATGATGATAATACGACACTTGTTTTTTCCTGTTGCTTTTATGAAAGAATTGAACCTCAACGTTTTTAATCTTTAATTTTGCTGGAGTTCCATATAAACCCAAAATACATGTTATACCGGCTTCAAATATATTATTATGTCTTCGTTAACATTTTTGAATACTTTCGCTGATTCGTGTAAATCATGACGTTTCTCAAAAACCATATACATATTACGGCAGCAAGTCTAACCGAAAGGTTTATAATAAGTAAATATCTAAGTAAAAGTGAAAATTGTACATCTGTTACTGAATTTAAGGTACTGTAAAGCGTTTTTGTTAATTATGTATGAATGTACTGATGAAATGGACTACTTCAGCTGCACGAGGTAACTGTGAATAAGTTGGTATGAAGGACTGATTCCGAAATATAATGCTGTAGACTGATCATAGCTTTTTTATTTATGGACTAATTGTGTTCTTATTTTAGAATAAACTACGTCCCTAATACAAGCGATGAAATAAAAAGTCTTATGTGAAAGTTAAATAGGAATAAACCCGAATATCCGTATAATTTTCACTGTTAAAAATACACAACATGCACAATTTTCACTGTTAAATATACACAACATGTACAGGAACTGAACTATTCAGAAAAAAATCGTTTCGTTGTACATTGCAGCTGCCGCTGCCACTCCCCTCTCCGCGTTATACTACCTGCTCCGGGTCCCTACGACCTTTAATACATTCAAGTAACTTCTAAATATGTTCTTCTATGCCTATTTAAGTCAAATGAAACGTATACATAAAAATAATATTATTTAATTAAAATTTATATGCTTAAATTTTTTATTTTTTTATTTTTCCGTTTAAATAATAAAAAAATCAAAAGCACAAAAAACAAAAAGGTAAACATTGCAATTTATAGTTTAATAAATAAAATTCCACTTCAAGCATAAAAATTCATTCACTGCAGCAAAAGTTCGAGGTCTAAACCCCCAGGCGCTCCACTATTATCTGTATCACGGGAAAATAACGCAACTACGCTGATAAAATCGTGGGGTGCTGCTAGTTTTTATATCTAGCGGTCCACCCCGGCTTCACTCGTATAACATATAAAACAGCACCCAGAGATTACGTACATATCCAACGGTGAAAGAATTTAGCAAAACGGTCTAGTAGTTCCTGAGATTATCGCGTTCAAACAAACAAACTCTTCAGTTTTATAATACTAGTATAGATAATTGTAGTTTGTAGTGCGCCTGGGGAAGCACCACACCTTAGCCAGTTATTCTACCGCCAAGCAGTAATGTGCGAACATTGCTGTGTTACGGTTTGAAAGGCAATGTTTCCAGAGAAATTACAGGGCTTAGAGATATAAGATCTTAGATCTCTGGGTGACGAGCGCAGTGCAGTGGTAGGTAATGATTTGGACTCTTCATGTTCCAATAGCTGCGTGTCGCTGTGCTGTTATTTGTCAGGCATGTTGCTTACCACCAGGCACATGTATTGTACGTCTCGTCACACTTTATTTAAAAAAAAGATGTAAGTCGGATCTATAGCTTGCTCTTTATTATGGTCCGGCAATGTTACTATGCATCGGTGCATTCGTTGATTCAATACGGTGTTGAGATCTGGGGGCGCGCTGCCGAATGGGAGCGCGTCTTTAGAATGCAAAAAAGAGCCGTACGAATAGTTTTACGCGTGCCACAGGATACTCCGTTGGCATCATACTTTCGGACCATGGGAATACTAACGGTAACGGGTCTAGTGTGTCTCCAGGCGGCTCTGTACGCCAGGGATCACCCCGAAGAGTACTCGCACGTCGGAGACACGCGCGCGACAGACGCGGCGCGGCACGCGCACGGCTGCGCGCGGTGCCGCACCGGCTGACCAAGTCGGACAAACTGGTGCACGTCACGGCGACAGAGGTGTATAACCGTCTGCCGCGCGTAATTAGAGATGCTGCCACAAGACGTTTATACAAGCAGAATCTAAAGAATTGGCTTATCGAACAGGCATTTTATAGGTACTCTGATCTGACCGAAATAAAATTGACATAATTTGTTTTGATTGTCTTTGAATTTATATCCATTTTTTAATTATTTTTACTTACTTTTAATGAATGTTATGAATTTTCATGTATTATTCGATGACTATGATTACTTAAGTTAAACAGATTTGACATTAATATTTATGTGACATTGTTGATAATTGTTTATACTTATCTTAATTTTTTATTTAATTTTATTTTGATATTTGTGTAAAATGTACACATGATGTATACCTATGGATTAATTTTGTGACATGTAACATTTTCGTTATGAATAAAATACTATGACTACTATGACTATGACTATTAAATACCTAGATTACTCAGTAAAGTTCAAAGACCTTCAATATCAATGCGATCGCGATTACGCGATCGCTTTCAAAAAAAACCGAGGCCTTATTACGACCGTCGGATCATGATCTATCTTCGCGTCGGTCGTCCATCATGTTACATTAGATGTGTGGGTTGATGTGTCATGCGTTGGATTCTTCGGTAATTTATGTAATGAGGATTATAAAAGGCTTTCAAGACTTGCTTGCCCTAATTGTGTAATTTGTTTCTACCCATATGCTATACTAGGAGCGATCCGAGGTTTTACCCGCGTAATTTTCGTTACCATTTTTTCCTGGATCTAAAAGTTTGCATATTAGCTTGATGCATCGATGCATGCATTTTCGGTACTTGCTTTGTACGATAACAAACCTTACTTTGCCGCTAGCTCCTAGCGACATTTCTTTTAAAGTTTTTTTTTTTAATAAAGTCCTACGAGACGAAGAGGGATTGTGCCTGATGGTAAGCAACATGCCTGCCACATAATAGCACAGTGACACGCAGCTATCGGAACATGAAGAGTCCAAATCATTACCTAGCACTGCACTGCGCTCATCACCCAGAGATCTAAGATGTTACATCTCTAAGCCCTGTATTTCTCTGGAAACGTTATTACTTATAAGGTATACTCATAAAATATGTTTTTCTAGACTATAATCTAACTATTATCCAAATTTCAGCCAAATCTGTAAATAAACTACGACGTGATTGAGAAAAAAAACATCCGCACATTTACATTTGTGATATTGTAATAGGATATACAGTTATATATAATATAATATACAGTATATACAGAATATAAGTTACGGCTCGTCTAGTCGGGAGAACGGCGCCTGCCGATCCAGAGACCCCGGGCTCAAACCCCACACGCACCACTGTCTTTTCGAAGTCATGTGCGATGTCAAACCGATATGTACCTAGAATCTTTCAAAGTCATGTGTTATGGCCTTAACTCTCTTGCAAGAGAAGGACCGAGTCCCAGCAGTAGGAACATTTAGTGGGCTCATGATGGTATCATTTTTTTGATTATGAGGTGGGCTCATAATAGATATATCAATAATATTGTACAAAAACCTGACCAAAGTTATAAGGGATCAATCTCATAAAAAAGTTATGTTGGTTTGTGTATGCTTCAAAAACTCAAAAACTTCTGGGTACAGCTAGTACCTAATACGTAAATAAACACTTATGTACATACATTATTTTTGCCAAATGTATTCAGTCTGTAAATACATATACAGCTCTCTGAAGCTCCGAATAGCGGCCATTATGGATTCAGGTTTTCATGAAAAGTTTGAGCCCTTAAAAATTATTTACTTTTTCTCAGAAAACTCTTATATAGGGTTGGAAATTAACTGTGTATTTGTCGAGAGTTCTAGAAGATTGAAGGCGTTCTCGTTGCCGTTGCTTTCTCGTGACAAATAATAGCCTACATATCGATACCTTAATTTGCAAAACAAATAACTCCATAGTAGCAAATTTCACAGGGGCCACTAAAAACTTAATATAAAAAAAAATTAAGCATTAAAAAGAAAAAAACAAACATCCCTTTGGAAATTGTGTTTCTTATTAACTAATAAACACTTAAAATAATGAAAATACCAGTTACGCAAAGATTTTAGTGGTGATTTAGTGTGACACCTGTGAAATATGCTACTATGGAGTTATTCGTTTTGCAAATTAAGGTATCGATATGTGTTCATCCCAGCTATAATATGTTTTTCAAATTTCAACCCGACCCGTCGTACCTTCGACATGATTGAGCAACAAATGTTCAACCTTCGAAGTGTCCAAAAATTTACATGTATAATATATATTTTATTTAATAAATATTGGTGGACAATTCACACACAACACCGTCTGACCCCAAACTAAGCAAAGCTTGTAATATGGTGGCCAGATAGCTGATACAATACATATATAGTTTTATACATACTTATTATAAATAGTGTTGAATGTTATATTATCATTTTTGATTTCGCGCCTTTTTATGCGGTTGCCGCTTTTGTACAAAGCTGTCAATGTCAACTCTCTCTTATTCCGGACACCAAGCGACCGTGTATTACTTTAAGTATTTCTCTCAATTTAATATAAAATAGATAATTAAACCTGAGCTACGTTGTTTAATTTAAGAGGTTATGGGCCCAGAAAAGCTCAGAAGTAAAAACAGTGTAAAATTTAATCGTAAAAACAGTGATCCAAGACATTAGTCAACTTAACCTCTAACACGGAACGTGTTTCGTGAGAACGTGCTTTCGCATTGGACTTCTGTGAAGTATCTCCAAATTTGAATTGAATTATCTAATTGAAGATGGCATTACATAATTCCCCCGCATTTATCGAAAAGCTATCTGGCCGTGAAAATTATGCAACCTGGCGTTTTGCAATGCAAACCTACTTACAACACGAGGAACTATGGGATTGCATAGAAGACAGCTCAGATAAAGTAGATAAGAAACGAGACACTAAAGCAAAGACGAAGATAATACTCTCAGTCGATCCAACAAACTATGTGCACATTCAAGAGGCTGGCACTGCCAAAGAAGTATGGGAAAAATTGTCCTCAGCGTTCGACGACTCTGGGCTGACACGCCGAGTTGGTCTGCTGCGAGATCTGTGTAATACCTCGCTCAGTGGATGTCAAAATATAGAGGAATATGTAAGCAAAATAATGGGTACCGCTCATAAGCTCAGAAACATTGGCTTTAAGGTAGATGACGAGTGGCTAGGAACCCTGCTACTCTCCGGTCTGCCTGATACATATCAGCCTATGATAATAGCCATAGAAAGCTCTGGAATGAAAATTACCTCAGATTCTGTTAAGGCAAAGTTACTACAAGATATAAGACTGTCTGAAACTGACTCCAAGGCATTTGTAGTAAACAAAAAATTTCAGAAAAACAATAAGAACCTAACTAAAGGACCGAGATGCTATAATTGCAATAACTATGGCCATAAAAGAGCAGAATGCAGATATAAAGCGAAAGACAAACAAAAACCTAGTAGTTCGTCTTATGCTGCTGTATTTGTAGCATCACTCTCACAAAACGATGCCTGGTTTGTAGACTCCGGTGCAACCTCGCATATGACCAAACACAAAGATTTGCTTCAGAATGAATCAACGTCGTCTATTAAGAAAATAAGAGTTGCAGACAACAAGGAATTATCTGTGCAATCCTCAGGGCAAGTAAGTTTGGACACTTATAATGATAAAGGTCATGAGAAAAAGGTCCTGTTTAATAATGTCTTATATGTTCCCGAACTGGCAAGTAATTTGATATCTGTGAGTCAGATTATTCGAAGTGGTGGCCAAGTAAAATTTAGTAAAACTGGCTGTCTTATTATAAACAGTCAAAACCAGATTGTAGCGACAGCTAGCTTAATCAACAACATGTACCGGCTGGATATTCCAGGAGGAGGCTATGCATGCATGTCTGATGTTGAAGAACAAGATATTTTCCTGTGGCGCCAAAGAATGGGACATCTTAATTTTGACAGTTTAAAGAAAATGCCTGAAAATGCAGACCATGTAACTTTCTCAGCAAATACAGAAAGTCTGACATGTGTCACTTGTACAGAAGGCAAGCAAACAAGGCTACCTTTTAAAAGTGAAGGAAGTAGATCAACGGTTCCTCTTCAGCTGGTACACTCGGATATATGTGGACCTATGGAAACACAAACAATAGGAGGTGCCAAGTATTTTTTTAACCTTCACAGATGATTATACTAAGAAAATTTATGTGTATTTTCTAAGAAAAAAAAGTGAAACACTAGGAAAATTCAAAGAGTTCAAAAATGAAGTTGAAAATCAATTGAATAGCCACATAAAAAATACTTAGAACAGATAATGGTCTTGAGTATGTCAGTCAAGAATTCTCTGACTACTTAAAAAGTGCTGGTATCATACATCAGACTACCACACCATATACTCCTGAACAAAATGGGACTGCAGAACGAATGAACAGAACCCTCATTGAAAGAGCAAAATGTATGCTGCTTAATGCAAGACTACCAAAACAATATTGGGCTGACGCTGTACACACAGCAGCCTACATCATTAATCGTTCTCCGACCAAATCCCTGTCATTCAAGACACCAGAAGAACTATGGTCTGGGCGGAAACCAAATTTGAAACACATGCGCATATTTGGTTGTGATGCCATGGTGCACTTACCACAAGAAAACGAGTAGTGTCAGTAGTCCGGTTGTTAGTTCGGTTAACCGAACTACTGCAACTTTTAGATTCATAATACCAAACTCCAGAAAAGTAATAAAAAGCAGGGATGCTACATTTCTTGAATCTACAGTCCAAAGAAATTATGTACCAATACAAATGTCAGAGAAGAACCCAGTAATCAAAACTAATGTACCTCTAAATGGAGAACATAATTCCACTGAAAAAGATGAAGAATCTTCAACAAGTTCATATGATACTGTATGTGAAAACAAAACATCTTCTGATAGTGAGTACTCACCTGACACCAGTTTGGATTCTCACATAGTTAGCAATGTAACATTGAGACCTAAAAGAAAGAGAAATGAAGCAAAATAAGTGATTCTGAAGAAAGTGCATACCTGTGTCAAAAGGAAGACATTCACTCAGGTGTTCCAATAACATATAAGGAAGCTGTGAACTCAGTTGATAAAGATAAATGGATTAAGTCTATTGATGAGGAACTGGAAGCTCATCAGAAAAATAACACCTGGACATTGGTTACAAAACCTCTGAATTCTAAGGTAATACCATGCAAATGGGTATTCCGAATTAAGGATGAACCAACGGGTCCGAGGTATAAATCAAGACTGTGTGCAAAAGGATATTCACAGACCAAGGGTATTGATTATCATGAAACTTACGCTCCGACAGTCAGGTATGATTCTATACGTTTGCTTCTTTCAGTTGCAGTACAAAATAATTTAAAAATTATACAATTAGATGTTAAAACAGCATTTCTGTATGGAGAACTTGATGAGACCATCTTTATGAAACCACCAGAGGGCTTGCACCATGCAGACAATATGGTATGTAAACTTAATAAATCATTATATGGTTTAAAGCAGGCTCCACGATGCTGGAATAGTAAATTTGATGCTGCACTTAAGAAGTTTGGCTTTGTCAACAGTAAAGCAGACCAATGTGTGTATATTGGAGAAGTGAATAAAAAGAAGTGCTATTTATGCTTATATGTTGATGATGGATTATTATTTTCCTCGGATGAACTGGCTTTACAGGAAATAACAAAAGAATTGAGAAACATATTTGAAATTAAAATATTAACAAAACCTGAAAACTTTGTGGGAATGCAAATTGAACAGAGTAGTAAAGGCATATTTGTCCATCAGACTAAATATATAGAACAAATGTTGGCCAAGTTCAACATGACTAATGCTAATTCAACAGTGTTCCAGTTGACCCCACATGAAGTTGCAGAGAGAAAGTAGAAAGGGTGAAGAAGATGGATCTGATGCACCATACAGAGAAGCAGTGGGCTCTCTGATGCATCTGGCCATTGTGAGTCGACCTGATATCATGTTTGCTGTCAGTCTGGTGAGTCGTTTCCTTAATTGTTACAATCAGACACACTGGAATGCAGTTAAAAGGATTTTCAAATATTTGAAAGAGACTAAAGAGTATGGATTGAGCTATACACAATCTACACAAACATCAGACATCACCGGCTACAGTGACGCAGATTATGCAAATGATGTAGATACACGCCGTTCAGTCACTGGCTATGTATTCATTAAGAATGGGGCGGCTGTGACTTGGTCCAGCCAAAGACAACAAACAGTAGCTCTGTCTACAACAGAAGCCGAATTTATGGCAGCCTGTGCAGCTACCAAAGAGACAATGGATCAAACAGTTTTTAAGTGACATTAGTGAATACAAACAGGACTCTATGTGTCTCAACTTAGATAATCAAAGTGCAATTAGTGTCATTAAAATATTAATTTCCATAAGAGATGTAAACATATTGAAATTAAATATCATTTTATCAAAGAAAAGTACCATCAAAAGATAATTGTATTAAAGTTTGTTAGTAGTGACTGTCAGTTTGCAGATATACTTACAAAAGCTTTGTCTAAAGATAAATTTCAGTATTTAAGGTCAAAGCTTGGAATGTTATCATATAATTCATTGTCTAATTGAAACATAAATCAGTTTAATGATTAAAGCTTGGAATATTGTTAAAGTAACTTAGTTTCTTATTGATTGAGGAGTTAAACTAGTTTCTTATAGATTGAGAGTAAAATTAAAGCTTGAAATAATATTTTATAACTCGCTGTCCTATTGGTTCTGTAATAAATAATAGTTAAGATATATTATTAGAATGTTATAAAGTTTAAGTAAGTAGGTACTTTCTTACTGATTAATGGAACTTACAGAATAGTGTACCATTCAGTTTTTTTGTTACTGTTTAATTTAGAAAGTAATTATGTACTTGATATTGTCATAATAAGGCTTAAATTCAGGAAGGGTGTTGAATGTTATATTATCATTTTTGATTTCGCGCCTTTTTATGCGGTTGCCGCTTTTGTACAAAGCTGTCAATGTCAACTCTCTCTTATTCCGGACACCAAGCGACCGTGTATTACTTTAAGTATTTCTCTCAATTTAATATAAAATAGATAATTAAACCTGAGCTACGTTGTTTAATTTAAGAAATAGATTATAAATATTAATAGGATTTCGTACTTTTTATAAAATCTAAACTAAGTCATCAAGACAATATGTAAGGATAAGTTTTTTGTTCACATTTCAAAGATCACAACTCCGATTGAATCTTGATTGATTGCCAATGCGAAATCCTGACGCATTTCTAGATAGCCAATGGCTATAGTCCCGAGTTTACCGAAAAGTTTATTATCGTTCCCGAGCGTGACGCTAGAGTTTAATTCACAGCCCACAAAAATCTGGCTGTGGCGCGCCAAAAGGAATATGTATTTACTTCAAAAATTATCTTTTCAAAAAACATCAATTTCCCAATGAGAATGTTTTAAAATTTTGTTTTTCTTTCTTCCAAGTACTGGTAAGAGTATTTAGTGCTCAAACCCCGCCAGATGTGTCTGTCCAAACACGGTTGCAGCAAACAGCCCCATTGTGAGCGCTCGACGGTTTCGTGACGCGATGGCGTGTTCACGAGATGACACGATATAGCCGGATGACTGGACTTTGACAAATAGCTTTGAGCTGCTTGTAACTCGAAAAAGTGACATCGTTTCATGATTGATTTTCTAAATAATCGAACGAACGAAATCTGACGCTACTTTTGTGACAAGAACGTCTAGACCGTGGAATGCGTTGTCTGAGGGTGGGTTCCCAACGAGTCACACCAAACGAGTCACACTGTGACTCGATGGGAATTTTTTTTCCCAACGAGTCACACTATCGTAACAGTGTGACTCGATGGGAATTTAAACTATTAAAGAAAGTTGCAACGAGTAACAGTGTTACTGGTTGGGAAAAAAAATCCCATCGAGTCACAGTGTGAATGGTTGGGACATTATCCACCTTTACAGAGTGGGAGAAATGATCATGTTGATATTGGTATAATAAATGAACATGAATTCTTTTAAAATGATAAAAGCAAACAAATTATTTTTATTGTATAAAAATATATTTATACAATAAAAATTCACAAAGTCAAATTGCAAGATGTAAGTACATCGTGCAAGGCTTTTCTTTATCGTATTTTCTTTGAAATAGTTTTACTATTATCACGATTTATAATTTAAAACTTTTAGATTGTTTTTGCCTTCGATTTGTAAATAAACGGAAAGAAATAACGTGATGAATCTAATATTTTTTGAAGTTGCACTTCTTTTGACGCGTTAGGGTAAAATGATGAGAATATTTTTTACGATGCGTGCACACACTGGCACGGAACACCGAAACCCTGTATTAGGCTAGTAAACGTTGTACCTAACTTCAGGTTAATACTTCTTTGCAATGAAGATATTATATTTATATTCTATGATTGAAGTTAGACTTCTTAACAAGAGCAAAAAAAGAAGAAGTATGAATTTTTTACGTGCGTACATAAGTACACACACTTCTTTTCTCAAAGCTCAACAGTAACTATTGTCATAAAAGCTATATAAATACAACTAGTTTATAACTATATTTTTGTAGTGGTAGGACTCAAAGTCAAAGTACTTTATTAATAAATGTACAATTTACATGTCGATTAAATTATGTCATTAAAAAATAAAAACAAAACCACTTTACTGTAATACAATAATTATTGTACAGAAAACTGTCAAGCATTATATGAGTATAATGTCTTTATTACAATTGTACTGACCTATGTCAAATTAATTTCTTTACATTTTTATGGGAACTTTGCCATACCACTCTCTAAAAATTCGCTGAAACTATAAAAAGTTTGATCGATAAGCCAGCACTTTAATGGCCCAACTAAAGAGGATAGGTGCGGAAAAGGCCCCGCCAAACTAACTAACTAAGCCAGCACTTTAATCGGTTTTTGAAGCTGCCGAAACTTGGGGCCGATGTAACTATTTTGGGAAGAGTGTTATAAACTTCCGGTCCCATAATGTGAGTCAACTTCCGTGACCTCGTGAGAGAGTGTGGGATAACATCCCGCTTGTCGGCGTTGCGTATTTTGCGATGTAATGTCTCTCTCCTCGCGTGTTGTACGATTCTAGATTATTTTTGACATACACAGACACTTGATAGATCCAGATAGCAGGTAAAGTAAGTATACCAAGCTCCTTGAAATATGGTCTGACGGATGTACATTGCGATACGCCAACAATGGCACGTACGGCACGTTTTTGGGCGCGGAACGTACGCTCCCAGTCGGCAGCGCGTGCGTATAGCTCGGCGCCGTATTGTAACTGAGAATGCACTATGACGCAGTAACATGCACGTGACACTTCCGTAGACACCACTCGGGATACTCGTCTTAGCGCAAAGCACGCACTGCTAACTTTAGCACACATCTTGTCGATGTGGTGTTTCCACGTCAAGCTGCGATCAATCTCGAACCCCAAAAATGCGGTGTTCTGTACCTGACTCTTTGCAGAGTCCGTCTGGGGAAGTACCACACCTTAGCCAGTTATTCTACCGTGAAGCAGTAATGTTAAAACATTACTGTGTTCCGGTTCGAAGGGCAATGTTTCCAGTAAAATTACAGGGCATAGATATAAAAGATCTTATATCTCTGGGTGACGAGCGCAAGGCAGTGCTAGGTAATGGTTTGGACTCTTCATGCTCCAATAGCTACGTGTCACTGTGCTGTTATTTGGCAGGCATGTTGCTTACCATCAGGCTCATGTCCTGCTCGTCTCATAACCCTAAACTTTATTTAAAAAAAAACTAGACATCAAACAATAGAATTAAGCTATTACTTTGCTACATCTACGATTTTAAATGTTTTGTCGCAGTAATTATTCATAAAATATTATATTTCTAAGCCCTATAATTTCTCTCGAAACATTTCCCTTCAAACCGGAATACAGTTATGTTTGCACATTACTGCTTGGCGATAGAATAACTGGCAAAGGCGTGGTACTTCCCCAAGCGGACTCTGCCAAGAGTCCTACCACTACATATTCATCACAATCAACTTAGGTACTTATAATTTCGCAAAATTTTTAACTAATGAAGCAATTCAAGCATCTTGCTTCAAAATGTGCAACAAGTCATCATATTTGGTTTTTCCCCACGATTTTATTTAATTTACTATGCCAAGACTCTAAAGCATTTGTCGTTCTGTGGGCTTCTCCAAAGACATAAATTCGGTATAAAACCTTCTCTTAGCCATTGTTTTTCCATATACTTGACAAATTGTTCTATTTCGAGATCTTTGGAACCATATATATTATAGAATAGCGTTAATGTTCACCCAGTCGCTTATAATATTTGTTTGATGGGAGTAAAGGTAGAACTACACTTAGTTTTACCATACTTTTTTTATATCTTCAGAATGCGTCAATTTCAATTCGCAGGCTTCTTTAAAATGGCTATGTTGTAGTGAAAGTAGCAATTCTTCACCACGACCCCGGGAAATATTTTCGCAAATGATTCATCGTTGCCATTTTGTAATCAGATTTAAAAGTTAGCCAAAATGTACACAGTAGTAATTTTTCAGACATTTACCAGGGCAGAGTTGGGTTGCGTTTTCAACGAGTCACACTGTGACACGTTGGGATTTTTTTTCCCAACGAGTAACAGTGTGACTCGATGGGAATTTAAACTAGTAAAGAAAGTTGCAACGAGTAACAGTGTGACTGGTTGGGAAAAAAAATTCCCATCGAGTCACAGTGTGACTCGTTTGGTGTGACTCGTTGGGAACCCACCTGTCTGAGTGGTATCATTCGCTTAGCATCAGATGAGATAGAGGTCAAATGTAAGCTTATAGTAGGTAAATAAATACGAGTAATAAGGGATAATTTTGACAATTAAATAGATAAGTAGATTGCCTTTTTATGGCACTTATAGAAGACAAAAATCTATATTGTATATATAGTATGGTAGGTATACTTGATTGTAATTTTATATCTTCACAATTTTGCCATGTAATAATAATTACATTTTTGTATGAATAAAAATGGTTTCTACAAAAAAACTCAAGCTCTGAGTCTGATTTTCTAGTCTGAATCATAAATCACAACGCAGATTACAAGTAGCCACCCAGACTCAAACTGTACACAGGTTTAGAAGCATTTGTTTGGAGCGCACTCAAATGAGGAGCCCTATGGGTACCCTCGTTCACTCTATGAGAGCGCCATTTGGATTCCTTTCAAAGGCTCCTGTACACACAACCTTTTGGAATCTGCAAAGAATTGCTCAAACTAAGAATTTTAAACGGTTCCATGTTGCTTTCAGTTTACGAATTCGTTCATTTATTGTTTTGAGAAATGCTTCAAACTGAATTTTCTAGACTGGGGTTAGCTTGAATTGCAATTCTAGAATTACAATAATGCAAAAGTATAGGTATGTCTATGTTTCCGGAGATAAGGCTATGAAAATGTAACTCTCATACAATAAAATAATGTAGGAAAAAAATCAGTAGATAATAACTAACTAACTAACTTTTTTCCAGTATCAAGTAAGACTCGAACAAAGAGTTTTGGCTCAACTTTTGTGATAAAACGTATAGGTTGTGGAATGCGTTGCCTGTGTAGGTTTTTTTCGATAAGTGTCATTATGTATGCAATGCATACAATGTTGGTTCAAATCGAGAGTGAATCGGTTTTTTCTATGTAAGATAAAATGCTCAATCGTCAAGTACCTAAAGCAAAAAAAAATGGATAAAATCCAGGTGAATTAAGTCTAGAGAGAATAATAATATAATTATTTATTACATCCACAATTTTTATAACAAAACTTAAAATAAATGACAATAAATTATATGCAGAGCAAAGGGCGACCTTATCGCTTAAAGCGATTTCTTCCAGGCAACCTATGAATGGATACGTAAATCATAGAATTATTGTACTGTATGTGGTGTAATACAGTATAAATATCAAAATATAAGTGTATAATAAAAAACAGTTCAATACAGATTAGGTAATCATTTAGATAAATACATTAATAATATTCGATAAACGCACATATACTGACTTACTTGAATACATAAATACATACATATACAATCTATATATATATATATAGAGACTTGGTTTCCTTTAGGTTATCGCACTCCTTCATGGACCACATTGACGCTTACATCAGTCGAGGCACATGAAAGTCAAACCTAAACCTAATTTATATAAAAAAGAATTAAAATACAAGTAGGTATTTGACACTAAGCTTTCTCGTGATATTTTCCCAAACCATTATAAAAAGGACTACGCTCACAGGGATATACTAGTTTAGGTCTAGATTTTTTCTGGCAACAATGCTCTTTGAACCAGATCACCGGTTACCGGTTATTAGAATAACTGTGTGCATAAACTGTGTAAATGTGGAATAACGGTGAGGCGTAGTACTTCCCCAGGCGGACTCTGCAAATAGTCCTACCACTACTAAACAGCTACTAACATTTACAGTATAGCGATGGGATAGCTAGAAAAGCAATGATTAAGGGTTGCTTAGGACAGATACAGTAATTGCCGTTGATATAGAGGTAACTAGAGACTATCTTTTTACCATTTCGTCACACAGAATCAGTGAGCATCTCGCAATGATCATACACTGATCTGCCGCGGTATTCCTCGTAGCCTGCTGTTTCGATGGGCCGCAATTTGCCAATCGAGTTAGCTACGGCCCTCAGGCCGCTTGGGCTACTCTCGGGCTTCTATTTTAACATCACTCGATTATGTGACGCGAAAACCCTGCTTAATAATTGTATCAATTTTGAAATTCTTCTGGAGTCATGTTTAATTGACTCCAGAATCCACTGTTCTAATGGGGTAGCAAGATTTCGAAAAAAATATGCATAAATCATTCTAGTGAGCAAATTTTAAATGTTGATCATTGAAAACCTGTACCTACACCAATTTTGATAACATTTATATGGATAATCCTTTAAAGTACGATTTATCAAACAAAAAATAAACATAAAAATTAATTGGCAGAGCTATTGCGTAAGATGCAAAAACATACAATTCTTCAATTCCTTCTCGATTAAGAACCTTATTTTTGAAGGCTTCGTCCTAACTCACTAATATTATGAGTGATTGAGGCAGAAACATTCACATTTGATTGGATGTTTGTTGCTCAAAACCAAATTTGTCAAGTTGCATTCAAAATATTGATCGAATTTTGATGAAATTCGATTTTGTGACGTGTAATTGAAAGAGCCTAAACTCATTTAAATAAAATTTTAAGGACAAACAAACTAGAGGGATAGTAATCTGTCTTCCAAATTTCAACCCTATCCGTTCCGCATTTCTGACATGAATAACTGACAAAAAAAATAAAATATAATCTTTCATATTCATAAAATACTATTATAGTAGTACCTACCTACTCCGCGGTTTTACCCACATACTTCCTGATCTCGTTATTTTATTTATCATTATTTAAGGGACTAAAATAAGTCCATGTGTTATTCCGGACTATTCTTTATCTATATTTCGTATTCGGAAGATTTTGAATGCAATTTGACAATTTTGGTTAAAATTTGGTTTTGAGCTACACTCATCTAATCCAAAGTGATCCCAAAGTGATTGAGCAACAAACATCCAATCCAATGTGAATGTTTGGATTGGATGTTTCTTCCTCAATCACTCATAATATTAGTGAGTTAGGATGCGAAAGTACAAGAGTGTAATATAACAACTGGTATCTATATGGTCATTTCACTCGTTATTCACTCGAATAGAAGGAACTGGTCGTGTGTATTCGAAAATGAGGCTCTCGGCCGTTCGGTCGCTTTGCATAACGAGCCGCTTTTACGGCCAAGATTGTGAGGCTGCCAGTTTGATTAGAGACCCTGCGCTTCTTGAGATGTCTGACTGTTGTAAACTTAGCTGTGTAGATTTTTTACTTCGGTAGTTTTATTACACTAGTCAGCAGTTGCTTTATTTTACATCCGTTTATTTCTCACTAGTAACATTTGTGATAAGAAGGTCTAGGTTACGGAATGCCTTCCCTGAGTAGGTTTTTCTCGTAGTTACAATCTTGGTGTCAAGTTTTTTTTTAGGTTAGCACGTTCCTTTGTAGACAGCATCGTCGCTTACCATCAAGCGAGATAGCGGTCATGTGTAAAAATTGGTTGCCTGTAAAGTCGGTATACGGGCGAAAGTTTTACGTGACAACTACTTTGAGTGGTAAAATAATTTTACGGAAGGGACGCGTGCCTTTCACTTTTATGTCTGTCTCTCTCGCTCTTAGGCGGGCTAACCATGCCCGAGTGGAAGGGACGCGTGCCTCTCACTCGCTCTCGTTGTGAGCGCATAACGTGAGCGGAGCGTAACGCAGTTTCTTGAAGTGTCACCCGGCAAACCAATTTATAAGACGTTGTCACGTCAAAAACCTATAAAAATTACAAAAATATTCCATGATTTTACGATTTTCTAGATAAATGTAGCATAAATATGTGTTAATCCATACTACCCCTACATTTGCCGTTTGTTTAAGCTAAGCTAAGTAGCTAGCATACATACATACAAACTTTCGGGGCTTAAATATTGGTAGGACATAAGGTAGTTTTGTGTTTGGGTATTTCTATGTGTAATAAGTGTAATCTATCCACGATTATATTAGGACTACCATCGTTGTATGAACAATGTTGTCAATTATAAATAAAATTAAGTATTTACAGATTTGTGTACCTATTTAAAAACACTAGCTATACCACGCAACGCTTCGCTGTGGCATATTGTGATGCAAAAATTAGCTAAAAACAATCCTTGATGCAGATTATATATCATTCTAAACTTTCAGCTCGTCGATGCAGAACTTTTTGAGTTTTTGAAGCGTACACAAACCAACATAACGTTTTCATACATAAAGATTTAGACAATTTGATAACAATTCAGTACTGAAAAGAACTCGCCACACTAACACACCCCGACCAGCACCCAGTGCAGCTTTGCATTTAACTGTGTTCTAAATTTCAACTCGATATTCAAACTTTCGATTATATTATTAGTACCCAGGCTTAGTACAATTAAAATTACTGTTTCGATTTTTTTGTTTTTCAATTCAAGTGAGTCTTTTTATTTTTTTACGGAAAAATATTTTTCAGTATTCGCTTTTGAAGCCTTATCTAACATTCTATGTGTAGGACCTACACGGGCTACATTTCACAAGATTACTGTCATAAAAGACGTCCTTTTTACATGAGCGCCACTTAGGAAGGCGAGTACAACGTAAGCCATGGGAAGTACCATTTTATGGGCTATAAGAAAAAAATATCGCCTAGTACGCGGTACTTACACACACGCGTTTTATGAATCGCTTTACCTACAGAATCTTTGCACAAGAAATAGATTATTAAAAATTTACCTAACAAACAATTTTTTTTTTGAATCACATAAACCGACTTCAATTTAAAGATACTCGAATAAGTTAACATAATAAACCACCATTACGTCATCCATAAAAATGAAAGAAAATATTAGGTTTTTGTTTACTTTGTTTGTGTTATGTATATCTAAACATGACACGCTACACTGATTTAGATAAAATTCATATGTATATCTTCTATATATAAAAACGTTATTTTGGTTTGTGTACGTTTCAAAAACTCAAAAAGTTCTGCACCGATCGAACTGAAATTTTAGAATGATACATAATCCGCATCAAGGATTGTTTTTATCTAATTTTTACATCACATTGTGCAACAGCGTGGTAGGTTACAGCTAGTATCTTATATGCCTTTGAACTACGATCTACCAAACAAAAAAATAACTATCAAAATTGATTCACAATCAACGGCGCTATCGCATATCATAAAAACAAAAAAAACAAAAGAATTGACAGTAAAAAAAAATGTTACACATTTAGTAAGCCATTACAGGGCCAAATGCAATCTAATGAAAACTTTTCCTAATCGAGTACCTACTATGAAGTGGCTTGCAATTACTCCACAACAAACAGTAGCCTATGTCTATTACCCTGGACAATAATTTATATCAAACTAGAGCCCCGTTCCGGCTTCGCTCAAATATGTCATAAAAATCTCAGGAACTTTGTTGTTTTTTTATAGCATAGAGCGACGAGACGAGCAGGACATGTGTCTGATGGTAAGCAACATACCTGCCACATAACATCACAGTGACACGCAGCTAGCACTGCCCTGCTCTCGTCACCCTGAGATCTAAGATATTATATCTCTAAGCTCAGTAATTTCTCTGGAAACATTGCCTTTCAAACCGGAACACAGTCAGTTCTCAGCTCATGCACATCAACTTTGCTAAAGAACATCACATAATGATATCATAGTTTAAGATTCTATACCTAAAGGAGATAGATTATTAAATAGATTTCATTAAAATTGAATACCAACGAAAATAAAATAGGTAAGATTTTATGACGGCTCAGCCAAAACGCTTGGTCAATCATAGTTTAATCTCATTAAATTATAAACACTACTTAAATGACTATTTAGGTTCACTCTAGCGTGGTAATTAGTGAATTGGGTTAATATTCCACACTTTGAATGGAGCATAGCAGTCCGTTAAACTGCTGATTGGCGGATAAATTGAACTTTGATAGGGAATCAGAATTGAGGCATTTGAATATGAAAGCGGTTGTTATAACTCTATAGCAAAGCTTACCGATATATTCCTATTTTATCGGTTATAGGTCCGCGTTTGACCACACACTCGCCTGATAGTAAGCGACGGTGTGGCCGAAGATGGTGCCCGTCAACCTAGAAAGTTGCCTATTTACTTTGACCTTGAAAAGTTCTAAATTGTGCAATATCAGTTCCTAGGACTAAGCTCAAAAAAAACAAAAAAATAGGGGTTACCGTTGGAAGTAGAAACTTATTTCTTAGAATTTTCAATAGCACTAATTTTGAACAATACGTCACTTGTTCAGTTTTACTGCAATTACGCGTGTTGGTGACGTAATCTCATCATATTTTACCCATCCATAAATCACCTAATGCGTCTCGCCTCGCTGTTCCAACGCTACGTTATCATACTAAAATGTCCTACATAGCGTTAAAACTTCCAAAATGTATTAATATACTTATACCGTAACTGACTATACTAATTTAATTTTCTCCGAAAACTGGACCTAAGTTAAAATAAATCTTAGACACTCGACTACAGATCACAATTTCGGAGAAATCATATAAACACACTGTTCCAATGGAACAGTGAGATAGTTGGAATACGTCGTCGAGGTAAGATTTTTTTTGATTTTTGATGATGTTTCAAAAACCTCTACACTAATTACGACAAAATTTAAATATAACCACCTCTGATTTTTCTAATACCAAACAAACAAAGAATCATCAAAATCGATGCTCTATAAGCGGAGCTATCGCATCATATACACAATGTAGTGGTAGGACTCTTGGCAGAATCCGCCTGGGGAAGTACCACACCTTTGCCAGTTATTCTACCGCCAAGCAGTAATGTGCAAACATTACTGTGTTCCGGTTTGAAGGGCAATGTTACCAGAGAAATTACAGGGCTTAGAGATATAAAATCTTAGATCTCTGGGTGACGAGCGCGGTGCAGTGCTAGGTAATGATTCGGACTCTTCATGTTCCAATAGCTGCGTGTCACTGTGCTGTTATGTGTTAGGCATGTTGCTTACCATCAGGCACATGTCCTGATCGTCTCGTCACTATTTATTAAAAAATAAAAAAACCGAACTGATCCTCATCCTACTTTGAAATCGGTTAAAAATGTATCAAATATAGGCCCATTTCACCATAAAAAATGAGTTTGCAGCTCAGGTCATCAATAAAAAAGTTTCAATACTCATATGTATATACTATAATAAAATAATCGTCTCTTAGCACCATTGTTTGGAATCCATGTCGACCACCCACCAACAGCCGTCGACGACAACCTCCTGTGTTTACATTCATACATCTAGCTTGAATGGCCGCGGCGACGTTTCCACTAGTTGATGGCTGTTGATTTGACTGTTATAGTCTTTATGGCGCTATTGTTACACGCTAGAAGTAGAACTTTATTTGTAGAACGGAGTTTTTGTCACATAATATTGAATTGACTCATATTTCTTCGGGCTTATGGGAGGTTACCTTTGGTTGCCATTATTTTAACTGTAGGACTCAGGTTCACGAAATTTAAACTAACTATTACTCTGAAATAATACTACCATTTTATTTTATTAACATTTTTTGTTAGTTTGACAATCGTTCCCGGGCATCCCGCTCTGTCCAGGCGGCCATGACAAGAAGCGTCACTTGATCACGTGACCGCAATAGTGGCCAGTGATTGGTCAACGCTTTTAATTGGTTGACACTCACGTTAATTTAAATAATGCAAATACAATTTACCACTTAGCTGTTGATTTAAAATATGTACGTCTCGTTGAGTAAGTGATATCCAATAATATACGAGTACCATAACTTTAATAGTAACTACTTAGGTATAGATAATTTCAATTACTTGCGTAGTACAACAATGTAGGTAGTATAAATATTTTATATATTTATTAGTACCTGGTTGACCGAGCTCTGCTCGGTTTAAATGCGTTTATAAAGGGCTGTAAGTAAAAGATTTTCTCAGAAAAAAAGAACAAAAAGAAATGACCCGATTGTAACCATCAGGATTCGAACCGGGGCCTGTTGACTCCGAGGGCGAGCATATTCCGTCTGAGCCATTTAGACTTAAAGAACAATGGCGAATAAGTTATCGTATTTTAATGACATTATAGGAGTTTTTCGTTGTCTAAAAATCGTCCCCAAAACCTCCTGTATACATAATTTCATGAAAATTGTTCGAGCCGTTTCCGAGATTCAGATTCTATATATATATACCTATATACCTACAAGAATTGCTCGAGGTATAAGATGAGAAAACATGTATCAGTCCACTAAATGCTGGGACACGGGGCCTTCTCTCGCAAGGAGAAAGTTAAGGCCATAATCCACCATGCTGGCCAAGTGCGGGTAGGTGGATATTATAGTGGTATGCTAATGTGGCCCCTGTATAATATTTTCACGTGCACAGATGACACTCCTTACCTCAACTCTCCATAGGTACTGCGAAAGTATCTTGAAAGCAGTGTTTCCCATTTTGAGCTGCTAGAGTGCCGTGACCCCTCAGTCCATCATCGTAATGCCTATGTGCGGTTGTAACTTTTATGCCTTATATAAACATGTTTTGTTTTTATGGTCAGATCAGAGGTTTATTGACGAACTTACGCTTTCTGTGGCTATTATTTTGTAAATTATACTGTGTAAACCACGGATATTCGGGGGATATGCCTTGATTGCGAATTTAGTTCGAAACCTAGTGTCTCCAGTCTCCTCCCACCTAAATAATTACTACATAAACAAAAGTAATAATTACGACACACAACCGCATATTTTAGAACGCACACTAAGAATCATGACTGCGCTCTTTATGACAACATACATAAAATGGGCGGAACATTTTCGTATAAACAAATAATTTTGTCTATGTAGCAGGAGTCACTCAACGCTCACACACGTAACTAGGGATTGAAAAGAGTGATTGCAAAATTTATTCACATTTTACTTTGGGTTGTATTATTATATTTACATTTATTAAGTTTTACTAATAAACAAACACGTAAATATATTTATATATAAAAATTGATACCCTGTACGACATGTATTATACTCTAAAAAAATGTGTAAAGTTGGAGTAGGAATCAGTTTGCATTTTTCAAATTAACAGTTTTACGTCAAATGTATACGAAAGTACTAGCAGTGCCCCGCGGGTTTGCCCGCGTAGTTCTCGTTTCCGTTCTTTTATCGAGATAAAAGTAGCCTAAGCCTATGTGTTCTTCCAAAATATAATCTTACTGTATTTCTAATTACAACTCGATCCGTTCATATGTTTCAATTTTCAATGGGATTGAGCAACAAACATCCAAATACCCAAACGTCCAAACATTGGCATTTGTAATATTAGGTAGTAGGATTTACGATACCAATGACAAAAAAAACATTATTCTTTTGCTTTCCTGCTTGTACTGGGTAATCTGAAACGGCTGGACTAATTTTAAGGGACTTTTAATGAAAGATAGCTGATGGTTTAGCTATAGGGTTAAATAAACATCACTTTATTCCGGTTTGAAGGACTATGTTTCCAGAGAAATTACAGGGCATGGAGATAAAACATTATATCTCAGACCGTCGAACGCCGTGAATCCTAATGCCGTGAATTGGACTATCTGCAAGGAAGGAAGAGAGGCCTTTGCCCAGCAGTGGCACAATCTAGGCTAGTACCTAATAATATTAACATATTATTTTCATCAAGCAAGAGAAAAGTACAGGTTAAATAAACGTAAAAAGTTATGCTTTAGACGATCAGCTGTCTGGTAGTGAAAGTCCCGTCATAAATGGTCCAGCTGTTTGGTACATTAGCGGAACAAACAAGATAGACAAAAAGTTTTAAATAGTTTTTTAGCTATAGGTACCGTACATACTTTCATTTGAACTTAGTAAACAGTTGTTAATTTGATGTTACAAACGCTCCAGTTTTATTTCTTTGTATATATTGAAAATACATGGAAAAATAGGTAGTTAATTAAAATGAAAAAAAACGAACATTGTCCATGTAAATTACCGAATAAATTTTCGAAGAAATTTTACATCGGCAAAACTCCATTACCCCATCACTAACGCGCCAATTTTGCGGTCATATTAACCGTATCGAGAAGACACTGCCACGCCCTCAAGGCATATCCCCCGATATCCGTGGTGTAAACCGTGATTTGATAAACAAAATATTTATCTGCACAACACAAGCTCGTCTTGAAGCAAAGTTTGATAAATAATAAATATCATTTGCCAGGAGTAATATCGTTGTATCGTAATAATATGTAATTGTCAAGTTTTATTACTTACAAGAAAATTACAACACTATTACTTACTTGTTCTTAACAATTTATAGTATAAATGGCAGAATACACAGATGTTAGTGTCGTCGTATTTATAGTATAAATGGCAGAATACACAGATGTTAGTGTCGTCGTATTTATAGTATAAATGGCAGAATACACAGATGTTAGTGTCGTCGTATTTATAGTATAAATGGCAGAATACACAGATGTTAGTGTCGTCGTATTTATAGTATAAATGGCAGAATACACAGATGTTAGTGTCGTCAGATAGTATAAATGTACACAGTCGTGTCGTCGTATTTATAGTATAAATGGCAGAATACACAGATGTTAGTGTCGTCGTATTTATAGTATAAATGGCAGAATACACAGATGTTAGTGTCGTCGTATTTATAGTATAAATGGCAGAATACACAGATGTTAGTGTCGTCGTATTTATAGTATAAATGGCAGAATACACAGATGTTAGTGTCGTCGTATTTATAGTATAAATGGCAGAATACACAGATGTTAGTGTCGTCGTATTTATAGTATAAATGGCAGAATACACAGATGTTAGTGTCGTCGTATTTATAGTATAAATGGCAGAATACACAGATGTTAGTGTCGTCGTATTTATAGTATAAATGGCAGAATACACAGATGTTAGTGTCGTCGTATTTATAGTATAAATGGCAGAATACACAGATGTTAGTGTCGTCGTATTTATAGTATAAATGGCAGAATACATTTATAGATGTTAGTGTCGTCGTATTTATAGTATAAATGGCAGAATACACAGATGTTAGTGTCGTCGTATTTATAGTATAAATGGCAGAATACACAGATGTTAGTGTCGTCGTATTTATAGTATAAATGGCAGAATACACAGATGTTAGTGTCGTCGTATTTATAGTATAAATGGCAGAATACACAGATGTTAGTGTCGTCGTATTTATAGTATAAATGGCAGAATACACAGATGTTAGTGTCGTCGTATTTATAGTATAAATGGCAGAATACACAGATGTTAGTGTCGTCGTATTTATAGTATAAATGGCAGAATACACAGATGTTAGTGTCGTCGTATTTATAGTATAAATGGCAGAATACACAGATGTTAGTGTCGTCGTATTTATAGTATAAATGGCAGAATACACAGATGTTAGTGTCGTCGTATTTATAGTATAAATGGCAGAATACACAGATGTTAGTGTCGTCGTATTTATAGTATAAATGGCAGAATACACAGATGTTAGTGTCGTCGTATTTTCTACTCTACCTACATTTATTGTAATATTTACAAGTTTTTAGTTCAATTTAAATTCACAGATCACGTAGAATTCAAAACAGATTTTAACAAATCGTTAAACATAACGTTTTATTGTAGCGATATTTAGGGATAATATATACCTAGGTATGTGTACCTTTATGTTATTTCAGACTGTAATGTATAGTTCCTTTTAATTCGTTTTAGTTTTAAGACGCGATTAAGTGACAAAATCAACATTTAGAAATTTTTAAATATCAAATAGAATTAAATAATTATTACATAGGCATTAGAAACCACAATATTAGTATCTTACTTCAATGCAGTGATTCTAAATTTAAAACTTTACGATTCTAAAAATATACATTTCATCGTCATTATTATCACTTTAAGTTTCTTTTAATCTTTTACCACGTGCAGTAGAAGCTTAAGAAGAACCAGCTCTAAAACATATCCACCCTACCATTAATAGCCATGTCCATGAACTATCCATCCCCAAAAACTACCCTACGCTTTATTAAATCAAAGTATCAAATTTCCACTGCGAGGTGTAAATGTGATTGAATAAGGCAATCAATCCTTTGCTTAATGAATTTAATCTTCGAAGGCATTAATTACTGCCTATCTGGAATCACAGCCTTAACACTAGCGGTAACGAATGCTGCCTATAACTCACCCGGTAATTTATAAGGGTCAGCTCCACTGAGTTCGTCGAAAGCTAGAAAGGAAAGTGCATTGTTTTAATGTGTCAAGGTTAAGCTATGGAAGTCCGGTGAAGTACCTATTACAAATCTCCGGGTGCTGCGGTGCTAGGTAATGATTTGAGGTTTCATGTTCCAATAGCTGTGTGTGTCACTGTGTTGTTATGGGCAGGCATGTTGCTTACCATCAGCCACAAGTCCTACTGTCTTGTCACTAATTAGGTAAAAAAAAAATTGGTGAACACTTCACACATAACACCATCTGAGCCCAAACTAAGCAAAGATTGTACTGTGGACTCCAGATAGCTGATATCATACTTATATAGCTTTAAATACATACTTATCATATCTACATAGAAGAAGAGAAAGTGTAATGTGGAAATGCGAAATGTGGAGTGGAAAGTGTGGAAAGAAGAGTGGAAGTCCATTGGAAGAGGTGTTATATTAGTTCAGCTGTGCTATCACTGGTACTTAATGAATCTGCTTTCGAATAATATATTTTTAGAACATATTGGTTTCAAAGACAAGGACAAGGGTAGTGTTACGCATACCTCTACTTAAAAATACCCAATGCTGCAGGCAGGGTCCGAACCAAAGACAATACACCCGTTTGGCTGATGAAACGATTGCCCCTCCTTAGCGTTTTATAAGCATAATTTCACTATACCTGTTGAGAGTTCGGTCAGTCAGGATTTTGATTTCGACCGAAAAAATGCTGGCAAAAAACTGTAAAAAAAAAATGGATTTCTGCTCAATCAAATAGTGCGGAAAGAATAGCAGGACATCCAGCTTTACAAAGAATGGTATGCCATATCACAAGTAAGTAATTTAATGCAATAATTAGAAAAACAAAACGTCATCAATCTACAAAACTAAAACGAACCCCAGTTGAGGTCTTTTTTTGCATCCTGCTCTGTTCTTAGAAGTTTGCGTAACTCTATCTCGTTTTGTCCCATTAAAGGTGGAAAGTAGTGACACATGACACGGATATTCGGCTATCACATTGCGGCTTTTTACCACGCCCTGCGCTCCCGCTGGTGACTTATGAATTTAAGCAGATTCGTTTTAAGGCCGATCAACAGGTTATTTAATCTATAATTCAAACCTATCATTTCACACTTTTGAAGTTTATGATAATAGAGCACTACGCCTTTACTCACGTGCAATGATTTTAAGAATGTTTCATCCTTTGATAAAAAAAATTGGTTGCCTGTAAAGTCGGTATACGGGCGAAAGTTTTACGTGACAACGACTTTGAGTGGTAAAATAATTTTACGGAAGGGACGCGTGCCTTTCACTTTTTATGTCTGTCTCTCTCGCTTTTAGGCGGGCTAACCATGCCCGAGTGGAAGGGACGCGTGCCTCTCACTCGCTCTCGTTGTGAGCGCATAACGTGAGCGGAGCGTAACGCAGTTTCTTGAAGTGTCACCCGGCAAACCAATTTATAAGACGTTGTCACGTCAAAAAAAATGCAAAAATACGTAGGTTATTGTCTACGCATAAAATCAAAATATCACTAATGCCCGAGCGACATGAGGCTTGTTTATCAATCTAGGATAGCAAGCTAGTGTCAGTAAGCTAGCTAGTTTGTACTTCTCGCTTCGTGTACACAAAACTAGCGTTGCGTAGCGTTGTCTACATGAAGCTAGAAGTATCTACTAGCTTGCTAGCTTGCTGACACTAGCTCGCTATCCTGGCTTGGACAACTAGCCTCGTGTATCTCGGGTATAAAAGAGAAATCAAAATTATTTGTGTAATAATTTTGTTTAATGAGTGCTACGTTTAACATTCTATCGTAGACCGCAACAACACTTAGCGGTCAAGTGAAAATCTACGATTGTTAAAAAATACTAAAAACATACTTATCATATAAAAAGAACATACCTCTGTAGCATTAGTTACAAAAATCCTAAACACGTGTGATCAGACATTTTTTGATCCCACGTATGTTTACATGTAAAACAAATAACCATTATTATGCGTCTGCGATTCCTACTGCAACATGCAAAAACAAAGTTTCAACTGAACCAATTTTGATGAAGCGTAGCTAAAACGCATATGTTTTAGCTATGCTTCATGTACAAAACTAAATCAAAATCAGTCCATCCGTTCCGAAAACTATGTCATAGACAGACACACCCATAAACACGTGAAACTTATAATACACCATCGTTTTTTTTGTCAAGTGTTCAAAAAAAAGTATTTTTAGCTATGGATAATATCAAAACATCATTAAGGTACTCCACGTCCATAGAGTCCCACGTCCGTATTATCTCAGTCGTTGGTTCTTAATTTATTGTCAAATTTTTGAAGCATTAAGTTAAAGGCGATCTAATTTCATATCGAGTCACCCACTCGCCGCCATTACTCCGGGTTTATCGTGCGACGCTGACAGGAGGTTTTGGCATCCAATATCTTGGAGTGTGCCTTAAAACATGAAAGTTGTTTTACATAGTTATACTATATACTAATGAGTGGCAAATAACACAAGTATCAGTTGTCATTTCGATTAAAAATATACTTGTCTAATATCATAATCAACGTTTCAATATTACTATTATAAATTTCAAATGTGACAAACTGGCGGGAAAACATTTAAATACGTAAGACAACAACACAAATAAAAACATCTAAGCAAAATATTATCTTTCTTAAAAACATCTAAGTTTTGAAAGTCTCGTCACACTTTATTTAAAAAAAAAACTAAAATTAGCCCAAAATGGAAGGATTACAATACGGGTCTCCAATCTTAGAAGCCATTCTTCATTCTTCAGACAAGGATTGCAAGAAACACGAAAACATCTTTTTAAGTCACATTTTTATCATTTCCTTCTTGTACGTGTTGATGACGATGTAATGTTTACATACATACAGTCACATAATTATGAAAAACGATAAAGAAACGGAGGAAAAGGATATGTTATATTACTTTTGTCTAAAAATGTAGAAATAAATTAAGTCGCCTATCGCTTGTACCTTGTCCCACCCCAGGGACTAATGCCTGTCACTCGGGAAGAAGAATCGCTCTATATAAATTTCTTGGGTGCAATTAATTCGAGTTATGTTGAGCCGGTATCGAATCGGTTTAATTAACCTCCGTGAACTTTAGTTTTATAAGATATCGCTCTTGTTATAAGAAACTCTCTGGTCTGGCTCTTGGCGCTTGGAATTTAATTGCTTTGAGATTATGAAGAATATTGTGGAAATGTAAATATGGCTCGTTAATTACAGTAAAAGTCTTAAGGTGTGCAGGTAGTACTGCTTACTGCTACATACATAATGTAAGGGTTATTTTTAAATGTTTCTTAAACCTTTTGCGTCATGTCATTGAGTCCGTGCTTTGTCGATTAGAATTTCTAAAATAAGCAAAGTTTTTGGAACGAAGTTCCTTATCGCGCGTTGTGAAAGGGGGCTAGACGGAAAAAATTCTTACGAAAAGTTGTCACGACACTTTTTGCTATTGTAAGCTGTGCGGCGTCGCATGTTTCTCTGTCTGTCTCTCTCTCTCTCTTATAGAAAGCAAGCCAGATATTTTCATTTCTATTTCGCATTGAACAGTGTGGTGTCGCGACGATTATTTTTGTTGAGTGTATACAGGTTTTTTTGTAAATAATAAAATTAAAAAAAATAATCGAAAGGAACTTCGTTCCATCCGGGTGTCCCTTGACACCTCTCAAGTTTTTATAATAAACTAGTTGTTGCGCGCGTTGCTACGACACCACTCGAAAATTGGTTGAACCAACTCAGAATCCTTGTTTGGTTCATGTACAACTACTTTACCAAAGATCATCAAATGCACAGCTTACAAATGTTTTATAAACGACATCACACAACACACACACAAAAAGTCATTTTTATATAGACGTACTATATACAGGACTCGTAGATTGTAACGCCACAAAGATAATCAGATTACTTGCTTGATGGCAAACAACAGACATGTTCATAACAACACAGTATCACGTGGGTATTAGAACCTAAAGAGTCTGATGATTTATGTCTATGCCGTGCGATTTCTCTGAAAACATTGTCCTTCAAATCGGAATACCGTGAAGTTGGCAGATTACTGCTAAGCGGTAGATTAACCGGTCCATGCGTGGAACTTCCCTAGTAAGACTCTGTACATAGTTCTACCACTGCTAGATAATACTTACGTTAGTACGTAAGGATTAATTTAGGTTATAATTATTGTGTGCCAAATTGCAGCCCGATCCGTTGAGAGCTACCGACGTGATTGAGCAACAAACATCCAAATATCATTATAATATTTGTAGGATTCGAAACTGTGGATGTTTGTTGATGAAAACGTATGAACGGATCAGGCTGAATTTTGAAACATAGATAGATACTATTGTCCAATATATAGAAAACAATATACAAAATGACAAATCCTCAAAGCTAACGAAACAAATAGCGACCTTATTGCTAAAAACTATCTCTTCCAAGCAACTGAAGGATAGAGAAAAATATGAGTTCGACGGGGTTAGGGTACAGTGTGACTTAAGGTATTATAATATAAACTTAGATACGTATTAATAATCATGCATTCTAATACTTGGAAATATAGTAAGGTTATATATGATCTGGAAAATTATATATCTATATTAATAATTTCGTCAAGGGGTACGGTAGACATGATCGAAACCTTATATGAACAACAAAACATAAAAAAAATATTCATTTTGAGTCGACAACATATATCCACAAAATTCGGATTATGGAGAATTCTGATGGCACTGACAAACAAACTGCTGTCGCCATCTTTGGTGTGAAGCACGTTTCGTTCCATCAATCAACACTTTGCATGCGTCCGTCGCGCCAAAAAAGAATCCATCACAAAAAACTGTGACTTATGTGACCACGTAAAACGAAACGTCTTGCCGCCGGACCGGAATTTTATTAGTAGGTACTTATATTTAGTATCAGCAGTGCACTCGTTTGAAGCCGGGCCGGTTCGCTAGTATTTTATAATAGGAACTACACGGGCTCTACTGGTACCTATGTACCAGCCTACTACTAACATAACTTAACCTACTACCTAATATTAGAAGGTATTTAATAAATAAATAAAATATTGGTGGACAATTCACACACAACACCATCTGACCCCAAACTAAGCAAAGCTTGTGTGATGGCAGCCAGATAGCTGATATAATACTTATATAGCTTTAAATACATACTTATTATACATAGAAACACCCAGACACAGTGCAAACATTTGAATTCATCACACAAATATTTGCACTGGGTGGGGATCGAACCCACGACCCTCGGCTTCGCAGGCAGAGCTACTACCAACTAAGCCACTAGGGCAGTCAATCATCATCATATTTGGATGTCATCGTGGCGCCACTAACGATTATTTCTACCCAAGCTACCCCTTTATCTCCGCCTGTATTGACCGGAAGAGGCCTATTATAATTGCACGTGATCATTTCGTGGATGGATCACTCGGCTGATCAATTATACGCTCGTTACACATTTCAATACGACCGTGTTGTATGAAGATAGAGATGAGACATATCGATGTATTAGAGTCGATACGTTGAACTTATTGATGCTTGATACAATTTGTTGTTATGGTTGATTTAAAATAAATACAAGAGATAAATATTTACTAATGATTTAGCTTAAAGTATGCCTTAGAAAAAAGGGACTTCACTACTATACACTACATAGGCAGTGAAAGTCACGTCATCATCGGTTCAGCGGTTTTGACGAACAAATTTTTTAAACTGAACATTCAATTTGAAAATAGGTGTTTTCATCTCAACAAAAAAGCTGCTAATTTGACTTTGAAAACAGAAAAAACGTTTATTTTTATTATTATTCATATATTTATTTAAGTCCTTAAATTAAGGTTTGTACAATATCAATAAAAGTATCAGCAAAACAACATAAAAACATTACAAAAAAAAATGGTTGCCTGTAAAGTCGGTATACGGGCGAAAGTTTTACGTGACAACGACTTTGAGTGGTTAAATAATTTTACGGAAGGGACGCGTGCCTTTCACTTTTTATGTCTGTCTCTCTCGCTCTTAGGCGGGCTAACCATGCCCGAGTGGAAGGGACGCGTGCCTCTCACTCGCTCTCGTTGTGAGCGCATAACGTGAGCGGAGCGTAACGCAGTTTCTTGAAGTGTCACCCGGCAAACCAATTTATAAGACGTTGTCACGTCAAAACCTAAACCTAGAACGCCGTCAGCAGCGGGGCAGGGCCCAAACTGGCGGTTAGAGCTGCAGAGTGAGAAACCTCCTGACGATGCGCTTTGCGTCTAGGATGACCGCCTTCTGCAACTGACCCTTGTTCTAACCGTCTAGTAAAAGTATCTTAAGATGTTGGTCGAGACTTTTCGCTATAAGGCTTATTTATTATTAATTTATATTACAAAGTATAGTTTTAACTCTGCACTGAATTATAACACACACATCTCTCAGCTTATACTTATGTGTAGGCGATTTTTTATGCTGGTTGTTTGTATTAGTCAACTTCAAGTACCAATTTTATCTTTGGCTTCTGTATACAGCGTGAGTCCAACTTTGCGAATGTCGTGTGTGTGCTTGGTGCTATACTGTATTGAATTAGTCTGCGTTATATGACTTCAAGATTGTCAAATCTAACGTTGTCGCCAATATACAACTGCAGCCATCCATATAAACTAAAAGATGGGCCCTGAGCATCTTGAAATTATTAACAAACTACGTCTTTGTGTGAAGCGTGAGTGGTTTACAACTACCAATCTACTTGACCCCTAGAATCGCTAGCGACGAAGTACGATACGTTGCGGTTCTACTTATTTTGGTTGTTGACAACGAATAGCGATAGGTATAAACGTCCGGCGTTCACCGCTTCCTACAATCGACTTAAACGGCAATAGTGAGCTCATTCTTGGCAACGATAACATGATTTCGTGCGCCCGAAGTTTGGGAGGGCGCATCCATTGATTGATATCGTTTACTGCAGTAATACATTTTTTAAATAAGATTAAAACTATCGACTTTACCTCATCTCTAAAACAAAGTAACGCACATAATAATCTAATACAACGTAACCAATTGACTACCAATTTAATCAGATTACCGTACATTACCGCGGTTCGGAGGAACCATGGCTTAGGCCTAATGAGACAGGTATAGATTGGGCCATTTGTGGCAATCATGGAGGAGAAACGCCGTAAGTTTTGTTACAATAGAAAGCTTTTAAGAGGTTTAATCATGACGTTATGGTTATTAGTTATTGTCATTATTGTGTCTGGTTGTATCCGTGTATTGTATTAAAGTTTACCCATATGCAATTGTTTTTTTTGACGTGACAACGTCTTATAAATTGGTTTGCCGGGTGACACTTCAAGAAACTACGTTACGCTCCGCTCACGTTATGCGCTCACAACGAGAGCGAGAGAGAGGCACGCGTCCCTTCCACTCGGGCATGGTTAGCCCGCCTAAAAGCGAGAGAGACAGACATAAAAAGTGAAAGGCACGCGTCCCTTCCGTAAAATTATTTTACCACTCAAAGTCGTTGTCACGTAAAACTTTCGCCCGTATACCGACTTTACAGGCAACCAATTTTTTTTTTTTTAACTTTTTTAAGTTTATACTCGCTTGATGATAAGCGACGATACGGTCTACGATGGAGCGTGCTTACCTATAAGACACCAATATTGAAACCAACGGAAAAACCCCACTCAGGCAACGCATTCCACAGCCTAGACGTTCTTATCACAAAAGTAGAGGCAAACCTCTTTACGTTAGAGTCTTTAGAGTATAATGTGAGCTCTAAAATAAGGATATCTTCAAAAAATAGTCGCCATAGTCAGGCATAAACTACGTTGTAAAGTATCTCTCTACTTAGTCTGTGGTTGTAAATATCTAACCTTAGTAAAACCTTCTTCGTAACTTATCTCCTTAGTAATTCACAGAATTAGGTGAACTCATCACCTAAGTAGCAACGACCGATCCTCAATGGAGCGTCATGACGTCATATCCGTGATAAAAAAAACAATTATTTTGCCGCCAAACAAATTACGATAAATCATTGAATGACAAACAAAGTCTGAACCGCAATTAAAATCATTTGGCGAAAATCATGAACGCCAGAAAAACTATATGGTACTAAACAGTAATCCGATGGTAACGCTGCTCGGAAATTGACCAGAGTATTGGTAAAACTCTATTAGTGATGTATTCGAGTGATTCAGTTTTGTAGTTTTTGTGAGTATCTGTAATTACCAGGTTACAAATAACATGACATCATCGAGGAATGGTAGGACGGATGTGAGATCCATTTTGTCTAAATTAAAAAAAATGCAACATTAGTTTCATACGGTTTAAAAACATTTAAAAAGTGGAGTGTGTATTTAAAATTTAACAATAATTGTGACGTAAAGTCAGTGCTAATTATTTAACCGACTTCAAAAAGGAGGTTTCTCAATTCGACCGTTTATAATTTTTTTTATGTTTGTTCGCGGATAACTTCGTCGTTTATGAACCGATTTTGATAACTATTTTTTTGTTGCAAAGAAGATATTCCAAGGGTAGGGTACCAAGATAAGGAAACCAGGATCTGATGATGACATTCTAGAGAAATCGAGGAAAACTTTTTTAATATATAAGTTTTCTGTAGAAAGTCGGTTCTTTTTTTGTTAAAATTGTTATTAATCAATCAATCAATCATTTATTTCAGAGATTACATTCCATATAAAAAAAATAAAAAATTATAAAAAAAATAAAAATAAAAGTGATGTCCAAAAAAAATATTATTAGTTATTATTATTTTAAAGTTAAAACGAAAAAATTCATTCATCAAACATTTTCTGAGATAAAAATTATATATATGACCCTCATGGACTTACCTACTACCTACATAAAGAACAGTGAAATAATTGTTGACAAATTATTTCCCCTGGGATTAAAGCGTGCATACAAAAGATCCTCTTTAACAAAAAAAATAAAGCTTTGTAATACTAGTTTAAATAATATTAGTACACAATGTAGCTACGCATTCCAGATCAGATAATACATCCCCGCCTCTAACAACAAACAGACCACATTTCCTGTCAAACTCAAACCGATTGATTAAAAATTCAACAGTGAGAAGTTAAATCCGTTCAAATGAAATGTAAATCCCTGAAAGGGCTTAATAAGCTCGCTTACACCGTGATAATACTTATTTAGAGGCCTTTTGGGGCACTTCAGAGGCGTTTGGAGGCCTTAAGCGGGCCTTGACGATAACCTTAAAGAATGTCGAGTTTCTACGTATGAAAACCAAGATATCAAATAGATAGAATGGAATTTGTTGGTAAGCTTTTTTTTGTTCGTATATTATGTCCGTGTTTAATTTGGAAAAAAAATATTTTTTCTGAGCCTTAGAACAGCCTATTTCGGGCTCAAATTTTAAACTCAATTAGAGCATATAATCTACTGTTTAGTAGCTTATATATATATAACAAGAAGTAGTATACAGTAGCTTATATATAATATCAAGAATATTGCATTAAAAACATTTTTGACAAATAAATAAATAGATATTGGTGGTCATTTCAAATACAATACCATCTGACCCTATTCTATATCTAACATCAGACAATGGGGCTATTTACGTGGTAAGTTGGTATGATTTCCGCACGCGACAAAAATATGTATGTTGATAATTTGTGTGTTTAGATTTTTCTATCCTACCAATATTGTTAATGCGAAAGTTTGGATATTTGTTGCTCAATCACGTTAGAAAATCTGAACGGATCGGGTTAAAATATGGAGCACATTTTAATTACAGTTTATTCGACTACTTTTCCAACCGCTACCAGCTGCCTTACGTATATCGTCACTCCACCTAGTCTCAGGGCGTCCTACACTACGTTTGCCGATTCGTGGTCTCCACTCCAGAACTCGTCTACCCCAACGGTTATCGGTTCTGCGACAGATATGACCAGCCCACTGCCATTTCAGCTTGGTGATGCGCGTTGGAAACGTAAAGCCGAGGATCGGGCTGAGTGGCGTATTATTGGAGACGCCTATGTCCAGCAATGGACGAATGTGAGCTGATTATGATGATGATGATGAAGAATACTTTTAATCGTGGAAAAATAACGGGAGTGCTAGCTAGTATTTCATAAAACAATCCTTGCCCTGCAACGGTTTTTCGAATGTTTATTGCATTAGCCAGCCAGCTTAATTTAATTTCTAAACGTTAACAATTAAGTAAAAAAGTGTAATTTGAACTTTTAAGCCCTTGCCAAAGTACATTCTACCCTCTTTCTAAATCTTTGTCCGTAATGTAAGTCTCCGCTCATGTTGCTCGCGTCTACGTTATGACGTCACGCCGTGTTCACATTCCGGTTCAAGATCGTTGGTTCACATCTTTAAGCGAAAATATTCTTCTTGAAAACGCAAGTAAATGATGTAATATATACACTCAAATTTGAAAACACGAAATTTTGTATGTACGTTTAATGTTTCGAATTCTTTCAAGCAAAAAACTACTAGGAGGGTTATGGATCTTTAGTAGGTGTATATTTACTCGTATGTATGGTCTGGAGCTACACGTAGGCTACCTTTGATCCCGACCTTAGCCAGTTATTTAGACATATGACAGATAAATAAATCATCTTACGTGTCTGAGTGACAAGCGTTGTGCAGTGCTAGGTTATGATTTGGGCTTTCCATGTTCAACCTTTTCCGTGACATTATAATTTAGCTCATCCTGTCACAGTATACTATAAAAAATTGGTTGTCTGTAAAGTCATCATGTAAGTCGTGCCAAAAGACTCATAGGCAATGACACTCTTGTGCGTAAAAGACTTCAAAGACTTGATCATCACCGCAAAATTGCTAGCTTATCGGTTTTTTATCGGATACACTTCGGAGAGTGTGCAACTGATCTGCATGATCTAATTCCACCTTGTCCTTTCTTCTATCGGACTTCTCGTTCCACAAAGGGGCGACATCGTTTCATGGTTGATGTTCCAAAAACGCGAACGAAGAGATTTGACTCCACGTTTGTGATAAGAACATCTAGGTTGTGGAATGCGTTGCCTGAGTGGGTTTTCCCCGATGGTTACAATCTTGGCGTCTTCAAATCGAGAGTGAATCGGTTTCTTCTAGGTAAGCACGCTCCATCGTAGATCGCATCATCGCTTAACATCAGGCGAGATGGTGGTCAAGTGCGAACCTATTATAGTTAAAAAAAAAGCAAAAGTCGCTTGGTTTATGGACGATTGTTTAACGTGACAACGTTATAACAAAACATTGATAGACGTGGCGCTAGTTTACAATGAGCGTAACGGGACATAACGGGACACTTTTTCGTGCATGCAGCCAACGTTCATCGATTTATTAGACGTTGTCATGTCAAAAGTTGTAGGTATAAGAACTGCTGATAGAAAAGAAAACTTATAACTTATATTTTGATAAATTACTTTGATCACAACGCAACGTGGGTAAATCCGGAGTGAGCTACTCTGGAAAAAAACTTCAAAGCATTGTCATTTAAACAAGTTTTCTAGAAATGCTATAGTATTTCTAAATGGCTCTGGTCCCGGGTTCACCCGAAGATTTCTTTCATTTACAAGCGTGACGCTTGAGTTCAACTCACAGCCCACAAAAACCTGTGTGTGAAAGAAGTTTTCACTACAAAAATTGTAATAGACGCGCTTTATTTTAAAAATATTCGTCACTTAATTATTATTAATTATTATTATTTTTGATCTAACGTGTTGACAGACCAATGGAACCCTATCAATGATTAAAAAACAGTTGCCTTTTTTTCTATCAAAATGTATTCAGTCCGTAAGAAAATAGGGTTACAAACCATTATCTATAGATTAATCAGTTCTGCTGAATGCCTCATCTGTTCGCGCTCTACTTTAATCAACGATTAGTGAGTGGGACTGGGAAGTAGTTGACTTTGACAGCACCGGATATACACCACACAACTGAACCTACTATGCTACCTCTACGTACATAGTCTGTGCCATAGAACTAAGGTTTACACAGAAGCGACATTAGCATAGAATAAACTGCCAACTTTACATACTCACAGGCACAATAAATCGGCCCACCTAATATTTTCGTCACTGCGATCTTTTAAAAAAAAAAGTTTATGTGGGATTATTTTTAAAATCGTTTATATTTTCAATATTTTCATCTCTATATATAAAAACGTTATGTTGGTTTGTGTACGCTTCAAAAACTCAAAAAGTTGTGCACTTATCGAGCTGAAATTTTACAATGATATATAAGCCGCATCAAGGATTGTTTTTATCTAATTTTAATCATGTGCCACAGCGAAGCATGGAAGGGAACAGCTAGTTTGTTACATACTTATTGATAACTATCAACGTAGGTACTACCATAAAGTTTGCTTTAAAATTATAGATTTCCGCAAACTAGGAAAAATACAGGATGGGTGGTTAATTGTGTCTGTTAGTATGTTTCCACTGCTTTGACTCAAGAAGACATTTTCTTCCGAAGACAGAGTCAAAACCGTAATTCACCAAGCTATCCAAGTGCAATTTAGTGGATGATGAGTGTCCTTGAAAGACGCTTTTCTTGAAACATGCGAATTTTCTAATTTATTTATTTATTTATGGTACACAAAACAGGAAATTCACAAAATAATACAAAGAGAGAAAGCATAATAGTTCTGAGCAGGTAAATATCCCTAAGCATGTGAACACAGCAAGATTACACAGTTAAATTACAAACAATGAAAAAAGAAAATCAATAATCGAATTACTATTACAAATATTGTTAAGCATTTTTTTAAGTTATTTAATACACAAAACAACCGACAAGAGCAAAATATCAAGTCCCATCATGTTTCAAATATCATGTTTTTCTTCGCCGTTAACGCTAATAGACAGACAGACTGAGTTGAACATCTACTGATTTCAAAAACTCTTTCACTGTTGGATATTTAGATGCTCAGTGAGCACCTAAATATAATTCAAACAAAAAACCTCTTCAGCTTTATAATACTAGTTTAGATACATTTAATAAATATATATTTCTATTCTATTCGATTCTATGCAGATAGTGGAGAGTATCAGAAAGCGAGCCAGTGACCAATAAGGCAGTGGATCGCCGCGAGGAACGCTTTGTTCCCTGATCTGTGAGATTCATTGTTTCGATGTACGAGGCGCTCGTTGTATTGATTAAACAAATCAGCATTTTACAAACTGTCGTTAGACTAATTAAAAAATCAGTACTTGTTAATCGAAGACTTCTCAATTATACCGTATGTTTTTTTTGACGTGACAACGTCTTATAAATTGGTTTGCCGGGTGACACTTCAAGAAACTGCGTTACGCTCCGCTCACGTTATGCGCTCACAACGAGAGCGAGTGAGAGGCCCGCGTCCCTTCCACTCGGGCATGGTTAGCCCGCCTAAGAGCGAGAGAGACAGACATAAAAAGTGAAAGGCACGCGTCCCTTCCGTAAAATTATTTTACCTCTCAAAGTCGTTGTCACGTAAAACTTTCGCCCGTATACCGGCTTTACAGGCAACCAATTTTTTTTTTTTTTGTATTAGACTGCAGGGCCGTGAAATAAATTTGTGGGTCGAGTGAACCACAAGGAGACCTACAGATGATACAAGGGTATAAAGTAATAAGATTTAGCACTATGCCGTCACTTGTTAAGCTGTCCAACTGAGTGCAGTTGAAGAGGGGGGGTTGCAACCTTCGATAATTTTTTCTTGTCGCATGATTTTTGTGCGGCATTACGAAATAATGGATGAGAAGAGGTATACTATTCGCACTTTTGGGATCGATCGGCTAAATACTAGTTAGAAGCTTTGGAATCCATCGAGAGAAGTTTCAAAAGGCTCATAGACAATGACACGCCTGTGAAAATAAGACTTCAATGCCTTGATTATCAGGTTTTTATTGGATACTTTTCGGAGAGTATGTAATGCATGATCTAATACCACCTTGCCATTTTTTCTATTGGATTACTTGTAATTAAAAAAGTGACATCGTTTCATAGTTGACATCGTTTCATTCCAAAGACTCGAACAAAGAGGTTTGACTCTACTTTTGTTATAAGAATGTCTCTAGCCAGTGGAATGCATTGCTTGAATGGGTCAAATCAAGAGTGAATTGTTTTTTTTTGGTAAGTACGATCCATCGTAGACCGCATCATCACTTACCATCAGGCGAAATAGAGGTCTAGGATGAAAGTCTGAGCCTATAATAGTTGAAAAAACACCAAAATAACTCTTGACATATTTAATTTCAATCTTAGTCTTACAAACTTATTTATTTATACCTATATTTATTTTCTCAACAATGCTTTAGCGAAATAATAATTGAAAAGCACTCAAAAAGTTAAAATGGTAGAATGTCTGAAAAGTTAAGGGTCACAATTTCTAACCCTCGAACTTGTCCTTAATAAGTTTTGAACTCAATCTCTGCTAAGTAATTAACTTAGCCTCTTGTACTTCAATAACTTGATTTTGTTTTAAAGTTATTCTTTTATCTTTTAGTGCTATAAAGGTATATGCTACGGTGGCTTAGTGAGAAGAACATCTAATTTGACCATCGTGACGTCGTTGGTTCAAAACTCAGCTACAAAGTAGAGTATTTTTACATAATTTTCAAGGTCGCCGTCATCAACAGTGGTGAAGGAAAATTTCGTGAGAAAAACGGCATGCTCTAAAAACTTTATTTTACCACCAACCGATACCTACTTGCCTATTATAGCCTTGACTAGAGAAAACCCCGAGACCCACAGTGGGATACTTATGTAAAATGCCCTAGGCGTAATTCATTAGGAGGTAAGTATTGTTTTTGTTGGTCTTATACATCAATTATTTTTTATGACGTAAAAACGAATGCATGTATAACTTTGACGTATCCATCTCTTTGTGTGTGTGTGTGTGTGTGTGTGTGTGTTTTGTCTGTGGTATTAGAGCTCTCAAAAGAATGCACCAAATTTTGATTTTCTTTTATATTTTGTTTGAAAGGTGAAGTAAAAAGTGATGTTGATCGAAAATCTTCAAAGCAATATTTCACCAAAATTGATACACCGTTTCAAAGTTATTAAGCTCTTTTGTTAGCTTTGGTAGAAATCTCGACTTTCAATTTGAAACAAAAGCGTTGTTTTATTTTTAAATTTATATTGTTGTATACTTACACATTTTAAATATATACACGGGTAATTCAAGTTTGACAAAGTCAGTCCAGTCCGACTCAAGTCTCGATCGCGTCCGGCGAATCTTTTCAAGGAGAGTGCGTCCGCGTGATCGCAGCTCGTTTAGCAATGAATACATACTACACTTAAATACTATACTTAGTGATAGTAGTATACTTGTTGCGTACTACTAGCTACAGTTATATCAAACTAGGAAAACGGAAAGTTACGAGAGATGCCTTAAGTGAAGCGAGAAGCGAAGCTTTATCTCCAAACATAATAGATGTATTACCACCGCCATTCATACGTTCCATTGAATAAGTTTTTTCTGTTATTCTCACGATAAATCTCTGAAATTGCGGAACGAATGTAGGCGAACGGAACATAATGACACCTACATGATATTATTCTTAATGGTAACTCACAGGGCGACGTATAAATTGAGTGAGTGTATCAAATCGGAACAAATTCTTCTCCTAATCCAAGAAATATGTAAAAAAAAAGTTATTGTAGTTGATAAAGGTCACGGACCCCGGAGTCTGTGGAGTGGCTAAAATTAATTTTAAAAAATCGGAACAAATTTTATCGTCGTCGTAGGTATCTTCGTAAAGTCCCCTGAGGGAAGTACTGTATGGCTTTTGTCCGTTATTGTACGACCAAGCAGTAATTTGTAAATATTACTGTCCTCAGGTTTGAAGGGGAAATGTTTCCAGCTTTTCATAGCAAAGAGATGTAGCATAACTTGTCTGTGTGTGATGATTGCACGGAAATGTGATGGATAATGATTTGGAATTTTTAAGTCAAGTTAATGTGAGAAAAAACTGTGTTATATCAATAGTCAATTGTCAATCAATGACTGCCCTCGTGGCTTATGTAGTAGTAACTCTGCCTGCGAAGCCGATGGTTGTGGGTTCGATTCCCACCCAGTGCAAATACTTGTGTGATGAATTCAAATGTTTGTACTGTGTCTGGATGTTTCTATTTATAATAAGTGTGTATTTAAAAATATATATGTATTATATCAGCTACTTGGCTGCCATAGTACAAGCTTTGCTTAGTTTGGGGCCAGATGGTGTTGTGTGTGAATTGTCCACTAATATTTATTTATATTTTATTTTATTTGCCTGTATATAAGCTGGTTTAGAATTTATTACAACTGACAGAGTCGAGCTTACACTAGCTAATTTGGTTTTTAACCGACTTCAAAAAAAGGAAGTTTCTCAATTCGACCGTATATATGTTTTTATGGTAAAGAGTGAAGAGATGAGCAAGTGATGCACCTGATGGTTAGCAACATGCCTACTTATATAAATATGTCGGCGAACAGAGTCTCGCCATCATTATTATTGATCGCATCCTTCTGCTGTGGGCGTAGCGGTGGGTAGTGTTGGATGGAAACACGCAAACACAATGGAATTTATGAAGCACAGGTAACAATGTTGGTCTTATCGCTAAGCACGTATCGTAGAACGCGCGATGGTTCAAGCTCAACCGCTCTGGCCGACTGCCGCACAACTTGATACGATACGATATATCGATACAAAGGAAATCGATAATATCGCGTATCGATGCAACCAAGTTCGATACAGTTACGATGCGATATATCGATACAATACACTTTTTTGGGCATCCCTACGCACAAGAAGTGTCGTGCGCTCCGCTCGGCCGGGGGAATGTTGGAAATGTTAACTCGATCGAACGCCGACAGATGGCGCTTGCGTTCCGCGTTGATGACGACAAATATAATATGAGGAATCCAAATCATTACCTAACACTGCACTGTGCTCGTCAGCCAGAGATATACCTAAAATGTTTTATTTCCAAGTCAGTTTTTGACCCAATCTAAAATGTTAAATTTAGTATTAAGTTGCTAGAGTTATTTTGTTTTCTTATTCTCCGTATATTAGTTGTTGTAATTTGTATCATATTCTGATTTGTAGCTCACCATTATGAATACATAAATCATGGTTTGTATTTGAGTAATCCACAGTTAGTAGGTGTTGAGTTGTCCTACTGTTGTAGGTTGATATGTGTCCCACGCCGTAGATTTCTGGGAATACGTATTTCCGGCTTATAATAATCAGAGGTGATATTAATGGCTGTCCCGATGCCCTCGCGTGATTGATCTGTTGCTCGGAGGTACGGTATTCTTGTTAACAATGGACTGTGCTGCCTGAAACATATTTTAAAATAGATCGTTTATAGAGTGTAAAGCAT
Source organism: Ectropis grisescens (assembly GCA_017562165.1). Classification (NCBI taxonomy): domain Eukaryota; kingdom Metazoa; phylum Arthropoda; class Insecta; order Lepidoptera; family Geometridae; genus Ectropis; species Ectropis grisescens. Next base: position 1,594,291 of record CM029791.1, on the reverse strand, counting down.
CAGCAGCCTAGTTATAAGCATGGTGACTTAAAACCGGATTAGCCCGTCAGTGGGATAATTAAAAAAATATTGGAGACATATTTTTTATTTTGTTTCAAAAAGTTACATAGTACCACTGTGTAAAGAAACACTACCAGTAGTTAATTGCCTTTGATCTTGGGAGAACCGCCGATAATGTCTAGACACGAGTAGGGTTGTCGCAAACAAAAATGCTTATTCCCAAAATAAAATTAAAACATACAGAACACGTCAGCCCTGAGCCGCGATCCTGAAATACTAAGATTATAATATAGGCAATGCAGGAGCGCGCTTCCCGCGTCTCACCCCGCACGCCCCGCACCTTTGCCCTGTCTAGACGGCTTCGTCGAACGAATGTATGGTTTAATAGATTGTGATAGCACTTTGAAATGTCGACTGAAGTCACGTCTATATACGATTTTTACGTAGACTTGACGCACAATCCTCCACTCCGGAAGTCTATATCTTTTTTTTTATTTAGCGGTATTATCCAAAGGGTTAAACGTGAACTCTATCACTACAACTCGGCTGTCCGCCCGTTCGTATGTCTGTCACCAAGCCATTTCACAAGAACCTTAATAGTTAGACTAGACTGTTGGAATTCTCCCAGATGAAGAAATAAAATTTATTTTTGTTGAAATTCTCGTAACTCGAAGAAGCGTTTCCTAGTGGATATTCCAAAGACACGGACAAAGATGTTTGACTCTACGTTTGTGATAAGAACGTCTAGGCTGTGGAATGAGTTGCCTGAGTAGGTTTTCCCCGATGGTTACAATCTTGGTGTCTTCAAATCGAGAGTGAATCGGTTTCTTCTAGGTAAACACGCTCCATCGTAGACCGCATCGTCGCTTACCATCAGGCGAGATGGCGGTCAAGTGTAAACCTATTAAAGTTAAAAAAAAGATGATGTATTTTTGTTGTTACTATAACGACATAACATCACATACTGAGAACATAATAAAATAAATATTTACGGGTCCTCCTACGTCATTTTCACGCTTGCTTTTGATAGACGCCATATTAACAGATTATTGAAGTAATACATTTTAAAATAAACAATCAAATGTATGTATAACACCCAAATATTTATTGTTGCCTCTAAATCGAATCGGATTAGTTCTGATGTAAATGGATACGCGGCCACTTAACCTTAACATCTAAAGTATCACTCAAAGAACGTTAAACATCATTCTAAATTCAAAGTCCCATCATTGTCTTATTTTGATCATCAGAGGACCTGCTAATACTCCTCTAACAAAGGGTTTACAAGGGCCTCTGAAATCACCGATTGGATTCAAACTTACACAATAGGGTAACGGGAAGCTGAACCTTTCAATTATTTCCTGGTTATGTTACGCGTTTGGGGACTTTCGCATTAAAACTGATAGTTGATAACTGCGGTTAGACGATTATTACCGGTCGAATATAATTGGGTTCTTATTGTATGAGCTCATGATTTCTGTTTGATCATTGGTAATTCAATAGTAATACTCGTACATTTAATTTAAATTTTGCGAACATATTTTCAACTTTGAATAATTGTAAAGTAGAAGCGTCTCTTGGTTGTACCCGCCTCTTTACTCTTGGTTTTCTTTTTTGTCTCTTGGTTGTGCCCTTCTCGTTTTTTTTATCCTATTCAGTGACAAGACGAACAGGACATGTGCCTGATGGTAAGCAACGTACCTGTCACATACAGTACAGTGACACGCAACTATTGGAATACGAAGAGTCCAAATCATTACCTGGCACTGCACTGCTCTCGTCTCCCAGAAATATAAGATATTACCTATATCTCTAAGCCCTATAATTTCTATGGAAATATTGCCCTTCAAACTGGAACACAGCAATGTGTACTTGTCGGTAGAATAACTGTTATTTTCTCGAAATAAAAATAATGACTATGTCCTATTCCAGATTATAGTCAAACTGTGTTACTAATTTTAATCCGTCTAAATTTAATCCGTTCTGATGTTATGACGTAAAAAACATCAGACCTAAGCATCTAAACTTTCGCATTTATTAGCTACGCCCCGTGATGTCACTCGCGGAGTTCCTCTTCCTGTTATTTTTTGGTGTTAAAAAGTAGCCTATGTCATAATTCGGTGTTTTAAATTAAAAACCGATCTGTTCACGTGATTTAGGAACGAACATTCTAACATATTAATAAACATCGAAACTTTCCTATTTATAATATTGTTAGATTTGAACGTTTTTTTAATGTGTTTTAAGCCTTTAGACAACTTTGAACTTCTAAAAAAAATCTAAGAATATCCAACGAAAAGTGTGTCTAGTAAGCAATTTAATTGCATAAATGCGAAAGCGCCTCATAATGCTCGTTAAATCACCCCGGGCCCGGCGGTAACACAATTACCGAAACTTGAGAGCTTGTCCGAAAAGTTAAAGCAAATATTTTATTGAAGGATCGTTGATTATTTTAGGGAGTTAAGTTTTAGCTAACCTATAGAGAATTGACTGGCTGATGCGAGAGTCGTTTGGCTTACTTGTCGTTTCATGGATGGAGCTACTACGAATATATGTATGTATACTTGGCGAAGTGCGTTAGACGCTGGACAAGTTAGCTAAATCGACACATATTAATCATATTATGGGTCCGACAGTGTACAATAAGCAACCGAAGACGATAACCACTGCGCCCTCTATTGGTAGTTTTAAACTTAGGCTCAAACGCTGGCTTACCGAGCAGACGTTCTACAGCTATAATGATTTTATTAATTTTAGTGAAAGTTAATGAAATATTGTATTTGATGTTATAACTTGACAACAGATTTGACAAGACATTCTAGCGCGAAAAAGACTTCAAAGTCTTGAACATCGCCGCAAGATTGCTAGCTTATCGGTTTTTTATCGGATACACTTCGGAGAGTGTGCGACTGATCTGCATGATCTAATACCTCCTTGCCCTTTTTTCTATCGTACTTCTCGGAACTCAAAGAAGCGGCACCGTTTCATGGTGGATATTCCAAAGACACGGACGAAGAGGTTTGACTCTACGTTTGTGATAAGAACATCTAGGCTGTGGAATGAGTTGCCTGAGTGGGTTTTCCCCGATAGTTATAATCTTGGTGTCTTCAAATCGAGAGTGAATCGGTTTCTTCTAGGTAAACACGCTCCATCGTAGACCGCATCGTCGCTTAACATCAGGCGAGATGGCGGACAAGTGTAAACCTATAAAAGTTAAAAAAAAAAAAATTTTTTTTCTTGTATAGATTGACAATTAGATATTTGACTATGTCAATTTATAGATTAATTACTAGCTGTACCCTGCCACGCTTCGCTGTGGCCCATTGTGATGCAAAAATTAGATAAAAACAATTCTTGATGCGGATTATATATCATTGTAAAATTTCAGTACGATCGGCGCAGAACTTTTTGAGTTTTTGAAGCGTACACAAACCAACATAACATTTTTATAAATAGAGATAATTTATACCAACAGACAAAGTATGATAATTACAAATCAATGACGTGTAACAAGTGTTATAAATAACATATGATTTTGATTATAATTATGAATCTAGGTATATGTATGCAGTGCTATTTCTTTTTTTTTTTTTTAACTTTTATAGGTTTACACTTGACCGCCATCTCGCCTGATGTTAAACGATGATGCGGTCTACGATGAAAGCGTGTTTACCTAGAAGAAACCGATTCACTCTCGATTTGAAGACACAAAGATTGTAACTATCGGGAAAAACCCTCTCAGGCAACGTATTCCACAGCCTAGACGTTCTTATCACAAAAGTAGAGTCAAATCTCTTCGTTCGTGTCTTTGGAACATCAACCATGAAACGATGTCGCTTTTCGAGCTACGAGCATTCCGATAGAAAAATGGGCAAGGTGGTATTAGATCGTATAAATCAGTCGCACACTCTCCGAAGTGTATCCGATAAAAAACCGATAAGCTAGCAATTTTCCGGCGATGTTCGAGACTTTGCAGTCTTTTTCGCACGAGAATGTCATTGCCTATGAGCCTTTTGGCACGTCTCGATCGATTCCAGAGCTTCCAGCTGATACTTAGCCGATCCATCCCAAAGGTGCGAGCAGTACTCCATACAGGAGCGAATCTGTGCTTGGTATAAAGTGAGCAACTGTTCAGACTTTAAGTACCTTCGCACCTTTGGGAGGACACCTGGTTTTTGGCAGCTAATTTGTATAGATTCGATATACGAGCCAAAGTTGAGAGTCGATGACAAAGTAACGCCCAACAGCTCGAGATGGTCGGATACCGGCACGGATACACCGCGAAAAGTAGGAGTCTGTTGGAAAGGACTCCTTTTGCGGAGAACAGACACGCCTGCGTCTTTCCTCGTTAAACCTGACCAGATTGGCATCGCCCCATTTAGAGACTGCCTCAAGGGTCAAATTTAAACGCTCGATCAAATTCTCTCTCAGTACCTGAGTTTGTTGCCTATTGGCTCTCGCGCTCGATATGTAGCTCTCTACAACGGTGCTATCATCTGCGTACCCAAAGATACCGGGCTTCAACAGATCGTTGATATGTAGCAGAAAGAGTGTCGCAGAGAGCACCGACCCTTGAGGGACTCCGGCATTAATAGCCATTTGATCCGACGAGCAGCCATCAATGACCACTCGTATGGATCGATCCTCAAAAGTCCGATATCCACGTTATAAAACCTGGAGACAAACCATAAGCTGAAAGCTTGCTTAAAAGGCCATCGTGCCAAACCCTGTCGAAAGCCTTCGAGATATCCAGGAGACTGCAAGTGCTTCCCGTGTTTCTCGATAGCTTCACTCCAGATGTGGTGACGTACGCTAGAATATCCCCGGTGGACCGGTTTCGGCGAAACCCGTATTGCCGGTCACTGAGGAGATCGTTCGATTCTAGGTACGCCAGGAGCCTGTGGTTTAAGACACGCTCCATAGTCTTGCAGAGTATGGACGTGACCGAGATTGGCCTGTAGTTGGCAGGGTCAGCACGACTACCTTTCTTGGGTACTGGTTGCACGTTGGCAAGCTTCCAAGACTTCGGTACTTGCCCAGTTTCGAGAGAGAGTCTATATAGGCGCGTCAGTATTGGAGACAACTCAGGCGCACAAGCCTTCAACACTACGGCAGGAATACCATCTGGGCCACTAGCCTTATTCACGTCCAGATTGCGTAGCACTTTGCGAACCTCCATTTGGCGAATATGTATTTCTGACATAGAAGTCGGACAGCCAGGTGAAGTAGGAAGTGTCACGCTACCAGCATCTAGACGCGAAGATTCCGCAAACTGAGATGCAAACAAGTTTGCCTTCTCCATTGCGGTGTGGAGCCAGTGTCCCATCAGGTTTCAGCATTGGAGGCAGTGAGGGGCGGCAGAAGTTCGATTCGACCGATTTAGCTAGGGACCAAAACGCTTTGCTGCCCGCAGGGTACGAAGCTAGTTTGTTCCCTATTCGACTAATGTGGTCAAAACGAGCCCCTCTGAAGAACCTTTTGCATGCCTTAGCAGCCTTGTTGAACGCTTTCTTCTTCTGGTGTATATCCTTTGCCCTACGCTGTCGAGCATCAACCCAAGCTAGGTAGGTCTCATGTTTAAATGCTTCAGCACTTTTACATTGAGAACCAAACCAAGGGCGAGCTTTGCTGGATAATGTGACGTCGGAGTATGGAATGAAAAATTCCATAGCCGTTCGTATTACATTAGTCACAGCATCCGCGCAGACTGAGGGATCACCAGAAGTGAAGCACAATGGCTGCCATGGGTAAGATGCAAAGAAAGAGCGCATCTCGTCCCAATCTGCTGACTTGTATCGCCACATCCGCCGGTTGCCTCTAGGGCTGGGATCAGGCGGATGGTGAACAGATACTGACTTCACCAGACAGTGGTCGGAGCTGCCTAACGGCGAAGATACCACCACGGAATAACGGTCTGGATCTGTTGTCAGCAGGAGGTCTAAGCAATAAGGTGTATGCGACTCAACGTCGGGTACTCTTGTGGCCTCTTGGACCAGCTGGGTTAGGTCTAACGATAAAGCTAGCTTTCTCGTTTCCTGCCCAGCGTGGTCAGTGTCCGGTATGGGAACAGCCATTCCTTATGATGGCCGTTAAAATCCCCAGTAACACTAATTGGGCTGAAGGGTACTTCTGTTGAGCCGCGTCCGCCGCCTCACTTAAATAATCCATAAGCCTAGTTGTCTCCTGGTCACCGCTGTGCGACCGATATACACAGGCGTAGAAAATTTTGTCTATGCCTGTGTCTATCAATACCCAAAGGACGGAGAATCTTGGGTCCTCTAAGTTACGGAGACGCCGACAGCAGATGTCGTCACGGGCGTACAGGCACACTCCAGCACGGGGCCGAAATTTGTGCTCCAGGGTGTACCCTGGATACGTTAGGTACGCCACATCCGACGGACAACCTATCTGCGTCTCCGTAAGAAACAAGAGCGACGGCTGCTCAGTCTCGAGGTGATGGTGGACTGCTGTGAGATTTGAGTGCAGACCTCGGATATTCGTGAGGTGCACTTTAATCGACAAGGCGTGCAGCCGCTCTTTAACTTTGCTTCTTTTGTTTGTACCTTTCATGTTTGATTTGTTGAGAGAGGATCGGTGAGGAAAACGGCAGTAGAACGAGGCCACACACTACTGACCATTGGTCACAACACACAACACAAATACACCAATGGGGAGCTAGCCTGGAGACTGCGGGACGCCCGAGCCCCCCCGGGGATGTCTATCTGGCCTTGTCATACGGTCGCCAACCGGCAGGATAGCGCATCCCGGGATTTTTCGCTAGATGGCGGGGCAGCCTTTCATGAGTGGCTAGCTCACTACTTGGGCCCCCAACTATCTGCGGTCGGTCGCGGCAACCGTGCCTCGGATCCCACTACCCTCCATGACTAGCTTCCCGATGTACAGTATTGGTGTGTGACAGACCGGTCTTGTAGTTATGCAGCAACTGTTCTGACCCGTTTTCCTCTAATGGTGTCACTAGACTACACAACGGAACACGGCTAGGCCGCTTGGCGTCGTGTCTTAATCTAGTGGGTGGTAACCAACCACGGCCGAGGCCTACCACCGGTAGTTTGTCACCTGATTAGCACCACCCAGGGACCACGTGCGGGGTTTCAATATATAGGTGCTTCCCCACGGACGAAGGTGACTCGGTCCCCAAAATGCTATATGCTAAGTAAGAAACATCTTAAATATCTGGGTGACGAGCGCAGTGCCGTACTAGGAAATAACTTAGAATCTTCGTGTTCCAATAGCTGCGTGTCACTGGCTAGGCTAGGCAGGCATGTTGCTCACCTACAGCTCGTCTCAGCCCTCTATACTGTAAAAAAAGTTTTAAGATCACAAAAGAAACACATAACCTAACAAAACCACCCCCCAAGTGGCTAATATAAGTCAAAGCGCGGAAATGAATGAAGGCTGTACCTACTCGTATTGTGATTCCATTAAGAGCGAAGTCGGTTCGTGTATGGAACTTGGTGAGCCGAGCTGTTGACCTAGATTGTTTACGGGGCTATCGGCCGATACACACTATGGGATATTTTGGACGTAATTTTATTAGATAATAAACAGATGACGGGAGTTTTTACGTCATATATAAAGTTAAAGACAAAAAACAGGAAGTAAAATAATGACGTAATTTCAGTATCAAAACTTAACGTGGTTATTATACATTTTAAATAAATACACGGGTAACTTACGTTTGATATAGTCAGTCCAGTCCGACTCAAGTTTCGATTGCGTCCGGCGATCTTTTTCAAGTACAGTGTTCGCTGCTCGTTTAGCACCGCCGAACGCAATCAAAACTTGAGTAGGACTGGACTGGCTATCAAACGTGAGCTATCCGTATATTCATTAAAAATAATGTAATATTCTCAAAAAACTAAAACTACCTTGAATTTAAAATAAAACTCAGACACGACAAAATTTCATATTTTTTTACAATTAAAACACTGTTATAATAAAACATAGAAGTAGTACAAATACGTCGTCCAGTTAAGCACGCAATTTCAGGGTTTTGTTTTTATTTCAAAATCCGTTTACACCGATATCGATTAGCTCTGAGGTATGAGCCATCAAACAAAAAAATACTTAAAATAGATTCACAATTAACGGAGTTATCGCGTAATATACATACTAATACAACCCGTGTAATACAATAAAACATGCTTCTGAACGGAGAAATTCCTACTTTGGTGTGTGGTTAGTGGATACAAGCATCGGGAAAATCCACTCAAGCAATATCTAGTGTAGCTATTCGTATAACAAAAGCAGCCTCAAACCTCTTCGTTTGAATCTTAGGAACGTGAACCATGCATGGAACGGTGTCACCTTTTCGAGTACCGAACAGCCCGCGAGAAAAAAAGATATAAGCGATTACAAAACCATGTGAATCAGTGGCAGACTCACCAAAATATGTCCGAAAAAATTCCGAAAAACTAGTAACTTCGCGACAATATTCAATATTTCGTACGAATAAACTCGAAACAACAAGAATTATTTAATACTACTTCGTGTTCAATTCGACCAATTTGAGAGAAGCAAATAAAATTGCTAAATACACGAAATAGACAGCCCAAACACAACAATAAAAACATTTGCGCTCATAAAAATTACTAATGATCGAACAAAAGGAATACGTGAGGCGCATCCCTAATGGTAGGGGTATTCATTTCGACGGGCGAACGATCGAATAAAATAGTCCTGTTCTAGAACGATTTGAGGACGTGAATTCGGCGGTACTCAATTCGATTTCAAATCGAATAAGAAGCAGTGACTGAAAGAACTATGTGATGTTATAAAAATTGAAAATTGAAAAGCGCGCTTTCAACTACAGATGAAAAAGATAATTTTCTACGAAGATTTTTGTTATCAATAATAATAATAGGCTCACTCGTGACTTCTATCTCGAATGATGAGTCTCGAGACATGAGTGACAATGTGGTTTGACGACGGGTTTGTGACGCATGGTAGAGTGAATCAGTTTCTTCTAAAGTAAATTGGTTTCTGCTAGAGTGAATTGGTCTCTTTTTAGAACAAATCGGTCTATTCTAGAGTGAATCAATATTCTCTAGAGTCAATCAATATCCTCTAGAATGAATCAATATTCTCTAGAGTGAATTAGTTGCCTCTTGAGAATCAGTTTCTTCTAGAGTGCATTTGTTTCTTCTATACCGAATCTATACTATATCGGTATATATTCGCCATCGTACCGACTCAGGCGACGTAACGCAAAGTTAACGTAAAATTTCACTACTTTATTGTATATGTACTTGCTAAATTCACAAACTTAAGCGGTCCAATGACCAAAACATTATATTAATATAAGGTACAAGTACGTATATCGTACAATGCGATTGTAGTGACATTTTTCAACTGGGCAGTTAAGTTTGACCTTTACCAGTTGTGAAAATTTCTCCCAGGGTAGACTTTTTGTCAATATGGCTGCAAACGATCAGTGTGGGAATTAAGTTGGGAACGGTTTGGGCACACATGTGGCGAGTTAAAGGTAATTTATGTAGATAGAAATGGCTATAGCAAGCATTGTTTTAAACTCTTTTACACCTGATTTTGACTTTTTAATCCGTTTTTTCTATTGGCGCTTCTACATCGCCGCTTATATATTACGCTACCTATGGATATAGGAATAAAATGATATCGGTTTCGGATACGGTTGCGGATATGCAATTATTTCGAATTTCGACAGTTTCGGTTACGGATAATAATTAGATTAAATAACTTTTAATAGTCAAAACTAAGCAAGAAAGAATATTTCTTTATAATTATACAACAAAAACAATTTTGCTGCCTTATCACCTGAAACTCGATTTTATCCGAAACCATACTTGTGGTGCCAATAAAATGTTTTATATTGTATTGTATTTGGCATTTTTGAAACGGATATGGTTACGGTTACGGATATATCTTTATTTCAGATATCTGATAATTTCGGTTACGGATACGTAGCTCCAGAACATCTCTTCTACGTACGTCAAACTAACTAACTAGGTAACAGCACTAATAGGGAATAAAACTAACTAGGTACATATTTATAAAACTACTATCACGCATGTCGCTCACGTGAACTCACAAAGAATTGCTCCACCGCCGCTCCAACGCTACGCCACATAATCCCGTCGGTGACGTGAGACCGTAAAGTTTTCTTCTACTATAATAAATAAATAACTAATATCAGTGGACATTTTACACACAACACCATCTGATCGAAAACTAAGCAAAGCTTGTACTATGGAAGCCAGATAGAACGTGTATAGTTGTAAAAATGTAAGTACATACTCATTATACATAGAAAACACACAGACACGGTACAAGCTTTTGTATGCATCACACAAATATTTGCACTGGGTGGGGATCGAACCCACGACCCACGGCTTCGCAGGCAGACTGATCAACTGGTCAACGTAGCTAAAGAAGCTGTAACTTCTAAAATGCGGTTTTCTAATATTAAGTATTTGCCACAGCCTATTATATTTTTTGTAGTGGTAGGACTCTTGGCAGAGTCCGCCTGAGGAAGTAGCACACCTTTGCCAGTTATTCTACTGCCAAGCAGTAATGTGCCATAACTGTGTTCCGGTTTGAAGGGCAATGTTTCCAGAGAAATTACAGTGCTTAGAGATATAACATCTTAGATACATGAGTGACGAGCGCAGTGCAGTGCTAGGTAATGATTTGAATTTTTAATGTTTCAAGAGCTGTGTGTCACTGTGCTGTTATGTGGCAGGCATGTTGCTTACCATCAGGCACATGTCCTGCTCGTGACAAGTGAGACGAGCAGGACAAGTTCCTGATCATAAGTATGCCTGCTCATAACAACAAAGTGATACGCAGCTATTGGAACACGACGAGTCCAAATCGTTACCTAGCACTTCACTGTGATTGTTACCCAGAGATGTAAGATGTTTTTATATTTAATTGAAAATCCCTTTAATTTTACTGGAAACATTGCACTTCAAACTAGAACACAGAGATATTTTCAAATTACTCCTTGGCGGTAGAATGACTGACAAAGGTGGAGGGATATTTCCCAAGACGAAATCTGTAGAGTCCTAGGTTAATTTACCTACATACTTAAGATTAATTTATAAATTGTTCGGGAGCTAAAACGCCATAGTAGACACACGTACACACCCATACACCCTCATAAACATAAACACCCTCTCTCTCTTTTCTGTCTCTCTCTACACACACACACACACACACACACACACACACACACACACACACACACCTCTGTCTCACACATACTCTCACACACACACACAACAAACTAACAACGTCGTTTTTGTATCGGAAGAAAAAAGTATCATTTAAGAGTATAATTTTACTCCACGAATACCTTTTCAGCTCCAATACTTTCAGCACCTTTTGAATTTACTTCAAACAGGTATGAAAGTTCCAAATAAGATTTTTGAGATGTCTTCGTAGCGACCGAACCAAACGAGTTCTATAAATAGCGTAAAAGTCGCGTAGTGTGTCACGATTTCCCGCCCGACTCATATCGAAGGAAATGAGCAGTGAACGAAAATTGGCCACGAACTATATTTTTATACCTACCTCCAATCTTACGTGTGTACCGCCCGCAATACCGTGAACTGACTACAGGATGTTTTGTTTCCACCACTTCCAATTTAAAAAACGACTAAACTCAGTAATTAATGTCAGAAAAAACTTGCTAAATTTGTGTTTAATATGTTGTCAACTTTGGCAGAGCTTGGGCAGTTGGGCAGTTGTAGTGGTAGGACTCCTAGCTCCTGTCAGAGTCCGCCTGAGGAAGTACCACACCTTTGCCAGTTATTTTACCGCCAAACAGTAATGTGAAAACATTACTGTGTTCTGGTTTGAAGGGCAATGTTTCCAGAGAAATTACAGGGCTTAGAGATATAACATCTTAGATCTCTGGGTGATGAGCGCAGTGCAGTGCTAGGTAATGATTTGGACTCTTTATGTTCCAATAGTTGCGTGTCACTGTTCTGTTATGTGGCAGGCATGTTGCTTACCATCAGGCCATTTTGCACCGGGGTCTGTTCGTGGTGGGTAATATTATTGGTTGTATTAATAATAGATTAATGACGAATACTTTTTTATTATTTGTTTAGAATTTGTTTTTATTTATATACAAACTATAATAAATTTCATTTTGGTTTTTGTGATTTTTTATTTTATTATTTTACTTGCAATGCCTCACAATGAAACAACGTACACGAGACACGACAAAAATATATATTTTTTTAATTTATGGCATTTATAGATTTTTTTTGTATATTAACTATTTTATTATATATTTTAGATACAATTAGAATGTAACTTTGAAGTCACATTTATCAAATTAATTTTAAAATCGAGTCTTTATTTTTTTTCAACTGGAGACTACTAGCAGTATCCCGTTCCCGTTATTTTTCCGCATTAAAAAGTAACATTTGTGCTATTCTAGACTATCTAACTGTATTCCAAATTAACTCAAACCGTTCAGATGTTTCAACGTCATTGATCAACAAACATCGAAGCAAAAATCTTTGACATCCAAATTAGCAATATTAGTTCAAATTATCCAAACATCAACAACAACAAACAAATTTACAATATTAGTAGGATTCTAAGGGCTTAGACCATACTCCGCCACGCTGGTCCAATGCGAGTTGGAGGGTCGTCAGAGCCTCGTTCGTTGTTCAGAAAGGCGTACCGAGTGCAGGTTGGGTTGACTTGAGCCACGATAGATATTAATTGTGGCCCCTTACTTCCGGATTAAGTGTAAGGAATTGGGGGAGACCTTTTCCCAGCAGTGGGACTATAGAGATTACTTTAAAAAAGTAGAATTATAAGATCATGCTCGTACGTTGTTCGACTATACTGTTCTAATATAGTATTTTTGTACACCAGGTCTACATCATCATCAGTAAGCCCACTAAATGTTCCCACAGCTGGATCTCGAGCCTTCTCTCGCAAGGAGAGAGTTAAGGCATAATCCACCTCGCTGGCCCAGTGTGGGTTGGTGGATGACACATGACTTCGAAAGGTTCTAGGTAGATGTCGGTTTTCTCACGATGTTCTCCTTCATCGTTTTAAGTTTAATGATAAGAATGTCAAGGCTGTGGAATACGTTGCCTGAGTGGGTTTTCCCCGATGTTTTCAATCTTTGTGTCTTCAAATCGAAAGTGAATCGGTTTCTTCTAGGTAAACACGCTCCATCGTAGACCGCATCGTCGCGCCGCGCCGCAACTGTAAACCTATAAAAGTTTTAAAAAAGAGTTTGCGGCATTACGCACATGACTTCAAAAAGACAGTGGCGCGAGTGGGATTTGAACTCGGGGTCTCCGGATCGGCAGGCGCCGTTCTCCCGACTAGACGAGCCGTAACTTCGTAGACCAGCCGTAATTTCAAATTTATATCACCCTGTATATTCTCAAACTACGTATAGTAGGTACATTATGCGATGTAATTCGACAGGGACCGAACTGCGATAATTTATCGCCTGCGTTATCGCGTTTTTATAATTTACCTGTTTTTTATAATGGGGTAATACTCCACGCGATATATTTTTGGTAAAAGGGGCTTATAAGATGTTGTAAGGTTTTTGAGATGATTTGGTGCTTTTCGAGACTTTTATTAATAGTCCGCTCTGAAAAGAACCACATCTTTTTGTAGTTATTTTATCGAAAATTAAATTGCAAACGCTTTAGTCGACAGATTTTAAGAACAATATCCTCCTAGAAATAAAACGTAGTGCTGAAACCGGCTTGTTCTAAAATACTGTCGTAGTGGTAGGACTCTTGGCAGAGTCCGCCTGGGGAAGTACCCCACCTTTGCCAGTTATTCTACCGCCAAGCAGTAGTGTCCAAACATTACTGTGTTCCGGTTTGAAGGGCAATGTTTCCAGAGAAATTACAGGGCTTAGAGATATAACATCTTAGATCTCTGGGTGACGAGCGTTGTGCAGTGCTAGGTAATAATTTGGACTCTTCATGTTCCAATAGCTGCATGTCACTGTGCTGTTATGTGTTAGGCATGTTGCTTACCATCAGGCACATGTCCTGCTCATCTTGTCATTCTTTATTTAAAAAATAAAATACTTTCGAAGTTATGAGATAATAAATAGAGAGATATGCCTATAATCTACTACGCTGGCTAAGTTTGGGTTGACGGATGGCGCATGATTTCGACAGATTTTTTAAACATTACCAGTTTACTCACGATGTTTTCCTTCACAGTTTTTAAGTTAGCGGCATTACGCACATGTTTTCGAAAATACAGTGGTGCGCGCAGGATTCGGACTGTCGATCAGGACCAAAAGGTCCTGATCGACAGTCGCCGTTCTCCCGACTAGACCTGTCATACTCATAACTTTTTCTCGCAGTATGAGGAAAATCCAATATTTTGTCTTTTATTTGAAACTCCGAAACCCGTGCATCTGATTAAAAAAAACATTCGCGTGAGGGAAACTGTGCAGTAAAGGTAGTTCAAAACATAAGTAGGATTTTAAAGAGCTTCCCAATACACGTCTATTGCTAAACGTAATAAACTCCTCAGACATTCCTTCTTTCATATACAAATTGAGGAATCGACAAGAAATTCCTCATTATGCCGTGAAATATTAGATTTCCAAAGCATTTCTGTGAATGGTTGTAAAATAAATATGGCAATTGCGTACCATTCAAGCTTTATGTACGTCACTTCAGAACACGGCTCACAACCTGAGATTTTAGCACTTACGTGCTACAATGGTGAGCGCATATTCTTGTACTCATGATGTAATTTGATAAAAAGGTTGCGCAAAAGAGTACATTAAACTAATTGACACCGCTGGCGAGTGAATGTGACTGATTTCTCCTGGACAGAATTGGGTATTCAGTATGGCAATTCAGTCAGTTGCTCAAGTACATCACCATACGCACACCAGTTGTTAAATGAAATCCTACTTAAAACAAAACATATATTTCAGGCAATTGTACCCGCTGCAATATTTTATAATAATACTACCAGCGTCATACGTTTTCATTCGCGCAATTAATTCGATGCTGTTATTTTTCAGATCAAATATTAGCTAACGTATTATTATAGACCATTAGCTATGTACCAAATTTATGCTAGTGGTAAGGACAAAGTTGCACATCTGCACTATAAGATAATCATTTATTGACACATTAACACATACACTAAACTTAGCTGCAAAATCAGTATGAAAACTAACGTGGTTATGGCTACATTTTACATAAATACACGGGTAACTCACGTTTAATATAGTCAGTCCAGTCCGACTCAAGTTTCGATCGCGTCCGGCGATCTTTTTCAAGGAGAGTGCGCGCGCGGGTTCGCAGCTCGTTTAGCACTCGAAACTTGAGTCGGACTGGACTGACTATATTAAACGTGAGTTACCCGTGTATTTATGTAAAATTAGCTGCAAAATATTTACAACCAAAACTTAATATAGATCATAATATTTATGTCTCGTCACTTTACACAATTGTTAAAGCACAGTTAATTAATTTGCTGTATAGGGGCAACATGAACTAGGAACTAACACTAGGAAAAATACTTGGAGGTCTAAGTTTAAACCAAACTATCTCACGATTATAAAATAGGAGGTTCTTGCTACTACGCGTTTTGCTATAGAATTAAAGTTAAAAGGTTAAACTTGCAAAAAGCAAATTCATCTCATTTTCAAAAACCTGTCCGAGCATTTGGTCAACGCGTGACCACAATGCTGGCGTTTATTTGGGTCAACGTTTATGCAGTGCATTTCAGCGTGGTTAATATTACATGTTGTGCATGCTTCCAACTGGTCGTAACAGACTGTTTTCTTTGCCCTCAGTCCCGACGTCGGACGTGCAAGGCGTACTGGGGAAGAAGGCGTCTCTGCCGTGTGACATCCAACCGCTGCACTCAGACGATGACGTCGTCATGGTGCTGTGGTTCAAGGAGTCTGATGGAGATCAGCCTCTCTACAGGTAAAAAATCGTCACTAACTTTACTGCCTTAACTCTTGTACTTAGACACTACTTGTACATAGATGACGTTTGATTTGTTACACGCCAGTCAAACAGAAAACAGCATAAAAACATAACCCTAGATGATGTTAGGCTCTCAAGATACTGGTAACTTGGACTTTGCTCCAGTTAGGGATGTACACTGAGAAATGTCGAGGATGACTGCCTTCTGCGCTTGACTCCAACTGTCTAGCGGAAGCCTCTTAAGATGTTGGTCGAGACTTTTATAAGGCCGTTTTCTGACTCAACTATGGGAGCTATGGTCGCTGAATCAACATCCCCATGGCGGTTAGATTATGAGCCAAGTCAAGATGGTTGCTTAGCTTGTCCTTCTCGACTTTCACGGGGTTATCTTCTTGTGGTATAGAGATATCGACGATCACGGTCCGACGCTGGGGTCATTTTACCAGCACGATATCAGGACTATTGACGACAATAGTACTGCTCTGCCGTGCGACATCCATTCGCTGCACTCAGACGATGACTTTGTCATGGTTCAGCCTGATAGAGACCACTCTCTCTGAGTGGAGACCACTAACCGGTAAACTTAGTGTTAGTGTCATGGTTCCCAAACTAAGCGAAGCTTGTATATTATGCTAGTTGGATAATATAATAATTGGTATTTTACACATATATACAGGTTGTTCTGTAGAGGGTTAGACAAACTTAAAGGTTGTGTTCAGGGACCCATTTGGAGAATACAAGTTGGCTAAAAAAATCCCTGACCTCCTACCTATTTTTTTTTTAAATATTTTTTTTGTGGTTTTATTTAAAAGCATATTACTTCCAAAAAAGTCTTTTTTTTTAATTTATTGTGAAAGTTAACCTTTCATGTAAAATTCCTTTCATTTTGTGACTTCATGAGCTCCAAATCAGTTATTTAGCCATGACGTGTATCTAACTCTGATTTGCATAACCTGTAGATGAATCAAAGACCAAAATCAAATAAAAATCTCCGGTCTAAAACAGATTTTACAAAATGTATGGTGGTTAATAGCTAAAATATCGGCGAAAACGAGCGAAAATCACAAAAAAAAATATTTAAAAAAAATAGGAGGTCAGGGATTTTTTTTAGCCAACTTGTATTCTCCAAATGGGTCCCTGAACACAACATTTAAGTTTGTCTAACCCTCTACAGAACACCCTGTATAATCACATCACACACATACATATTATATAATCCTAAATTAATTATTATTATATTACATACGGTTTATGGAAACATCCAGACACAGAACAATCACATTTGTGTTGACATAATTATGTTACACAAATATTTATCTAGGGTAGGTTTGGAACCCACAACCTTCCGAATCGAGTGTAGACTTACACAACTAAACCATAAAGCCAGCTGTTACCATAAAAACTTGTACCTACTTCCTTATAACAAAGCAAAGATGAAATAGCAATAAATCTCGACGCAACAATATATAGGTCGTGTCCTATAACCTGACATACGGAACGGAAACCCCCCGCTACGTATAAATGAGAATCGGGACAATCGGCCCTCTTGGCGATCGGTCGAGTCACGCGACTCGCATGGCGATGTATGAATGGGCCGCAATGCAGGGAGAATGGCAATGTGTGATATGTTTATAGCATTTATAAGTAGGGAGAAAACTGTAACTTATTTAGACAACTTTTACGATGCGGATGACGACATGTATTTGCACCTTTAAGATGGGCTCGTTAAATACCAACTGGAGGCCTTCGGATCGATCAAAAAGCTCATCAGAAAAGACACCTTTGTTCGAAAAAGACTTCATGAACATCGCCTGAAAACTGCTGGCTTATTTTTTTTTAATATTTCTGGAGGTTCCTCTCTTCAGGAGGGTGCCACTGATCTGCATGATGTAATAATACCTTACCTTTTATTTTATCGTATTGCTTAGGGCTCTAAAAGTGACATTGTTTCATTGTTCACGTTTTTAAAACTTGGAACGAAGAAGTTTCACTTCACTTCTGTGATAAGAACGTCTAGGCTGCGAAATACGCTGCCTGAGTGATTTTTTCCCGATGTTTTAATTACGGTGTCTTCAAATGGGAAGTGAAGCTTTTCGAAATTAATCGTTGCAAATCATAAGGCAGTAACAGTTGTAAAATAATATACCGAAGTTGTTTGAATGGCTGTCGAGACAAGGGAAATGGAGGGTCATCCACCAGCAATATGGATTGATAATATTGAAACTATCATTTGTCATACCTAAGTTCGCTTAATTAAGACTGGATCAACCATATCACACCCTCGTGACTTCTCATCTCATCACTACATTCATTGTATATGTCACTTTTTGCGTCTGTCCGTCCCTAAGATCTTTAAACCACCAAACAAATTTTAATGCGGGTTTGTTAATAGATAGAGTCATTAGAGAAACGTTTATATAAGACGTGCATAAAATACTAGAGAAAAACGGATAATGTTAAAGGTGTCTAATGTAATATCATAAATAAACACATACATAAATATATATATTTTGCGCTTACACTGAAACGCTGGCTGAACCCTATGAGCTAGATCAAAATAATGTACAGCAATATTGTAACTCTTCAAAAGGTCTACAAAAAGTCTGCAATAGCTAGATGGATAGAAACTCTTTATTACGACACAAACAGATTAATATACTACAAATAAACACTTATTAACTAGTGCCACAAGCGGCGGCCTAATTGCTGAGAGCAATCTCTTCCTCTTCCTTTTCAAACCAGCAAAAAGGAAAATAGCCTGTATATATTATGGGTATGTTGATCTCTTAAGAATAATTCACAATTACCATTTGTATCAGTACTTACATTTAGTATCACCATAGCACCCGTGCGGAGCCGCGGGAGGTTGCTAGTAATTACATATAAATATAGAAGTCAGGCTAACGAATGTAGATACTGGTTGTTTTGGCAAACTTTTTACATGACAACACTTAAGTGTTCCTACCATCGGGTATTTACCCTACGATTTGGGATAGAGAAAAGCCTGTGCAATTTCATTTTTGAGAAATTAATTTTCGGCGATTATCAGAAAGATTTGGTAGAATCAGAATCAGTGTATGTTATCCTTATCTCTGACGCAACAAAATGGCGTGTTTTTGATGTTTCGTAGTAGCTGGGTTGTGTTTTTATTTTTGGCGAGATTTTCTGTTTAGGGATGCCATGTTGATATATTTTAAATTTGCCGCGCTTTGTCAGTATCAACTTTCGTTAGCCAGACTCTAACAACCACGTTAGTTTTTATACATACGTACATTCTTCCCCAGCTACGACATTCGTGGGCGCTCGGTGACCCAGCCCAAGCTCTGGTCATCTCCCACGGTGTTCGGCAACAGGGCTTTCTTCCGCGGCAGCGCCACCCCGGCCGTGCTCATGGTGGACAGCGTGGTGGCCGCCGACGCCGGCGTCTACCGCTGCAGGGTCGACTTCAAGAACTCGCCCACCAGGAACCTGAAAGTCAACTTCACTGTCATAAGTAAGTCATTTGTTATCATCGTTCATCCACTGCTAGATATTAAAAGATGTATTTAAAACCTGTCATCAATGTATTTCTTGTAACAAATGCTGGTTTCTACACGATGGTTTTTTCACCGCTAAAATCTTGTAGATCATTTGAAAAATGCTTTGAGATTCTTCTCACTAAACCACGACGGCCTATCAGAAGCATAAGCAGCCCACTAAAGGTTCCCAGTGCTGGGGCTTGGGACATTATCTCGCAAGGAGAGAGTTAGAGCCGTAATCCACCACGCTAGTCACTGGCCCAGTGTGATTTGGTAGATGACACATGACCTAAAAAGATTCTAGTTACATGTCAGTTTTCTTTCCCCGATTTAACTTAGCGGCATTACGCACATGACTTCAAAAAAAGTGGTGTGCGTAGGATTTGAACCCGGGGAATCCGGATCGACAGTCGACATTCTCCAGACTAGACCAGCCGTCAGTTCTACCACGGCTTACCATCAACCAATCTTGTTTTAATGCCTTCCACGTCATTAGCAGTACATTCATTCCCTGCACCCCCATTGTCCACAAAGTCTCCAACTTCATTTAAAAGTCGTTCCGCGTGACTACCTCTAAGAATTATACCCTCAGTACTCAAAATAAATGAAGATATTTTATAGTGACCTCGTTTAAAGTGTGATTCAGAGCCCCAGGGACCATTATTTGTGTCAGGTCAAATTACACTATAACAGTAGCACAGAGAAACGCAAGACCTTTTGTCTGGGAGCGAGATAAATTCAACAGAGATGAAAAATGGGTCCAATCTTCTTACTGGATTTTATGTCCGTAGATTCTTTAGCTGGGAATGTTATTTAGGTGATCTAGGTGACATAATAATACGGGTATCGCTCTCTGGGGGATAACCTTACGCAGGAAAATTTGTTGATGTATTAGGGTCTTGGAAGGTCTACATGTTGACAGCGTGCTATTAGTTCTGAGCAGTTGGCTGTGCATCTTTGAAATTCGGGTATGTTTTAACCGACTTCCAAAAAAAAAGGAGGTTATCAATTTGACCCTTTGTTTTTTTATGTATGTTACCTGATTTCTCGAAATGTTTTCTGAATGACATAATTGTAGATTTCACAAAAGTTATGAAACTCGAGCCTATCAATACGAAATTGTGTAAATGGATTACTAAAAACTTGTTTTGCACTATTTTCGTACAAAAATTAAACCGACTTCAAAACCACAAATAGGCACTCAAAGGCGAATAATAAACTAAAATCATTATTATAAGCGCTACTCACTCACCTATTTGAAGTCGGTTTAGTTTGGGGCTAAGATAGACACATGCTGTCACGGACTTTGGCGCACATGGGCGCACTCAACGCGTCCAATGAAAGGTTTCAAAAAGGCATATTATCGCCGTTTTTAACCCCCGACCAAAAAAAAGGCGTGTTATAAGTTTGACGTCATGTCTGTCTGCCTGTCTGTCTGTGTGTGTGTCTGTCTGTGGCACCGTAGAGCTCAAACAGATGAGCCATTTCAATGCGGTTTTTTTTATTTGAAGGTTAATACCCGTGCGGGTGTTCTTAGCTATGTTTGGTTAATATTGATTCAAGATGGCCGCCGCCACAAAATGGCGGACAAAATATTTCTTCACAACCTACCACAATATGGGTATCAAATGAAAGAACTTGACTAGTAGAATACTGTACACTATAAAAAAAATCAAATCCAAGATGACCGCCACCACAAAATGACGAATTATATAATTTTTTTCACTCCTACCTCAATATGGGTATCAAACGAAAGGGCTTGACTAGTAGAATACTTTGCACTATGACAAATTTCAAATCCAAGATGGCAGCTACCACAAAATGGCAAAATACATTTCTTTTTAACAACTTTCTTAATATGGGTATCAAATGAAAGGGCTTGACTAGTAGAATGTTGTACAGATAACAAATCCGAGGTAGTCGGGGATTAATCAAAATTTAATTTTAATTTTGTTCTTGTTGTTACATTATTCACTCATGCTCCGCTCCTATTGATAGTAGCATAATGTTTTAGAGCCTGTAGCCTTTCTCGATAAACTGGCTATACGACAAAAATAAAATCTTTCAATTATCTTTTAAAAAATCTTTTCATTAAAACAAAAAAGCTCTTCAGCTTCATAATATAATTATTAGATAGTAGGTACATAATGTTGACCATTGGCTCCGCGATAGGTGATTTTTAACTGTATAATTTCTTTGGATACCCTTCAAAATAGACACATAAATCTTTGGGCATATTGCTGCTTTTCCGTAAAATGAGTTATGGTAATTTTAATTTTTAAATATTTTTTTATACTACTATAAAAATATTATAACTTTCTAGCTCAATACAAAACATTTAGAAGTTATTTGTTACCTATAAATTTGTAATTATAATTTGAAAATAGACATCGATAGGAGAGACCTAGTAATTTCCTCGACCGTCACTTTGTAATTTAAAATTGAATACCTATAGCTATAGCAAATTAATGACAGAGTAATATTGGAATGGTACATTCTATTATTTACCAGTTTATAAATAATTAATTCCACAACGTTTGGTCTTGATAACGACTACGGCCAAAAAGTGTGTTCTTTTGTGTTGAAGAGGATATAATGAATGTAAACAACCCTAGACAGTACATTTTTAACAATAAATCCACGGGTCTACCGCCTAACTCTCCTGCTTTATACTGTGCTTTCATTTTTGTCGTCATCAGCCAGTTTGGTATCGCCGATGAAAGCCGACAACTAAACTCGGCTTTCTGTATGCAGCGGAACGGCAGGCTACCACTTAAGGCTAAAACTCATGGAGTGGTTTCCAAACGCGCCTGCGCGCGGATGCGGACCCTCAGCTTCTGTAAAATGCAGAGTTATATGTAACAAGAACAAAATTAAAAATTTTGACTAACCCCGATTACCTCAGATTTGTTATCCGTACAACATTTTACTAGTCAAGCCCTTTCATTTGATACCCATATTAAAGGAGTTGTGAAAAAGAAATGTATTTCGCCATTTTGTGGAAGCGGCCATCTTGGATTGGAAATTTGTCATAGTGCAATGTATTCTACTAGTCAAGCCCTTTTCGTTTGATACCCATATTGAGGTAGTAGTGAAAAAATAATATAATTCGCCATTTTGTAGTGGCGGCCATCTTGGATTTGATTTTTTTATAGTGTTTAGTATTCTACTAGTCAAACCCTTTCATTTGATACCCACATTAAGGTAGGTTGTGAAGAAATATTTTGTCTGCCATTTTGTGGCGGCGGCCATCTTAAATTTATATTAACCAAACATACCTAAGAACATCCGCACAAATATTAACTTTCAAATAAAAAAACCGCATCGAAATCGGCCCATCCGTTTGAGCTCTACGGTGCCACAGACAGACACACACACAGACAGACATCGACGTCAAACTTATACACACCTTTTTTGGTCGGGGTTAAAAAATAGAAATCAAAACTCACGAGGCGGTCGCCGCCCGCCCGTCACCCGCAACATTTGCGGGCACAATCTCACCCGCGGCGGCTGCGAAACCGCGAAAAGCAGACGTGACTTTTGAAATAAAACCGTCGGTGTCTCCCGTCCCGGTTCGCGCCCACGCGCGGGCGCGGTTGGAAACCGCTCCATGCTCCTGCACGCTCCTGCTTTCTGCTATGCGTTGATACGTGATGTCATCTGCCAATTTGATAATGCAGATGAAAGCAGATAACTACATCTGCTTTCAGTTCCGCATACAGAAAGCAGATGTACTTATCTGCTTCCATCGGCGTTACCGAATGAAATTGAATTGGCGATATCGAATTGAAATACCGATACAAATCAACGCATAGCAGAAAATAGCAGAGTGAGACCCACCGATGGACTTAATCTAAATTTATTTTTTTGTGGGTTATTAAGTTTACAGTTACCATACCTTTGATAGCCCAGAGAAAGAACAGTTACAGAATATTACAGACTGATTTATAAGCGATGACTATCCAATAACCATCACACAGAGTGTTTGCTTATTGCCACTAATTCCAGTAAAAATAATTTCTAGTGCCTAGATTTACAGAACTCTGGTAGTTCAAACATGTGGTATTTTTATTATTTATTCAACATTTCTCATCGCAAAAGTCCTAGTACTTAGTATGAGGTAAATAATTGTTTGTTGGAGAAGATTAAACTCTCGAAGGGCGTAAAATTAAAGAGATTATCTCAACCCGCATTTGGCCGCTGCAAACTTTTCCGTAGTATTCTAAACATTTTCTCAGCTAAGCGAGGGATAATAATGACCTCCAAATGAAAAAAAATTGGTTCCCAATTCGGTTGCATTTTTTTTCACATGTATGTTACGTGATGGCGCAATCAACATTGTTTGTTTATTAGTTTGTAATTTAGAGGTGTGCAAAGGAGCATTAGGAGATAATGTGCAAACATTACTGTGTTCCGGTATGAAGGGCAATGTTTCCGGAGAAATTACAGGGCTTGGAGATATAACATCTTAGATCTCTGGGTGACGAGCGCAGTGCAGTGCTAGGTGATGATTTGGACTCTTCTCGTTCCAATAGCTGCGTGTCACTGTGCTGTTATGTGGTAGGCATGTTGCTTACCATCAGGCACATGTCCTGCTCGTCTCGTCACTTTTTATTTAAAAAAAAAAAGGTGGTCCCATATAAATTTTATCAAAATCAGTGTGGTGGTTTTGAAAATATCAACAAAACTAAAATTTATATTATCATATTAATAAGCTATGGTTGTTATCGCAGTCCCG
Source organism: Ectropis grisescens (assembly GCA_017562165.1). Classification (NCBI taxonomy): domain Eukaryota; kingdom Metazoa; phylum Arthropoda; class Insecta; order Lepidoptera; family Geometridae; genus Ectropis; species Ectropis grisescens. The sequence continues at coordinate 1,570,073 of CM029791.1, read as the reverse complement.
CCGAGTCGTCCGACGATATACGACGGGCAGAGAAGAGACCGGACGAAACTCGTAGAGCCGTATAATGAAGGCTCTGATGTGATGCTCATCTGCGAAGTCGAAGGAGGTATGTTTAAAATTTAAATTAATTTATTGTTAAGTCAAAAATAAAACTAGTGTATTCCTAGCAACCCAATTGCATACTATGTGCTTATAGGCACTTTTGAAACTTCTTGTAGGATAAAACATTCCAAGGATAACGACATTTTTGTCATAAAATGTAGATTTTTAGTAGGTACTCGAAATAAATATGAGTTGAATTTTGTTACCTCGAAACTTAGAGTTAAGATATTCGGATGTAATCGATAACCGATTAAGTGCTGTTACTACTACTATTCTTTTGGAAATTTAAATTTAGTTGTGGAAATCTAGGGGGTCTAAACATATGCCTCTATGTTCAGCAGTAGACGTCTTGCGGCTGATGATGATGATGACTAATACTATTATAAATTTGAAAGTTTTGATGTTGAGAGGCTGAATTTTTGCTGAACAATCGCGTTTGTAACAACAATGCAAGTTTATTTGAATTTCCAAAGGCATGGAATATTCCACGGTCTACTTAATATCCCAATTAAAGTCGACAAAATACTATCATTCACCTACAACTTCATCCGTATTAAGCTAAAACTTGATTACCTATTAAGCACCAATACCTTTTATTCTTCTTTCGAATATGATCATATCAAAGTTTTTAAACACAAATAAATCCCATGATCATAACAAACAAAATACATACAACCTATCAAAACAGACAGAAAAGATAGAAATTAATGATACGACGTAATCGAATTAAACCATAAAATAATTCCAACAAAACACAATGGCAGTTAAGTCAATTATAGTTAATAATAATACGACCAAAAGTGTGGAACAATAAAACACTCTGGGCCGTTCTGTGAATCCTAAATTGTCGAAATTGACCGGCGGGACAATAACCGGAACGTAAATGATAAACAAACAGAATGCGTGGGTCGGAACGTAACGATGGAACGGGACGGACACAATAAAGCCGATGCTCTTTTTCCCTGGAATAGGGTGCTTAATTACTTTACAGGCAAATGGTGTTATAAAACGGAGAGTTCTAGAAAATGGTCGATAAAATTAGTTATTAAAAACAACGAAATTCAACAACCATCTTGTTTTATTTTATTAATTTGTAATGGGCCGTTTCAGATGAGACAGAAATAGATTCAATATTTTTGATTTAGATGGCGCCTATTCACAGATAAATTTGTGTATAATTATACTGAATTGTGTAATTCTGTATTTTGCGTTAATATACACAATTTGGTGCAAATACAGCGTTTTCCATTTGTTTACATATCTATGATGTTCGACAACATATATAATTTTAATTTTTTAGTTTAAAAGTCAGGTGATCGGACACGTAGCGTGATGGTGTTACTAATATTACGTATTGTTGATGATGCACTAGTGTTATAGACTACAGGCCCCCTGAACAAAATGTATGGGTCATGTGAACCACCAGGAGACCTATGTAGGATGATAGAAAGGTACCTATAAAATAATACGATTAAGCACTATGCCGTCGCTTGAAAGTTGCCCAACTGAGTGCAGGTGAAGATAGGGGGTTACAACTTTCGATCATTGCTCCTTATACCATGTTTTTTGGACGGAGTTGTGAAATAATGGATCAGAAGAGGTATAGAAACTATAAAACTTGTTTATTAAAATTTTTTTGTTGTTACTTTTGTTGGAAAAATTCATGATTTTCCGACGATTTCAAGGTAAATTTGGTCATTTGATTGTGTAAGGCATACAGTTGCAATACCTCTTGTAATCCATTATTCCACATTGCCGTACAAAAATCATGCGACAACAAGGAAAGAGCGAGGGTTGCAACCCCCTATCTTCACCTGCACTCAGTTGGACAACTGTCAAGTGACGGCATAGTGCTGAATCTTATTATTTTATACCCTTCTATCATTCTACATAGGTCTCCTGGTGTATCATATGATTCATAAATTTTGTTCACGGGCCTGTAGTCTATAAATAATTAATCATACCTAGTAGACAATATTAAAATACTTTAATGATAACATGAGCTCATTAAAATTAATTGCAAGAGTTTTCAGAGTTTGTTTACTGAAATAAATTCATAGTAAGCCCAACATAATGACACAATCGAGTAATGTGGTCGAGGTAAATTATATACGTGTCAAAATTAGCATCAACCATTTTGAAATCACATTCTGCTAATATTATAACTGTAAAGTGATATAATTGGATATTTTTTTAGAAATGGACGTCTAAGCTGTGGAGTGAGTTGCCTGAGTGGGGTTTTCGCGATTTTCGAAATCTAGAAACAGTATTGCTATTAAAACATTCTACATTTTCTGCTATATTATTGAACTTTAATTACATCATACATTCATACAACTTTTGGACAACAACATTAATCAATTACAACCCATCAATTTAGCAGATGGTCCTTTTAAAAGTATTATATCATACAAGAAAAGAAGAATAGTGAGTGAAAAAGTGAACCCTGTGACAAAATGCTGCTTATCTATACGACAATTTGTCAATAAGATTAATGGGTGGAACCTCAGACAAAACGGAATTCTTTTATGGAAAACTAGGAATTACAATATGAAAAATGATTTCAATGTTCTTTTGTGTCTTTTTTATATTTTCGTGATTTCGGAATATTGTGTCGCTCGTGTACGACAAATTGATGATAAACTCGCTTCGATAACAGTAATTTGTCTTTACGATTTTAACGAGTTATTACCAAATCAATATTTTTGTTTCGATCCATAATTATTCATTAGTGAGCTATTATTTGTGTAGGGACTTCGTTTTTGTAAAAATGTTTTGGTTGGATCTAGGATTTATTTTTGTTACATAAAGGAAAAATGTTATCTGCTATTAAAGGAATTATTTCAAGATTGTAAAATCTGAGCATAATAAAGAATTTTTTTTTCATCGGTTTAAATGAAGAGAATAATAAATTTTCTGAAATACTAAACTGCAGAATGGAATTTGGAATTATTTCACATATTTTAATACAACTTACGTCGTTCCAATGAAACAACTAGGCTTTGGAATACAAGATGTAATAAATAATAATCTTACTACATCATATTATTTATGTTTATATTATTAGAATATTAGTTTTTTTTTTTATTAAACAAAACAGCATTCATTAAAGATTTTTTTTAAACTTGGTTCACGCATGTTTTAGTAATCGTGGAACATAAATTTCACTTACTTATTTTACCAATTTAACAGCTTCTTTCATTAGTAGCCTATTAAATGTTCTCACTGCTACAAATCAAGGTCTTCTTTCGCAAGGAGATAGTCAAAATTATAATCCACCACGCTGGCCCAATGCGGGTTGATAAAAGTCCTTTTCAATCGGTTAAAATACAAGTATTTGTTTTATTCTTAAGATTGAACAAAAACGTTTTTTGTTAAAGGAAAACCAAGACCTCGCGTGACGTGGTACCTCGAGAACATCGTCATAGACGATTCGTTCGAGGAACGCGCCGACGGCATCACATTCAACGCTCTGACCTTCCCCAACGTGGGCCGACAGCATCTGAACGCCAGGCTGGTCTGCCAAGCTTCCAACACCAACCTGGCGCAGGCGGAGACTAAAGTGCTGATCTTGGATATTAATTGTAAGTATAATCTTCTTACAAATAAAAATGAATCTTCGAAATATACCTATCTTTTTAAAAGTGAATCATATAGAAACAACTTTAAGTACAAAATTAATATAGGTGGTGGACAATTCACACACAACACCATCTGACCCCAAACTAAGCAAAGTTTGTACTATGGCGGCCAGATAGCTGATATAATACTTATATAGTTTTAAATGCATAAATAATATTGGTAGAACTCTTTGCAGTGTTCAGCTAGGGAAGTGCCCCAGCTTTGCCAGTTATTTGCGAAAGTACTGATTGATCCGGTAGTATAATACAAAGTATTCCCGTCCTTCTGCTGCCGAACTAAATCGCATTTGGGTTTACTATTGCTGTCTCCATAACTACAAGCGAAAGGAAAAAGAGAGCAGTATCAAAACTAAGACAGTTTTAGCTAGCCGGTAGATCCTCCGTTTGAAAAGTAGTGTTTCTTAAGAAACTTGGAATGATTTGGACTCTTTATGTTCAAATTTAATAGCAGCATGGCACTATGCTGTTGTGGGCAGGCATGTTACTTACATACTTACCATCAAACATACGAGTACATATATCTTGCTTTTGTGTTGTAAAATTAAAGTATACTTTAGTGAAGTACCACGCCTAACCACCTTGGTGGTAGAGTAACGCCAGTTATTCTACCACCAAGCAGTAATGGGCAAACATCACTGTTTTCCGGTTTGAAGGGTAATGTTTCCAGAGAAATTACTGGGCATATAAATAGATCATCATATATCTCTAAGTGAGGAGCGTGTAAATAAATCATCATATATAGTAAGGAGCGTGAAATGCTCGTCTTGTTACTCTACACTATAAAGTAACTTTAATTTTAAAAACCTAACTACAAAAAAATCAACAGATAAAAAAACATTATATTATACAATATACTACGAGTATATAAGGCTAAGTCATGGGTGGAATGTGGAAAAAAATAAGGAAGAGAACAAAAGTTAGCGATGTAATATTAAAAATAAAACGTCTCAAATGGAGTTGGACTGGTCATACTATGAGAACAAACAAAGAAAAGTGGACTAAGGACATAATCAACTGGTATCCTAGGACTGGCAAAAGACAAAAAGGAAGACCAATAAAAAGATGGGAGGACGACCTACCCAAAGGATGGAGAAGACTAACTCGGGACAGGGACGAGTGGAAGATGAGGGGAGGCCTATGTCGAAAGACAACCTGACCTATAATAGAAGGGGTTGATGAAGTTGTAGTTTTTTGAAACTTGTTTAAAATATTTTTACCATGATCTTTTCTATTATTATTATATTTTTTTTTAACTAGAATAGGTTCGCACTTGACCACCATCTCGCCTGATCTTAAGCGATGATGCGTGCGATCTACGATAGAGCGTGCTTACCTAGAAGAAACCGATTCACTCTCGATTTGAAAACACCAAGATTGTAATCATCGGGGAAAACCCACTCAGGCAACGCATTCCACAACCTAGACGTTCTTATCACAAACGTGGAGTCAAATCGCTTCGTTCGTGTTTTTGGAACATCAACCATGAAACGATGTCGCCCTTTTGTGGAACGAGAAGTCCGATAGAAGAAAGGGCAAGGTGGAATTAGATCATGCAGATCAGTCGCACACTCTCCGAAGTGTATCCGATAAAAAACCGATAAGCTAGCAATTTTGCGGCGATGATCAAGACTTTGAAGTCTTTTACGCACAAGAGTGTCATTGCCTATGAGTCTTTTGGCGCGTCTCTCAATAGATTCCAGAGTCCCCAGCTGATACTTAGCCGATCCCAATCTTATAATCTAGTTTATATATAGACTCTTAGTTAAATATTTATATCTATGTATTGTTATGGTCAGAAAATAAAGGCTTTTATTATTATTATACTATATAAGGGCACTTGGATGATTAAGACGAATGTAATGATATCTTAATTGTCAAAATCCATTTGGCCGTTTGGAAAATACGTGGGAATAAAGAAATTTACAAACATACAAGATACGCGCGAAAAACATGACCTTTCTTTCAGTCGGGTAAAAAGACTTACCCTGAACGATAAACATAAAATAATAACACACGAAAATAAAAAAAATCTGTCCGTAAAATAACTTGGACAAATTTATTAAGTTCTTGAATAATTCTAAACACAAAATATTATATCGAAACTAATAAGATAACATAGTTATAGAAGACGAACTTTGGTAATACTATTGAAGTGCTCAAGTTATTTATTTTACTTAGAAAATATAGTACTTATTTTGATTCTGAGCTTTATTTCGTTGATGTAAGTAATTGGATGTAGAAAGAAAGGAATAGTTCAATAAACTTGTGAAGAGAAAAATAAATATTTTATGGATAAAATACCCGCAACCACACAGCCAATCTCAATAAAAAACTAATCATTGACTTGATGTACTGAGCAGAGGTATCAAACGGGCTATGGGGGTCAGCCAACAAGGACACATCTTTTGCGACGCAATGCCCGAATAATAAAGTCAGCCAACATAGAACCAAATTATTTAATTTTCGGAAAAAACAAAAATGAAAACAATTTTAAATTTAAATCAAACACTCAACAAAGTTTATAAAATCATAAAAAGAAGCTAGGATTACGTCGTCCATATATATAAATAAGATATATTTTCTAGATAGCTGATATAATACCTATATAGTTCTAAACATACCTATACGTATTACACATATAAACACACATACACAGTCGAATTCACGACCTTCGGCTTCGTAAAGCAGAGTTACTACCCACTAAGCCACGAGACTCATATTTATTTATTTAAAAATCTAATTAGATTCGTATGTTTCCAGTGAAACCGATCACCGTGAACATCCTCACGAAGGAGAAGCAGGTGTCGGCGGACAAGCGGTACGAGGTGGAGTGCAAGACCACCGGCTCGCGGCCGGAGGCCTACGTCTCGTGGTGGAAGAACAACAGGCAGCTCAAACGAATGGCCAAAAACGTGAGTCACACTACTAATTTATTTATTTATTAATCAATTAGAACGGCTTAACGCCAATTATACTAATGATATATACATTAATTTCCTAACAAAATATTGTGAAAAAAGTAAACAAAAAATGTAATCAATTTATGTCATGAGTCATGATACAATAATTATGTCATGTTATGATAATTACGCACATTCATATATTAGGCAAACAGAAAATAATTCAAATGTTAATTAAATTAAATTGATAAAAATTCTTTAAGATGTCAAAAATTAAATAATGATGTAAAAATAAAACCAAACAAAAATAACAAATCAAACAAAAATAACAGATACAAAAGCGATACATGAATCAAGAAAACACGCAAGTCAATAAGTAAGTCAAAATATTAGAGTATTAGAGGAGGGAATGAGTAGTTATTGTTCATTATACATATTCTCATTCCATTTTCTCACAAAAGTAAAAGCACTGAGACATCAATTCCCTCCAGTCGTCGTCAAATACATCGCACTTTGGCTGTGCGTCTAGCATGGCGTTGAGCGCACCAAGAGATCGCGGCACCGGTGACGCAGCATGCGCTACCGCTGCGTCACCGGTGCCGCGCTACATACTAATCATTCATTTTCTCCGAAAAGATATAAAAACTGACTTCACTTTAAATTTAAATTCAGACTTACCACCAAATTCAAAGTAAGAAACTACGTCATAGTAACAATAGTTATTTGTTATACAAGAGTGCAAAGTTGATTTTTAACCGCGTGCTCAATTTTGATGACCGAGCAAGCGAAGGATTCTAAAATTGAATCACGAGCGCAGCGAGTGATTCAATATTAGAATCCTGAGCGTAGCAAGGGAATCAAACGAGCACAAGGTGAAAAATCTTTGCACTCGAGTGCAACACGTAACTTTTCATTCCACCTCAGCGAGGAAATGACTAAATGCAAATTTTTAAATGTTTTCGCGCTAAGCAAATTAAAAAAAAGTAAGTACACCAGGAGGTTCCGAGTCTGAGTTTTTAACATATTAAAAAAAAATGTATGATGCATTCGGCACCAAGGAGGTAGAAATAAATAGGTTGAATTATGTTTTGAATTCAAAACCTCAGTACACACGATGTTCTAAATTCAAATTTACTTTAACCTCTAGAGGGTAAAAACGACTTTTGCGCCCTGATATCGAGGAGCAAAAGTAGTCTTTCCGAGCTGGTGGGATGAAATAGTTATTTGTTATACAAGAGTGCAAAGTTGATTTTTAACCGCGTGCTCAATTTTGATGACCGAGCAAGCGAAGGATTCTAAAATTGAATCACGAGCGCAGCGAGTGATTCAAAATTAGAATCCTGAGCGCAGCAAGGGAATCAAAAGAGCACAAGGTGAAAAATCTTTGCACTCGAGTGCAACACGTAACTTTTCATTCCACCTCAGCGAGGAAATGGCTAAATGCAAATTTTTAAATGTTTTCGCGCTAAGCAAATTAAAAAAAAAGTAAGTACACCAAAGAGGTCCCGAGTCTGAGTTTTGAACATATTAAAAAAAAAAATTATGATGCATTCGGCACCAAGGAGTTAGAAATAAATAGGTTGAATTATGTTTTGAATTCAAAACCTCAGTACACACGATGTTCTGAATTCAAATTTAGTTTAACCTCTAGAGGGTAAAAACGACTTTTGCGCCCTGATATCGAGAAGCAAAAGTACTCTTTCCGAGCTGGTGGGATGAAAAAGTATTTTTCTGTTGTTTTTGTTCACATTTCAAAAACCACTACACGAATTTCGATAAAATTTATATGAGACCACGTGTGAACTTTAATCTACCAAAGTCAAAGTTTTTTATTGATAAATGTACAATTTACATGTCAATTTGAAAAAAATTAAAAGAGCATACATTTTTAAAGTTTAAATTAAATTGAAGTTTAAATTGAATGGTTATTCTTTTATTATCGTACAATATAATGATATTGTCGTATTATATTGCCGTATGTCGTATGCTATTATCGTACAATATAATGATATTGTCGTATGATATTGTCGTATTATATTGTCGTATGTCGTATAATATTATCGTACAATTTAATGATATTGTCGTATGATATTGACGTAATATATCGTCGTATGTCGTATAATATTATCGTACAATATTGATATTGTACGATACTAAAATAATAACAATAAAAATTGATTAAAAATTGGTTGAGCTATCGCGCAAAAAAACTGATAACCGAATTGAGAACCTGCTTCTTTATTGAAATTGGTTAAAATAAATCTGACTCCCAGCACCCTGAGGTTGTACCTATCCGCGTAGTTCCTGTTCCCGTTATTTTCTCGTGATAAAAAGTAGCCGATGTGCTGTTCCAGACACTATTCTAATAGTGTTCGAATATTTTAAGCATTTAACTGGATGTTTGTTGCTCAATCGCGTCGTAATGTCTGAACAGATCGGGTTGAAATTTAGAACACAGATTACTTGAGGCTTTGAAATCAGAGAGAAGACATTCAAGCGCGAAAAAGAGTTCAAAGTCTTGAACATCGCCACAAAATTGCTAGCTTATCGGTTTTTTATCGGATACACTTCGGAGAGTGTGCAAATGATCTGCATGATCTAATCACCTAATGACATCATGACCTCCTTGCCCTTTTTTCTATCGTACTTCTCGTAACTCGAAGAAGCGGCACCGTTTCATGGTGGATATTCCAAAGACACGGACGAAGAGGTTTGACTCTACGTTTATGATAAAAACGTCTAGGCTGTGGAATGAGTTGCCTGAGTGGAGTTTTTCTGATAGTTATAATCTTGGTGTCTTCAAATCGAGAGTAAATCGGTTTCTTCTAGGTAAACACGCTCCATCGTAGACCGCATCATCGCTTAACATCAGGCGAGTTGGCGGTCTAGTGTAAACATATAAAAGTTAAAAAAACATGGGCCAATGTTTATCTACAATGGTAAAACCTCGGGGCAATGCTAGTTTATCAAATTTACAAGAAAACTCAGTCCAAAGGCTCAAATACAGACTTATAATTGGAAACAACCACAGAAGAAATAGTTGAAGCAACAAACTTAACCACATTATTTTCTTTTGCGATGTTTAATGGCGTACGTCACTTGGTCGAAGAACAATAGGCGGCTGAAACGGATGGCGAAGAACGTAAGTTACCTACGTCGAAGTGACACAGTGACTTACCAGTACGATGTCTTTATATCTCGTTATATTTTAGTTACAAAATAATTCTCAGAAAATTTGACATGAGATTGTAAAACTGATATCTCAAAGTTTATTATTGGCTAATGACGAAATATTACGACATTATACTACGCGCCACGTTATATATAATATTATTATTAGCCTAGCACAGCATAATGTCACGGTTAAACCAGTTAAATTTGTTGTTAAAATTTGCCTATGTGTTTTTACAGACTATAATTTCACTGTGTTCCAAATTAACATCAAGCGAGATGGCGGTCAAGTGTAAACCTATGAAAGTTAAAAAAAAAGAACAATATCTGCTATGAGCAAAAAGTAAATCTATGTCATATGAAGTAGACAGATGGATAAATTTGTTATTGCACTTGATAAGAAAACAAAAATATACAATTCTAGCGGTCTGCCCCGGCTTCGCCCGTGTTACATAATATATATTATGGCCTTTATAGACTACAGGCTCGTGAATAAAATTTATGGGTCATATGAACCACCAAGAGATCTATGTAGGATGATAGAAGGGTATAAAATAATAAGATTCAGCACTATAATTTTTCTTTTTTCTGTTGCTTTTCGTAAAAGTTTTCTTATTTTATCATTTCTCACACAACACCATCTAGCGCAAAACTCAGCAAGGCTTGTACTATTGGAGCCAGAAAAAAAACCAACGGTTGGCAGATACGAGGTGTGTTCAAAAAGTAAGGTGACTTTGTATTTTTAAGAAAAAAAAATTATTTATTTATCAATATTTATGTTGTCCCCTTCAAAGTAATCCCCCTCAGATACAATACACTTATGCCAACGGTTTTTCCAATCCTCAAAAAACTTCTCATAAGCACTTTTCGGTATAGCCTTGAGCTCTTCCAGCGATGCAGTCTTTATCTCTTCAATCTTTGCAAATCTCCGTCTTTTCATAGGTCTCTTTAGTTTTGGGAACAAATCATTCAAAGTATTCTAAAAAGAAGTAGTTTTGGAACATGTCGGTTTTTTATAACATATTTATTGCTATTACGCATGTCGGTGACGCAAGCTCATAAAATTTCTATCTAAAAAGCGACTAAAGGTCTGTACCCATTTAAATACGACTCCGCTCCCACTCCACAAATAAAATCCACACAAATATAGGCTTTATCTCATGGTGGTTAATTTCAAGATTACACGGGCAACATAAATTAGCAGGCGGCTGTCAGCGAGCGGTCTCGTAATTTGTGTTGCCATTGTAATCTATATCTTAACGGGCATGGCATAAAGCCCTTATTGGAGTGTATCTTATTTGTCGTCTGGTAGCGGAGTCGCATAAAGTCTGCATCTTAACGCACACGTCCCGATACGGTGCTCCGCCACCGCTCTGACGCTGCACCACCGCCGCGCTTGTTGCTGTTGCGAACCCATCCAATGTCGAGGAACAAAAATAACCGCAGCTAAAAAAATCTACTTCAAAAGGATACCGCAACTCCTAATAAATCTAATCCGCCAACTAAAGTAACTGGTCTCAACCTTCTGCCACATTTACACTACATCAAAGTCCCCCTCGCTTTCACAGACTTTTGTCCCATTCATACTGGCCCATTGTCCTTTAATTAATAGATTCTTTTCAGTTGTATTTTTTTTCGAGTTTATCATTGTTATGGTCATTGGAATTGCGAGTCTTTTGTTGTTACTGTATTTTGTTGTGGAAAATTGTGGTGGCGCTTTGTTTGAAGAATAAGGTATAATTGAGAATGATTTCAGTTTTTGTTATTAAGACGCTTTGATAACATTTTATTCATTTAAAAACGAGAAGAGATTCTCGTTCCGGTAGTATATTTTTTGTGTGTATGTTACACGGTATCGGTATCAAATGTTTGCACTGTGTCTGGGTGTTTCTATGTATAATAAGTATGTATTTAAAACTATATAAGTATTGTATCAGCTATCTGGCTGCCATCACACAAGCTTTGCTTAGTTTGGGGTCAGATGGTGTTGTGTGTGAATTGTCCACCAATATTTATTTATTTATTTATTTTATTTATCTCCGCCAATTTTGTCAATTGATGTTTTTAATATTTTTTTTCGTTTGGTAGATTAGAGGTAACTAAGTCCATAATTATAGATTTTACTGAAATTAGTGAGGCGTTTTTTCGCGAAATCTCGACATCTTATTGGATCAGTGTGTAATAATAACGCGTTTGCATGATACTTGCCTTTAATTCCTAATCAAATAATATTACATAAATAATTAATTATATATATGTCGGGGCAGAGTACCCTTATGATTATTGTGTACAGATTTAGAGCGAGTATTACTCGAACAGGGTCGTACGCGGCAACACCGGTCGCTTACATTGGAGTGGAATGGCGTTGAGAAGTTGTAACAGGTTGACATTAACAAGTGAGTTGAAAAGGTTGAACAAGGTTAGTACACAAATCCTGACGACAATATTCTCTATGCCATTCTATCTCTGTGGGTGAACGTCTGAATCTTAATCTGAATCTTAATTGCCTGTGATTAATTTGTATCAAATAAATTGTAAAACGGAATATATAACTCCGCTAATTCATATCAACTATTGGTTTCAATAAACCCGCAACTGAAGAAACCAGGCATAACCTCACGTGACGGAAAATGGCTGATCCGCCCTCACTGATGTCGGGCGATCTATCTGTCTCCCCGACATCAGAAGTGGGATCCCGACAACGTCCACATCAACAGGATGCAGGTCAGAGTAATATTAACAGTAATCTCGATCATGATGAGTGGCAGAAGTTATATGCAGCCACGCACGATACGCGAAATGATTACTGCCCTTAAGAAACCGAGTTATGCTGAAAGTAAATAAATTAATTTTCCGTAATTTAACCCTGATTCGCCGATCACGATATCCGTGCGTGGTGCAGGACGCGGTGGATTTGTACATGGGAGAAAAACTTAAGTGGAAGTAAACTAACTCTAACGATAATTAAATCCCTGGCGTGAGATTTTGGAATAACATGCGAGTATGAATAGAGCCGCTGCAATCACCGAAATCAGCCTCCTATAAAGAACTGGCGATACAATGCTGTAAATCAAAATACCAATGCAATATCATGTGTGTGACGCAGATTTATTTCTCGGAAAATAAACACAAGTGGCGGTCAACCATAAGCAAGGCGTTTCAAGGCGAAGCATCAACGTGGTTAACTGAGATTACCCTATGAAGGAATTACGTGGAAGCAAGCTGCTTTTACATTTCGACCGAAACGATAGTCTTTATGCTACCTGCCACCTGTCCACAGTAGACAGACCACGTGCCTGCCCACCTGCCAGCCTACACCGATATAAAGTTGTGGAGATTGGTTGGTACATCACTAATCAAGCAGTCGAGCGATCAAGTCGATGAGTCAAAGTCTACGCTCAGCGAGGAGCCTCAACCGTCAATCAGGTGTGTTCGTTTCTAGTTGTCATTCGTAATTATTGCCTCTTCATTCAGTTTTAATTTAAAGATTGTAATTGCTGGAATAGCCCACCCTATGCCGAGCTGAGTTTAAAAAGCAGTTTCATCAAGTTTATCATCACAGCTACCTATTTACTTCGGAGTTATCAACTATCTCACAACTTGGAGGGTATCTACTCGTAGCACGCAAAGGTAAACGAATTCGTAATGTTTTTGCTATGACTGGTATTGGTCAAACAGGAACATTCAGTGAAGGACAGATTTTATGCCGTGTAGTGATTAACGATCATCCTCTAAAGATTTTGTTACTTAGTTTGCTGGACAATTATTACGAAAGTGACGTCATGTTAGGCCGTAAAGTTTTAAATCGGGGCTAGTCAGAAAACATGACAACGACGCAACTCACACTAACTAAAGAGTTCTTTGTGTAAATTTGATAACACAATATAATAGTTTCTATCAATCGCATGTAACTTCTATCGTAACAAATGTTGAACTAGTGATAAGAAGAAGAATAAGAAGTCTCAAGTTTTTGAAATCGTTAATTCATTTTTCTGAGAGTTTCATTGCGGGTATTACGACAACCTGAATGAACACAGGCGAGCTTTTAATTAAAATTATTGATTTTTAAATAGCGTGATACAATGGAACCGTATAGGATGTCCGCAAATGATTGGAGGGCTACATGATCATGCGAAATCGTTCTTAGAAGCGAATGTTATTAGATCTAGCTGCTCCCCATTTGAAAACCCAGCTATATTTGTAAACAACAAAAACGATGGTTCAGACCACATGTGTGTAGACTATAGCGAGCTTAGTAGTAACACTGTATACCCGCCCATAAATCCAATCAAATACATTGCCTTTATGGTGCTATTATCTTTCAAAATTAAACTCTCCGCCGGTGCTTTTCATTTGATATCTGTGACTATAAGCGTCAAAGAACACTGCTCTTATAACAGCAGAGAGTCGACATGAGCTCCTGTTATGGTTTACTTTTTGGTCTAAATAATACGATCTCAGTTTTTTTAGAGAACATTACACTCTAAGCTTACTTACAAGGATATCTCTATATACAATACTACAGGTGTAGGATACTGATAATGAGAATGTCTGAGGGCCAAATATCTCTTGAAATAGAGAAGATGCAGTTGAGTGATAGTATGGAATCTTAGGTCAGTTGGTCGGGCCGTACCAGTAGCAATTTCGTAGCCGTAGTCCGTTAGAAGTCGGCGTCTGTTTTAGGCAGTCCGTGGATGCGCGGTGCGTGTCTGGCTCTGGCGGAGGTCGGGTCTATTATAAACCATAGAGTCATGATGACTCGGAATTCATGAGGAATGCAATAAAACAACATGGATTTGTTGGAAAAGCGCTGAATCGTATAATAGTCGTATAGTAATCGTTCGGTTTTGCTAGTAAAGAGTTTAAGGATTTTTGTAGTGACCACAATATTAAATTCCATTTGATTTCTACCGGGACCAGACGTGCCAACGGTCAGGTAGATAGGGTTATGTTCTCTCTTAATAATATGCAGTGGAAACGGGTAATAATCAGTCATGGCAAGGCACTTTGCCCGATATTCAGCTTGCTTTCGGTACCGGAAACCGTGTCACAAGAGCAAGCCAAGTAGAGCTTTTGATTGGTAGAGTAGCTAGACCTTTAAACCTAATGTAATGACTTTGGACGATATAGCGGATACAGATTTGGAAATAGTTTGAGAGCGCGCCGCTCAAGCAATAAACACGAGCGCCAAATGGCGAGGTTTGATAAAAGTTCAGTTGAAATTGAGAAGTTTGCGTTGGCGATTATGTTTTAACAGAGAATCATGAAAGAAATCAGACAAACTTGATGCAAAGTTCAAGGGCCTGTACAAAGTGATCGAATTTTCGGATGGCGATAGATATTGTTTGAACAGAAACAGATTGAAGTGCTGGCTTATCGATCAAACTTTTTATAGTTGCGGTGAATTTTTGGAGAGTGATGACAGAGTTCCTATAAGGTGTAAAAAAAGAGAAACTGACATGAGTACGAGTAGGAAGTATTGTATTAAAACATAATTATTATGCTCGCGTAATGCTTGACGGTTTTCTGTACGATAATTATTGTCATACATTGAAGTAATTATTTTAAGCTTTGAAATCGTATACAGGTTGTATGGTCTTTCTTTTGATTTTGTTTTTTTAATTTAATTGACATGTAAATTGTACATTTGTCAATGAAGAACTTTGACTTTGAAGGCAATGAACTCAAATCGCTCATACAAATACGCTCATGAACGTCTCCACGCAATGCCCGAAGGTACCGTTCCCTTTGATTTTGACTTTGGTTTGAGAGCAGGATGTTTTTGCGTTTTCGTCTGTGATCATCAGAGTTATTGTGTAATAAAAACCAGCCTGTGTGGCAATATTTATTGACTAGCCTGTTTGGCAATATTTATTGACTAGCCTGTGTGACAATATTTATTGACTAGCCTGTGTGGCAATAGTTATTGACTAGCCTGTGTGGCAAGCCTGTGTGGCAATATTTATTGACTAGCCTGTGTGGCAAGCCTGTGTGGCAATATTTATTGACTAGCCTGTGTGGCAAGCCTGTGTGGGAAGCCTGTGTGGCAAGCCTGTGTGGCAAGTCTGTGAGGCAAGCCTGTGTGGCAAGCCTGTGAGGCAAGCCTGTGTGGCAAGCCTGTGTGGCAAGTCTGTGTGGCAAGCCTGTGTGGCAAGTCTGTGTGGCAAGCCTGTGTGGCAATATTTGTTGCCTGGCCTGTGTGTGTATTTGTTGACTGGCCTGTGTGGCAATCTTTGGTGACCAGCCGGTGTAGCAATTTTATGTAGATGACCTGTCTGTGTGGCAAATTGTTGTGGTCTATGTGGCAATCGATGATCCTTAGTCCTGACTTTAGTTATCAATGTGCAGGAAAAGCCTGTGTGGCCCGCCTTTGTGGTAATTTATCAGATTATACTGAAATGGGTAGATAGAGTAGTGCACCTAGATAGGTGTAAGAGGTACTGGAATTAAAGAAGACAAGTTTTCAGAGGGGTGCCTGGAAATTTTATAGACTTGCTGTAATTTTGATGTGTTATGATGTGTGTCGCTATTTATGAACCAGTAGATTGTGCGATCGGTGATCGGTGTCATTTAGAAAATCGATTGTTTCTGTTTGTTTTGAGGAGTACTTCGGTACACGTTTTGTTATCGTTATTACACATTGGTCTATTGTGTTGCTAACAGACCATGAAGATTCACACGAGGACGTATGAACAGCAGGATGGCCGTGTCGGGGCAGAGTACCCTTATGATTATTGTGTACAGATTTAGAGCGAGTATTACTCGAACAGGGTCGTACGCGGCAACACCGGTCGCTTACATTGGAGTGGAATGGCGTTGAGAAGTTGTAACAGGTTGACATTAACAAGTGAGTTGAAAAGGTTGAACAAGGTTAGTACACAAATCCTGACGACAATATTCTCTATGCCATTCTATCTCTGTGGGTGAACGTCAGTTGAGCTCGCGTACAAATCTGTTGCTTTCTAAATCCATCTCAATCTTAATTGCCTGTGATTAATTTGTATCAAATAAATTGTAAAACGGAATATATAACTCCGCTAATTCATATCAACTATTGGTTTCAATAAACCCGCAACTGAAGAAACCAGGCATAACCTCACGTGACGGAAAATGGCTGATCCGCCCTCACTGATGTCGGGCGATCTATCTGTCTCCCCCGACATATAGATAATTAATATAAAAAAAATACAAAAAGTTTCGTGTTGTTTTTTCTGTGACCGGTGAAAACTGATGTAACTCAATTTGTATCAAATAAAAGTTTTTAAATGCACTTGTATCAGAAAATAAATCTAAATTTCTAATCGGTATTCTAATACAAGTCATATTCCCAGATATAGTGGGATATAAGTAGGCCTAAACATTGATGGATTAAAATAATATAACTCCATTTAAATCGTAAAATACAATTCAAAATTAGAAAAAGCTCCGTTTAAAAAATAAATCTTACTATAACATAACTTTATTTTCAAAAAAATATGATTAATGAGATAAATTTAGTTATATGTTTTACACGAAGATACCATGCGTAGTTTACTGATACTACGTCAGATATTTTATTGATCTGATATTCATTCATTCATAATTTAAGAGCGACGCTCTTGTCGGTGGAGTTCCTTCCATGTACTTCTACACTCCGCCTTCTCCTTGACTTCCTGATACGACACTACATTTATCTTCTCCTTCACTTGGTTCATGTAACTTCTCCTTGGTCTACCTCTCTTCCTCCTCCTTTCTAATTTACCTTCCATTATTGTTCTAATGAAGTTGTCGTGTCGTATCAGATGTCCCAACATCTTCCCTCTTCTGTTTTCTATTGTTTCCATTAGTGTTCTTTTCTCCTCTACCATCTTCAAAACTTCTTCGTTGTTCTTATCTGATATAGTTACCACAAAAAAGAAACTGATATATATGTTTAAAATATACAGTAGAGTAGAGTAGTAAAGTAGTAATGGTAGTTCCATTAGTTAGAAGTAAAATATATCCAAAACAATTAATCCTATGTCATGAGCATAAAAAATCATTATCGGTTAGGTTATGATATCCGATCTAGAGCGTGATATACGCAGTATCTAATTTAATAAAACCTTTTTGGCATCATACCGGGGATACTCCAAGAAAACTTAACTACAAAAAATAATATTAAGAATCGAAAAGAAAAGTTTAAAATAGATTTATATTTTAAGCGTTATTAATAATGTACTCCAACGTAGATTTTGCATTTATCTTGATATAGAATGACAAGCAAATGAAACATTTTCCTAGCAGCTGTCTATACTATCAAAGTAAGACGCTAAATAATAAATTTATTGATGCTTTAAGAATATTTTTGGAAGCTATTTTCTTCCTTTGATCACAGTCCAGCGTAAGAGAATTGAGTTAAGTTTGACGTGTTTTTCTATGTGAATGAGTGAGGGTGTAAGTGAGGGTGTGTGTATTTGTGTGTGTCTGTGGCATTGTAGCCCCCGAACGGATGAACAAATTTTAATTTTTGTTTAGTTTTGAAGGTAAATTATTTGCGAGTGCTATTCCTTGTTACATTGCCACGTGATGAGAAATTCGGTTTATCTGCTTCAAAGTTATGAGTGATGAAGATGAAGAATTTTGTAAGCTGCGGTAGAAATCTTAGACAAGTAATGGGTATTTACTTTATTTACAAACACACGAGTGACTGAAACGATTGCTCTGCCCTCAGAGAAGAAAGAATTTTAGAAGTGAAAAATTCTTCTGGTGCTGCACACGTAAAATAGGCGTAACGACAGGTCCTTCAATTACATAAAATTATTTGATATTATGACAGTATTTAAATAGAATATAATATGTACCAATTTTAATTTTGATATTTTAACTTACTTTATGATCATTCAAAAGTGGATGGGCAAGTCCATTTTAAAAGTACGAAATTATTAGACAATGTACTTACCATTAGATAACCCATTCCATTTGAAGTTACTTTTGTTCTGGAACCAGTTTCCTAAACGCAATATTTAACATAGCTACCATACAAACTTTACGCGCGACGCATAAAAAATATGACAGTGTGACGTCAGGTTTCTGTAGTGATTTGTATGAAGCGTTTTTGGGAGAGTCCAAACTTGTGATTTAAAATCGTGATATCACGGGAAGCTTTAAGATAACAAAGTAATTCTTTCACCTATGTTTCAGTAATTGAGTAGTCTTTTGATGGCATATTAAATCAAAAATGCATCGTTATGCCTATTTTTCGTAGGCTGTGAATGAAGCTCGTCATCACATTTGTAAAAAAAATCGGGTGAACTCGGGGCCCCCGAGTGTGCCTGAGCGAGACAGATAGTCAGCTATTGCTGTCTCTGTCGTGTCGCTATGTTTACTATGTTGAATGTATGTGTTGTAATTGTTATTTTTAAATATTAAAGTTGACGGTATAAATCAATGGTTTTAATAGTTATTTTTTATTTTAGTCTTCTCGTGCGGTCTTAATTTTTTATTTATCACACGCATTGTTTTTATTTTTAAAGTAGGTACATTAATTCTGTTTCTTGTTCCAGTTCTCTGAAAACAACGAGACGCTCAGTGTGTTGACCCTCATCCCAGCGGTGGAGGACGACGGCAAGTACCTCATCTGCCGAGCTGAGAACAAGCACATCCAGGACTCCGCCATCGAAGACCGCTGGAAACTGAACGTGCATTGTAAGTATTTTTTTATATAGAGTGACGAGACGCGCAGTACATGTGCCTGATGGTAAGCAACATGCCTTTCACTTGTGTATATGTGTGCGTGTCAGCCTATCAGTGACAACCTGACAACACACACGTCCAAATGTGCCGACTTTAGTGACACAGTTTTTGTTTTAGCGAGCTACGTCTGACTTTTTATAGTTCACTGATGCCTGGGTATAGATATGGATAAATAAGTATGTATTTACAATTACAAAAGTGTTATATCAGCTATTTTGCTCCCACAATACAAACTTTGCTTCAGTTGGGGGTAGATGATGTTGTGTGGATAATCATCATCAGCCTGTTTTCGTCCACTGCGAGACATAAACCTCTCCGACAATATGCCACTCAGCCCATCCCTAGTCTTACATTTTTAACCACCATCAACCGTCTTTCGGATGTGTGAATAATGACCACCACAAGTATTTAAATTTTAATATTACCACAGTTTCCGCCACCTGATCCACTGTGTCTCCGGGGATCGATTGAAAGATGCACGCCGTAGTTTCCGTCATCCCATATAACGCCTGAAAAAACATGATAATGTTTTCTTAAACATATCAAAACGTGCCAAAAGAACAGCAGGCTTGACATATTACCACAATATCATGACAAGTTAGCTGTCACTAAAACCCCATCGCAAGTTAAAATGTCTGCTTCCCCACCCAAAATTGAAAACACCAAAACTATCTGGAACTATAAGGCTTTTGTAAACTAAAATAGAAAACCTCCCCGAATTCCACCACGCGAAACTCTAAGCCAGCGACTAAAACTGAAATAAAGTAACTTTAAACTAAAATAAAAGTACGTAACTTTAGTATCTCCATTAAATTTGCATGTTTAACAAACCTCAGTCTCTCTAAAGTTGTTAAAATTTACCCAATTTTACATGAACGTGTGCTTTTTTACAATTTACATGAAATTAAACTTGGTCCTTTTCATCTTTTGTAAAAATCTAGTATTCATTTAAAAAGAGATTAGATAAAATGTACCGGAACGTATAAAAATGGATTTTGGTCAGGGGTATTTTGTTTTTGAACAAGAGTAAATAATATTATGTTAGTGAAAATAAATAAATCAGTACTTGTATTTGTGCGGGATATTTTTAATACAACACAAACAAACCCCAGACGAAAAAAAACTTTTGTGGGAACGAGGTTTTTTATTTTAAATATTGGTGGACAATTCACACACAACACCATCTGACCCCAAACTAAGCAATGCTTGTAATATGGCTGCCAGATAGCTGATAAAATACGTATATAGTTGTAAATACATACTTATTATACATAGAAACACCCAGACAGAGTGCAAACATTTGAATTCATCACACAAACATTTGCACTGGGTGGGAATCGAACCCACGCCCCTCAGCTTCGCAGGCAGAGTTACTACCCACTAAGCCACGAGGCCAATCAGTTGAACTACTAGCGTAGTTCCTGTCGTTCCCGTGACTTTTCCGAGATAAAAGGCTTTCGACAGGGTTTGGCATGATGGCCCTATTAGCAAGCTGTCCAGTTATGGTTTGTCTTCAGGGTTTATTGCGTGGATATCGGACTTCTTGAGGGATCGATCCATACGAGTTGTCATTGATGGCTGCTCGTCGGATCGAATGGCTATCAATGCCGGAGTCCCTCAAGGGTCGGTACTCTCTGCGACGCTTTTTCTGCTACATATCAACGATCTGTTGAAGCCCGGTATCTTTGGGTACGCAGATGATAGCACCGTTGTAGAGAGTTACATATCTAGCGCGAGAGCCAGTGGACAGCAAACTAAGGTACTGAGAGAGAGTATGATCGATCGTTTGAACATGGCCCTTGAGGAAGTCTCTGAATGGGGCGAAACCAATCTGGCCAAGTTTAACGAGGGAAAGACGCAGGCGTGTCTGTTCTCCGCAAAAAGGAGTCAATTTGAACTGACTCCTACTTTTCGAGGTGTATCCGTGCCGGTTACTGATCATCTTGAGCTTTTGGGCGTTACCAAACGCCAAAAAACTAGGTGTCCTCTCAAAGGTGCGAAAGTACTTCAAATCTGAACAATTACTTTTGTTATACAAAGCACAGATTCGCTCTTGTATGGAGTACTGTTCGCACCTTTGGGATGGATCGGCTAAGTATCAGCTTGAGGCTCTGGAATCGATCGAGAGGCGTGCCAAAAGGCTCATAGGCAAAGACATTCTAGCGCGAAAAAGACTTCAAAGTCTTGAACATCGCCGCAAGATTGCTAGCTTATCGGTCTTTTATAGGATACACTTCGGAGACTGTGCAACTGATCTGCATGATCTAATACCTCCTTGCCCTTTTTTCTATCGTACTTCTCGGAACTCAAAGAAGCGGCACCGTTTCATGGTGGATATTCCAAAGACACGGACGAAGAGGTTTGACTCTACGTTTGTGATAAGAACATCTAAGCTGTGGAATGAGTTGCCTGAGTGGGTTTTCCCCGATAGTTATAATCTTGGTGTCTTCAAATCGAGAGAATATAATAGAATAGAATAGAATAATTTTATTGACATATTTAAACATTCCATTAACATTTCTTACATTAATAGGTTGCAAAACAATGAATAACAGGGCTTAAATATGTCTCGTCAAAATATACAATTAAACAAATAATACAATGTTGCTGTAAAGGGGCAGTTGTTTCAATTTCAAAAATTCAATTATTTCCTATAAATGTGATACTTTTCATAATATAAAAATAGTAGGAATGCACAGTTCGATTACGTCATTATTTATAAAACATTGTCATCATATTTTGTACATGTGTACTCATTAATGCTGTACAGTGAATCGGTTTCTTCTAGGTAAACACGCTCCATCGTAGACCGCATCGTCGCTTAACATCAGGCGAGATGGCGGTCAAGTGTAAACCTATAAAAGTTAAAAAAAAAAAGAGGCAGCTGTTCCAAATTTCAGCCCGATCCGTTTATACGTTACGACGTGATTGAGCAACGAACGTCCGTACATTGACATTTATAATATTAATAGGATAGGCCAGAGAATGAGATGTTTTTTAAAATCATACAAAGTAGTGATGTTTTTTATATAATAGATTAAAAAAATGACCAGTCATAAGTACTGCGGTTAGAAGTGAAAATTTATAACTAAGAATTTCATTACTACCTAATCAAAAGCAGTATAGTGTTGCACGGCACCCTTCCTGTATGGGTACAGATATCCTGCTATTACGTATGGCAATAACGCGAAGTTACGAGATTCGACTGACCTAGTGGCTTAGTTGGTAGTAGCTCTGCCTGCGAAGCCGAGGGTCGTGGGTTCGATCCCCACCCAGTGCAAATATTTGTGTGATGAATTCAAATGTTTGCACTGTGTCTGGGTGTTTCTATGTATAATAAGTATGTATTTAAAACTATATAAGTATTACATCAGCTGTCTGGCTGCCATCACACAAGCTTTGCTTAGTTTGGGGTCAGATGGTGTTGTGTGTGAAATTGTCCACCAATATTTATTATTATTTACTATTATTATTTATTTATTATTCCACCCATACCAAAAGCGTCTACCGTACAAGCCTTGTTTCGCTGCTCCTCTACCGCTCCAACGTTACACACGTTCCCACTGCTTGGACTCGGGTATTCCTCTTGCAAGAAGTGAGTCAAACCCATAATCCATTATGCTGGCCCAGTGCAAGTTTGTAGATGATTCATGTTTTGAAAAGATTTTTGGAACGTTTCGGTTTCCTCACAATGTTTTCCGTCACCGTTTTTAAGTAAGCGCCGCATATGAGTTCGAAAAGGTAGTGGTTCGAGTAGGATTTGAACCAGGGTCTCCCGATCGGAAGTCGCCGTTCTCCCGACTAGACCAACAATAAATTCAATACATCACAGCTTAGCTAGGTACTCAATTTTAAATAAATGTCGCTTGTTATAGCACACATGTATTTTATCCAATATAACCCTTCCCTGTACCGCTCAATACCGCTTCACACATAATAACACCTTTATTTTCCGGTACCAAATTAATAGCCGTTTCACTAAACCTCATTTCACCGAAAGTTGCCCCAAACCAGGTCACGTGACCCTCCCCCGGTAATGGGACAACTTGTCATATAAATTTGACGCCTTGTCAATTCAATTTGAAGGATCGCTGCGTTATCGTAATTTTAATAACGTAACTTCTAATTGGCCAACTTTGATTTAATCCATTGTTTATGTTGCGAAGTTAGAATGGACTGCCGTTATTAAGTAGTTTTTTGTTAAATGGGGATATATTTCCTGGGGGGATAATCTCTTCAATGAAATTTTGAAGGCTGGTGTAATGTTTTATGTTGGCTTCTATAATGGTTACAAGGTTTTTAATGAATTTGAGGCTTAAATAGCCACTATTGTTTTAAACTTTCAAGGTTTGAACACGTAATGTTCATACGTATAGTACCTACAGCGCTTAGTTACGAATAATACTTTATTAAAGGGGCTATTTAATTGAAATTAAATAGCCCATTTAATGATTTATGTTATAGTTATGATATTTTTTAATGATACATTTTAAATAACAATCTTATCTTTAGTTTTGTTTGCACATTTTGTGATAAATGACAAACTTTTTAGTGTGATTAAAACTAAATCTAATATTGAAACTATTGCTGAGCCCCACTGTGGAGGTACGGCTCAAAATTAAAAGGTACGAAATATGAAGTATACTTTTTCTTTTCTTTTTTTAAATATAGAGTGACAAGACGAGCAACATGCCTGTCACAACAGCACAGTGACACGCAGCTATTGAAACACGAAGAGTCCAAATCATTACCTAGCACTGCACTGCGCTCGTCACCCTGAGATCTAAGATGTTATATCACTAAGCCCTGTAATTTACCTGGAAACATTGCCCTGTAAACTGGAACACAGTGATGATTGCACATGACTGTGCAAGTATACCTCATTTATATTACATTCGCGATTATAAACACATTTTGGAGGTATAGAAATATGACAATCTATAATAATAAGAATGTCCTATTCTCGTCTTTGGTCTGGTGACCAGATTGGTCTTAAAATTATTGAAATAGGACATAATTACAAGTATTCTCGTGACCGCGGCGCTTGTGAAGCTGCCAAAACGTTGAGGTAGTTAAATCATAATTTAGATTATGATGAAGTTCTGTGAAATGTTTACCATCGAACTTATTCAGTTATAACTATGTAACTTTAAAAGGTTGTGGCAGCTGCGGTCCTAAGGGACATCACAGGGGACAGACTCCCCCCAAAAACGTACCGAATTATTTGAAAAATCTAAAAATTTACAAAATTTCTAATAGTTCGGTGGCTATTTTTTTGCCAAGCGAAACGGCAACTATGTGAGTAAAAGGGTGCTAATGATATAGTCTTTTTCCTCGACGTATTTTATAATTATTGATAACTTTGTCACCAAAATTGGAGGCTGCGGCCACGTCTGGATGTTGTATACAATATTATGTCTACAAGTTAACATTTCTGTAAGGGAATTTTGAACTTATTTTCGAATTTTGTTCTTTGTTCACAGATGTTCCTATGGTGGATTTGAAGATGGGATCTAATTTAAATCCTGACGAGATCAAGGAAGGTGATGACGTATACTTCGAATGCACGGTGAAGGCCAACCCGAAGACGCATCGATTGGTGTGGTTCCACAATGTGAGTTATATTTTTTTTACAAAAAAACATTTTTTATTAAAGATAAAGTAGCGGGACGAGCAAAGGGTGCACCTGATGGTAAGCAACACGCCTGGCCATAACAGCACAGTGTCATGAAGCTATTTGAACACGAAGAGTCCATATCATTACCTGACACTGCACTGCGCTCATCACCCAGAACTATTTATATTGCAATATGTGATTCATCAATACCTGTGTCTAGTAATTTATCGGGAAACATTACTCTTCTGCTTCATTCTGTATTCCATTACTGCTCGGCGGTAAAAGAAATGGAAAAGTAAAAGTAGTGTAGTGGTACTTCTTCAGGCAAATACTACAAAAAGTCGTTGGACTCTTTGCACATTCTACCTAACTTGATTTTGAGCCTAAACTCAGATGGTCAGAGAAACTGGACTGACTTTACATACAAAATGATGTCAGCATTACCTTGCTAGATGGCAAATCCTCTGCACCAGAAACGAGCCGGTTCGGGAGATATCCCTATTTTCTTCAAATATACCCATGTCAGTTTCTCTCGATTGGCGTCTACCGAAAGGGAGTTATTGCCCTTTTTTCAAAGTGCCTATGGCAGTTTCCATTCCTTGGCATCAAATACCTATCGAAAGTGAGTTAACGGCCTTATTTCAAAATACCCTATGGGGAATAATTTCGATTGACATCTGGTGTCTAAGTACGGAGTTACCGCGTAGTTTTTTGAAGAACCTCATAACGATTTCCCTCCATTGGTATCTACTGCCTATGGGAAGGGAGTTGTTAGTCATTTTTATGGATAAATGGTTTAAAATAATGATGTTTGTTCTAGAATATTGAGATCCAGCATAACGAAGGTTTGGGCGTGATCCTGAGTGCTCAGAGTCTGGTGCTGCAGAGTGTGACTCGAGCTGCCGCCGGGGACTACACCTGCATGGCGGCCAACAGTGAGGGGAAGGGCACCAGCAACCCCGTCACTCTTCTTGTGAGATGTAAGTTACTTGGCTTACGGCATTCTATGTGATGCAGAGAGTGGTTTGTCCCGAGATAGATCTGCATGACGGCCAAAAGACTAGGATAACAGAAACCCCGTAACTTTGTTTGTTGGATGTAAGTTGGCTTGGATGTCTATGGGCTGCAGAGAGTGACCCGCGCTGGGATACAACTGCACGGTGGTCAAAAGACTAGAGCACCAGCAAACACACATTGCTCGTCAAATGTAAGCCATTGGTGTTCAGCACTCTGTGTGCTGCAGAGAGTGGAACACCACACCAAAGTACACCTGCATGACAACCAACGGTGTAGGGAAGGGAACCAGCAACCCTGTCGCTCTACTCGTCAGATGTGAGCCACTCTAAGTTCAAACTGCTGAGATTTGTGGCTTACTCTCCTAAGGAGATAGTACAGTGGAGAATTAATTGCTTACAGCATAAGCAAATAAAAAGTAGCCCATTTTTATAAATAAATGTATGCATCGCTATAATAAGTTTGGATAAGCCTGTTGAAACGGTCAGTGTTGTGTGTTGTACTGAGTACCCAGCAATTTTTTTGAAGACCAAATTGTAGATAAATATATTTTTATTTTACAATGAAACGGCTCGCAAATTCTTCAGTCTTGTCACAACAGCAGTTGCATCAAATAAAATAAATAATTATAAATATTACAATAATACTTTGCATCGCGATTAAGTTCTTTATAATGTTTTAAATATGAGCCCAATTTGTCGAAATTCAAGGTTTTCTCTGAAAAAAGAGAAATTCATAGGTAAAAATCACTAATCAGCAGTTTCTTTAAGAATTAGATGTCAATAATTTAAATCCAATTTCAGTCTACAAATCCCTCAAACACCACAATGTCTCTCAAAAAACTCATCAAACTCCCCCACCCTTCCCGTGACATTAAATTTCACTAATCCTCCAAAGGTATTACGGTGTTAATTTTCAAATTATCGCTGTAATCTACGAGCTCTTCTAAAACAAACAGATTTTCTAAAACAAAAAGGCTTACGTCCCGTCGCAAACAAAGCTGCCCAAACCCGAGAGCAAAGGACATTATCAATTTAACAGCATTTTAGTTCGTAAACGAGATAGCAAGTTAAATTAATTACACGAAACAAAACTAGTTGTACCAAAAGCGCATTCGAGCCATCCAAACTTACTTAGGGGCTCAAGTTAGCCGCGCAATGGAGACTCCACATTCACACATACACTGCTTGAGTTTACGTTCTACTTCAAGTTGGAGAAGTTACGTACTACGTCTGAAGGTGCAAGTTACGCGTTTAAGATTTAACGTTGTGTAGGGTATTTAAAAGATTGTTTTGAAGTTTCACCATTTATTTATGTCACCGTAGTATTGCGAAAATCGCCAGATTTCAATCTAACAATGTTACATTATAAACTACCCTAACCTATGATGAGTTTATGTATAATAATATTATATTACGGTGTTTACAAATACTATTCTTTTCCGAACTTTTTCTTTTGTAATTTAACAGAATTTCAAGTAACAGTCAGGTAACAGATGCCATTGAGACACTTTGGGGAGTTCGGCACTAGGTAGCGGAAAGTGGATAGGCAGCAAAAAAATATTAGTTTTTTTTAAACTAATCTAACTTAGTTTTACTTACATAAACTAGGGAAAAAAAGTCTAGGCAATAATTGCCTAGCTGTTTCATCAAATAGCTAAATATCACTCAGGCAGCTAGTTAAACAACGATGTTTAGTGAACAGGTTTATGACACTCTACCGAAAATAGTTATATCAGCCCCAAATTTTGGAAGCTTCAAAAACAGATTAAAGTGCTGGCTTATCGATCAAGCTTTTTATAGTTACAGCGAATTTTTAGAGAGTGATGGCAAAGTTCCCATAAAAATGTAAAGAAATAAATTTGACATGGGTCAGTACAATTGTATTAAAGCCATATTATACTCGTATAATGTTTGACAGTTTTCTGTACAAAAATTATTATAATACAGTAAAGTAGTCATTTCAAACTTTTAAAATGTATACAATTTGTATGCTCTTCCTTTTGTTTTTTGTTTTTTATTAATTGACGTGTAAATTGTACATTTATGAAAAAAGTACTTTGACTTTGACTTTGGATAGGCTGTTAATTGAACGGCTGATTAAGTTTGTTGCCTACAGCATTTATAATGAATAAGAATTCTGACTGTGTAGAGAATTTCAAAGCGTTTGAATAAACTGGAGTCATATAACGCAATGAGGAGAAATGCTTAGTTTTACGGTCGCTCCGGAATGTCAGTTTAGTGTTTCTACTTCGTATGGTTTATGTTCTAGTTTACTGGAAGTTCCTAACGAGACACGATACTAGTTCGGTTTTATTGAGTCGCTTGGCGTTTGTAATTAAATTGTTTTTCTGTTTTTTAATTATTTGTTTAACTTGGCTTATTTTATGGGGCAAATTTAGTGACTCAAATTTTACTTTCTTCTTGTTGTTTTTTGTGGTGAAAACTTATTTGCTGTTTTTATTAACGGAAACTGTCACCAACATCATCAAATGCTCATGTAGTGGCGTAGCGTAGGAGCGGTGTCAGAGCAAATTTTAAATTACAAACGGACACTTTAATTTTATAAATATGTACTTATAGATGTATAGAATTGAAAATTACTTATTATAAAAAAAATGTTTTTTATTTAAAAATTGGACACTGAAATAAATTTAGGATACTAAATTACAATGAGAATTAGACTATACTATAGATACTGTGCTACTACTACATACCTAAATCTAATTGACTATTTACTTACATAAGCTAATTCGAGTTACCCACAGGCCAATTCACATTCGCCATGGGAGGAGCATAAGAGGATACATAATACTACATTATCTTTCAAAATACTTACGACTAGTTTGGAGTCAATGGGTTCAAATTGAAATTTTTGCAAACTTTTCAGTGTATAAAATACTGTTTTTTGTTTTGTAATTGACATCAAAGATAATCAAGACGATCAAGCCCAATACCAGCCGTAAGCATTCCACACATGGTGCCAGCATTACCACGCTGAATGCCAATACTTAAAGGTTGTGCCAGCAATTTGGGCACGCGTCGTGTCGATCAAGTGATTTGTATTATAAACTAGCGGTCCGCCCCGGCTTTGCCCGTAGCACATTTATAATCTATGGCACTCAGGGATTACGGGCATATCCAATGGTGAAATAATTCCAGAATGAATGAAATCGGTCCAGTATTGCTTGAGATTTTATATTTCAAGTGACATTTTACCATCTTAGGTATGCATAAATATTGACATCAATATACGATGCTTACGTCAGAACGTCACTCAATTGTTTTGCCTTCGAGAAAACTAACACTTGAACTTTATGGTATGGTATTAAAGTTCAAATTGACTTTTTGGTATTATTACGAATCGTTTGCATGGGAAAAAGATAAGAGCTTGTTATTATAGAATTTTTCACGCCGTAAAAACCGTACTTGAACTTTAACGAACATTCAAAAAAAGAATTGGCCAAATCGGTCCAGGCTTTATTGATTTATGCGCTTACCAACACATTTTGCGATTCATTTTTATGTTATAGATATATAGTAAATCATAAGTGAATATATGATGGTTGAAGTTGAAGTCAACGAGCAAAAATCTCGAAAAGTTAACTTTAGTAAAATTCAACAAAAGAAGGCAATATCCAGCCAGATTGCTTCACGATGAAGGATCCTTTTTACTTCCTCGACTCAACCGCAAGAAGCTAAAAGCTCGAAAGCTCCATTATTTATCCGCGAGCTTTAGCGACAAACTTATAAGATATCAATCTTACTTAGTCCGATAGTTCGCCCTCGTTATAAGGCTGACCCCTATTATCATTAAAAGTTTTCTCGACTGCGGGTATGCAGCTTTTGGAGCGATGCTTTTGTGATTAAAGCGCCAATTTGTACCTGACTGACTTAGAATACTAATTATGAACTAAGAGAAAGTATTTTAAACAAATTACTTATATTATAAATATATATTTTTTTATATAATATATTTTATTTTATTTATATTCTATAAAATAATATACATATTTATACACATATTTTTTTTCTTATATGAAACAACAAACTATTATGGAATATACTTATCCTTTTATGCTAATTAAAAATAATTTATGAAATGAGAGTAGTTTCACATTTTTTTAATTTAAAACTTTTCGCTTATTGACATTTGTACATACCACCATAGCAATTTATTTACACATATTATGACTGATTGAACTGTGCCATATTAAATAGACAGTTACCTGTATCACATAGCATAGGTAACTGGGTGTCAACATAAAATAGTAGACTGTTCTTACATACTGGTATTGGTGAAACATCTAATTATATTGAAATGTATAAATGTATCTTGTGTGTGTTTTGTCAAGAAAGATTATATTATTATTATCATATGTATGAATTATAAAATGTACCGATCACGGAATACGTCTGCAGTCAAAACACCACATTTCCAAAGATTTTACACATCTGAAAAATTGAACGTTTGGAATGGTAACACTGCCAAAAAATAAACCACAAGATTTAAAGGAACATCTTTATCTTCCCCCTTGAACATAGAACAAAGTGATAAATCCACTCTGAATTTATTGTTCGATGTCGGGATTCGAACCCCACAAATCAAACTCATGACCAGCCAGGAGGCGGCCACTGTTCTTGTTACATTTAAACTAGGGTGAACAGAAATAGTACGTTATGTCGAAAGGAAATATTATTCAATACGTTTTAAAATGGAATGGAAAACAGAATATTTATATGTAGTAAAACAAAATCCAGTTTCAAAGACATACTATAAAGTAAGACATTTTTAGTTCAATTTTTGATGCGAAAACTTTTTAAGTTCGTGTCATACTAACGTAGCACCATAGCGACGCGATGGTATGGTGGACTATGTGTCCACGGAAGACGTACGTATTAAACGCTTTCTGGGCAGGTGAAATCTTATGAACTTATAACAGTACTTTTTGTAGGGATACAGTTAACGTATTGTGCAAAATAAGTGGTTTTTAATATTAAAATTCTGAGTTATAGGTTTTTCTTTCCATAGAAAAAAATCTGTAAGCCAATTAAGATATATGACTCTGCATTAGTGTAATGAACTTTTTTGCAAACCATACTAAATACATTTATGTATAATTAAAAATAAAAGATAATTTTAATTTCAAAAAAAAAAGGTTTTCAGTAACCTATTTATAATGTCCGTTTGAATATTTATTGTAGGTATGATTGAAAGTGATTGTGATTGCTTTTCAAAATTTTAAGAGGTTTTCAAGCACTTTTCAACTGTCGTAAGTTTAACCTTGACCACCGTCTTGCCTAATGTTAAGTGACGATGCGGTCTACGATAAGCATATCCAGAAAAAAAATCATTTTGGACTTGAAGACAGCAAAACATTGGGCTCACTCAGGCAATTCATACTTTTACGAGTACTTAGCCATCCTTTTCACAAAACTGGAGTCAAACCTCTTTTATAGTGCACATTTATTTTATTATAAAATTGCTCGTCTTCTTCTAAGCTTAGTCAACCCGTGTAACCTTGCGTGCACTACTATTTTATCTGTGTCTTGTTAGTCATTCGTTTCCGTTAACATGATGGTACCGCGATGGTGCCATTTGTAACCACTAGCGGAAGAGAGGTGTTCTGATTTGATGGGGTGCTTCTTTGTTATTACCAATCTCTTATCGACATGGTTTATTGAAAATACGAAAATTTTGTCGAGAAAGAATCGATTTCTTTTAGGAAAGCGCGGGAATTTTGTATCGATTTTGAGAAGCATTTAAAAAATCAAGAAAACACCACAATTTGCTTACGTCGACGATGTATTCAAACTACGAGTATTTTGCTATTTTTGTTTGATTAAAACAGCGTGTTTAGTTGACTTATCAGAAAAATGGAAACTTAATTGATTGTTGACTTACAATTTGGACATCGGTTCTCGTTTTTTCGGGGTTAATTAAATGATTACATTTTTAAATGAAAAAGTAATATATTTTTTAAATATGCATCTTTGAAGCATGCATATACGCTCATAACTTTCGAATGACTGCACCAAATTGGATGATATTTGATTTTATATTTTTAGTAGGTAGCACAAGGTTAGCAAAAACAAAAATGTTTCAAAAATATGTTTTTTATTTTATTTAGGAATATGAGAAGTGATGTACATTCAGTTATTCATAAAAGACTGGAGACTGAGAGATCTGCAAAATCATGTCAAAGCACTGACAGACAGACAATTCAGTGGGTCAGTCAGCAGTTGAACGACTGAATAACTGTAGTAAAGAAATACGATGAGAGGAAGTTCGACGGGTCAGCTAGTATGTAAACAAATGTAATGGTATGAGTAAATGTTGTTGTCTTTTCTCAGACGCCCCCGTGTGCGCAGACAGAAGAGACGGAGAACTCTTCGGAGCCTTGAAGCATGAGACGGTGTCACTGCACTGCTCCGTGGACGCCAACCCGGCGCTGGTCTCCTTCCACTGGACCTTCAACAACTCGGGGGAGCAGATCGAGATCCCGCCACGGTATTATTGTCTTAATTACTTGGCTGAAAAGGTTCATTAGGTAAAAAATCGTATTTTATAGGACGGTGTTACAGCATCGTTTATGATCATCAGAATAAAAAGAAACTATATTATTAATAAGGATGATGTCAAAATTAAACCTACCATTCTAATAAGTCTGTAAGGTAGATTTAGAAAAAACTACGAGAGACCTGTTTTTTGTTTTATCTAATTATTAAAAATCGACAGAGACTATCAAATCTCCAGAATTGTGACGTCAAGTCTACGTAAAAATCGTACATAATAGACATGACGTCAGTCGAAACTTCTAAGCACACATAACTTCGTAATTTTTTGTTTTCAAACAAAACAAAACATACGTGCACAATATTTTTTAGTAATCTAACTGTCCGTTAATTAGTTATTAACTTTTATTATAAACTAATTAGTTTTTTAGACACCTAATTAAATGCCTATTGCTGGTTGCCGGTTGCGCAGCTTTTGTTGTGGAAATCTAGAGGGAGACCTATGTTCAACAGTCTTACCGCTAATGATGATGATATTAATTAGTGACTTTGACCGCCAACTGATTCAGTTTTTAGAAAGTCTCACGGTACTTTATTTTTTAAGGATCTATGGATTTTGTTTTCATATTAAGTAGGTATAATAATGAGTTATCTATCTCACCGAAAGGTAGCAGACAGTGGATGGAAATGTAAAGCTGAGGATAGTGTTGATTGGCGAGCCATGGAAGAATTCTATGTCCTGCAGTTGACTAAGATAGGCGGATGACAATGATCTAAATTGGTGTCTTTTTGGAAGTTTGAACTGTTCTAGGTATATGATACATTTTTACAAAATGGTTTTCTATTTATTTGCTAAAAACAAAAGCTTTAAGCCATCTCCTAAAATTATTTTCAAAACGTCGAACTTGAGAAATCTACCAAGTCTCAACCAAACTAGATCACACTCTGAATGGAAAACTTTGATTAGGTTTCTCAATTTCCAAATCGTCTGTTAATGATGTCCTGTTTTCATCATGGTACTTTATTTTTCCTAAATTATCCAACTAATACATATTTTTTTATAAACGTTTCCGTCATTTTCCAGTGATGAAAAATAGCATATGTGGAATTTAAAACTGATTTTGGGGCCATATGGTGTTGTGTATGAAATGTACACCAATATTTAATTACTTAAACTAAAATCTAATTAATTGAAGGTATTCCAAATTTCAATTCGAAACACCTTTATATACCTCCGCTTATATGTTTCGGCGTGATTGAGCTACAAAGATTCAAAAATCCAATCTTTGACATCCTGCTAACTGCTAGTTTTATCCAAAACTTTGTGAATGTTTAACTGTAAACGTCAGAATGGATTGGATTGAAATTTGGAGTACATTTCTGTTAGTTTTCTTTATTGCAGAAAGATTGCAAAAATACCAACTATGTTGGTAAAACCACGGAATACTATTTTATAATCATCAATCATCATCAAATCATCAACAGTCCACACAATGTTCTCACTGCTGGGACTCGGGGCTTCTCTCTTAAGGAGAGAGTTAAGACCATTATATTTTATAATATTTGTGAGACAATGATCTCGCAAAGGTCGCTGGAAACCGCTGGTTGCAGGTTACGCAGGACCATTTGTTGTTGAAACCTAGGGGTTTATGTTCAGCAGTGGACGTCATACAGCTGATGATGCTGATAATGAGTGAGATTAAAACTCATTAACTCTTCATCAGGTTATACAGCAGTCACGGCCACACATCAACCCTGAACTACACCCCCACCACGGACATGGAGTACGGCACGCTGGCGTGCTTCGGAGCGAACTCAGTCGGACAGCAGAAGGTTCCTTGCATGTTCCAACTGGTCGCTGCTGGTGAGTTGTACTGTCCTTGAAGTACCAGTTAAAGTCTTAAAGGCTTTTTATATTTGGGTACTGAATTCAGACGTAAATTTAAAAACCAAGTTTGTTGGCTGATTTCATTAGCAAGATTAGAAGCGAGCAATCCTCACTTCTGAATTTAGTATGTATGTTAGCTTACTGAATACTAATTATTACCCTGTACTGTATACAGTCGACTAAATTTAGTGAAGTGTAATCAGCCGTTTACTTTGATAGGCTTGTATTTACTTGTTGTTATTTTACTTTTATTAGAGGACTAGTAGGACTCTCAACAGAATCTAATTTAAAGTTGTGAAAAAATTAGACTTCTAAGTCAACTAAAAAATGTACCACCTTTTTTCGAGTATGCTGCAAGATGGCCATTTGAAGTTTTGTAGTAGGTATCTTTAGTATCCAGCTATTCTGCCGCCAAGTAGTAATGTGAAAACATTCCTGTGGTGCGTTTTGAAGGATTTTCCAGAGAAATACAGAGCACAGGGATATCTTCTTATAGAATTATCTTCTTATTTATCTGTGTGTTTGGAGTGCTAGGTAAAACTGTTTAGGCTCTTCATTTTCTATTAGCTGCGTGAAATAGTATTCTAATGGGTGGCAAGCATAATATATATTCATTTTACTCCGCTACTCACGAGGCAAGTCACATATGTACGAGGGATGATTTCAGCTTGTCTCAAATACTTACTGAAAGTTTGGTGCCAGCTCGTGGAATATTTTGTTATCTTACTAGATAAATAAAAAACACAACATTTATTAAATCTTTAACTTTTATAGGATTTTTTTCTCCATCCATTTCCACTAACCTCGTCTTCTGTCTGTAGGTCGTCCGTTCCACCTCCAGAACTGCTCGGTGGCCAACCAGAGCGTGGACTCCTTGCACGTGGAGTGCGTCGAGAACTTCGACGGTGGTCTGCCGCAGGCCTTCCTCATGGAACTGCTGGAGCTACCCTCATTAGCGGTAGGTGAAGCAAAAAAACAAAAAGCGTTATAGTTTCATGGTTCTTCACATTCCGAAAACTCGAAGGAGGGAATTTGACTCTACATTAGAGATAAGAACGTTTAGACTGTGTAAAAACGGCCATGTTCTATTCAACTATATCCTTTTTTAACCCCCAACCAAAAAAAGGGAGTTATAAGTTTGACGTCGATGTCTGTCTGTCTGTCTTTTTATTTTGTTCTTGTTAACCGACTTCCAAAAAAAGGAGGAGGTTATCAATTCGACCCCTACGTTTTTTTTTTTTTTTTTTTGTGTATGTTACCTGATTTCTCGAGAACCTCTGAACCGATTTTAAAATTTCTTTTTGTGTTCGGATGGGTATGCTTCCCGAATGGTCCCATATAAATCTTTTCGAAATCGGTCAAGTAGTTTTTGAAATATGAACCAACAACTGAAAATTTGCGTACAATTATCTGGATGACGTAGTTGTAGATTTCACAAAAGTTATGAATCTCGACCCTGTCAATACAAAATTGTGTAAATGCTTTAATAAAACTTGTTTTAACCCCGACCAAAAAAAAGGGGTGTTATAAGTGACGTCGATGTCTGTCTGTGTGTCTCTGTCTGTCTGCTGTGGCACCGTAATAGAACTCAAACAGATGGGCCGATTTCGATGCGGTTTCTTTTATTTCAAGGTTAATACCATAGCAAATGTTCTTAGCTATGTCTGGTTAATGTCGATTCAAGATGGCCGCCTCCACAAAATGGCGGACAAAATATTTCTTCACAACCTACCTCAATTTGGGTATCAAATGTAAGGTTGGGCTTGACTAGTAGAATACTATGTACTTTAACGAATTTCAAATTCAAAATGGCCGCCACGACAAAATGGCGAATTATATTATATTTTTCATTACTACCTCAATTTGGGTATCAAACGAAAGAGCTTGACTAGTAGAATACTTTGCACTATGAAAAAATTCAAATCCAAGATGGCCGCTTCTACAAAATGCCGAAATACATTTCTTTTTTCACAACTCCCTTTATATGGGTATCAAATGAAAGGGCTTGACTAGTAGAATGTTGTACAGATAACAAATCGAAGGTAGTCGGGGGTTAATCAAAATTTTTAATTTTGTTGTTGTACACTAAAAGAGTAAAATAAACTATTTTCGTACAAAAAATTAAACCGACTTCAAAACCACAAATAGGCACTTAAAAGCGAAAAATAAACTAAAATCATGATTATAAGCGCTACTCACTCATCTATTTGAAGTCGGTGCCAGTCAGGTCAAAAAGTTAGTAGATTGATGCTATGTAGGAACAGGTAAGTAGTATCTATCCTATACCTGTTACATTTGGCTGGCACCGACTTCAAATAGATGAGTGAGTAGCGCTTATAATCATGATTTTAGTTTATTTTTCGCTTTTGAGTGCCTATTTGTGGTTTTGAAGTCGGTTTAATTTTTTATACGAAAATAGTTTATCAGCTCAGAAAGTTCAACTGGTTGAATCGATTTTGATTTTGAGTTATGTTCATTTATTTATTTTATTTATTTCAGTTAGTACCGTTTAAAATAACGATTACACTAATGTTATTTAAAAATTTAAGTTAAACATGGAACATTATGGACATGTTAAGATATTAATATTACATAATCTTATGATACATAATCATCAAATATAAAAATGAAAAAATAATTGCACATTCATTCATAAAGATATATTTCTCTTACAATACAATACAATACAGCAACACTTTATTATACCACAAAAATATTACAAGAACAATGATTAAACATAACATTAAAACATTTTGGGCACAAAAGGCGATCTTATCGCTAATAGCGATCTCTTCCAGATAACCTTTTGTTTGATAGGACAAGGTTACAGATAAGGGCAGTGGTGTGGCATCCTTGATACGTGTGCGAGAATAATTCCATAAATAAAATAAATTCCATTTACAAATAAACACATAATGTAAATATGGATATATATATATATATATATATGACGACGCAGGATGGCCCAGTATTGTTTTAGACACCATGACGTCGGCTGTGCCAATGTCCTTATTATTGAAGTATTCCATTTCAGGGATAATTAAAAACACCCAACTTTACTTCAATCAAAATTCACATATAATCAACATAGATTACAAGAATTTACAATAGATTAGGTGTTTACTGTCCGAGCGCAGAGAAGCAAACATGTGCTCCGCTACAGCGCGCGCCTTTTTATAGCACTGTGGTGGGGCGATCGTAGAGGGGCGAGGGTTGTGAGTCACTTGTTTACGCCCCGTTCGGAACGTTGTTCGAGAGATGACGTAGCATGTTGCATTTGCGCCGATACGACCATTCTGACCGGCAGTGCGCGCTCTGCACTAGCCGTGTTGTTGATGTTTTAAGCTGTCGAGTATATCTGTAACAAGTGAATGTTTTCTTTGACTTTGGTATCTTAGTACCTAGATGATTACTGTGGTACTGTGTTGTTGCGTACACTGTGGTACTGTGTTGTTGCGTACACTGTGGTACTGTGTTGTTGCGTACACTGTGGTACTGTGTTGTTGCGTACACTGTGGTACTTTGTCGTTGCGTACACTGTGGTACTTTGTCGTTGCGTACACTGTGGTACTTTGTCGTTGCGTACACTGTGGTACTTTGTCGTTGCGTACACTGTGGTACTTTGTCGTTGCGTACACTGTGGTACTTGTTGTGCGTACACTGTGGTACTTGTTGTGCGTACACTGTGGTACTTGTTGTGCGTACACTGTGGTACTTGTTGTGCGTACACTGTGGTACTTGTTGTGTGTACACTGTACACTGTGGTACTGTGTTGTGTGTACACTGTGGTACTGTGTTGTGTGTACACTATGGTACTGTGTTGTGTGTACACTATGGTACTGTGTTGTGTGTACACTGTGGTACTGTGTTGTGTGTACACTATGGTACTGTGTTGTGTGTACACTATGGTACTGTGTTGTGTGTACACTATGGTACTGTGTTGTGTGTACACTGTAGTACTGTGTTGTGTGTACACTGTGGTACTGTGTTGTGTGTACACTGTGGTACTGTGTTGTGTGTACACTGTGGTACTGTGTTGTGTGTACACTATGGTACTGTGTTGTGTGTACACTGTGGTACTGTGTTGTGTGTACACTGTGGTACTGTGTTGTGTGTACACTATGGTACTGTGTTGTGTGTACACTATGGTACTGTGTTGTGTGTACACTATGGTACTGTGTTGTGTGTACACTGTAGTACTGTGTTGTGTGTACACTGTGGTACTGTGTTGTGTGAGTGATTATTAATTTAGATAATGATAATCAAACATGACCTGAGTGATGTGTTGGTTCATGGGTTTCTTGTTTGGTCGCATTGTCTTGTGAAGTGGATGGTGTAGTCTCATTCACCAATACTGGAGTGTCGTCTTCTCACGCCGATACGGGCAACTGATATTGTTTTAGGTGTTCTGGTGAAGATATTTCTTTAAGCTGCTTCAAGGCATATATTCCTTTCCAGTTTTATGGAAAGTAGTATCTGTGTTTTACCAAGTTAAGGCAGGATCCAGTTCAAAACCCAATACTTTGATATAGTTCGATACTTTGCAAATAGTTCCATCGTGTAGTGTTATAGGGTTGGTTATTATTTTGGAGGATATTGCATTGAAGAACATAACATTTGTTTTCTCGGTGTTAAATTTCAGCCCATTAACGTCAAACCATTTTCTGCACTTTACTCTTTCCACCTTCTAAGTCAATTCTGGGCAAATCATTTACAAATATTAAAAACATAGTGTTACCTAAAGAAGATCCTTGAGGTACACCAATTTCTACTCTCTGATGACAAGATCTTAGGGTATCATTTTCTATTTTTAATTTCTACTGTCTGCCTACTTTTTTTCCAAGAATGATTTTATGAATTTTAGCGCTTTACCTTTTATTCCATAAACTATAAGTTTCTGTGTCAATAAATCATGATTAACCGAATCAAAAGTCTTTGATAAGTCTAAAACACCGCTGCCATTTTTTTTTTGTCTAATCCCTTCACTATTATTTCTACCAGTTTATGTGCTGTAGATGTTGTCGACTTTCCTCTCCAATATGTGTATTGCGCGTCATCTATAATTTTATGTTTGTTCAGATGTTCCATTATATCAGACTTTGTATCATCTGACATGATAGACTACGATTTTTGAAATAGTTGGCAGTATTGTGATTGGTCTGTAGCTAACCACCAATGATAAAACTCTTTTTCCTTTATACAAAGAAGTAACTCTTGTATTATTTAGTGACGCTGAGTATTCTTCTGATTGAAGTATGCTATTTACGAGAAATAACACATGCTCGCTAGTTTCAGAGTTACGTATTTTATGTTTTACTATTTCCATTAAAATCATTAGTGAAATAGAATGAGATTTAAAAACTTCATTTTTTTTTATTCTCAACGTGATTGACAGCATCTTGACAGACGGGAAAAATTACTTATTCCGAGACTGTTTCCCATAGCCATGAAGTAAACATTAGATCTCATTTCCATTCCTTCGCATTTTCGTTTGTTTCTGCATTCATTACTTTCCAAATTTCTTTTTTTCATGTTTTTGGCGTGATTGATCCTGTTATCAACATACATTTGTTTATTATCTTTGATTTTAGTATCTCTTGCTTCAGTCTTATTCTTTATGATCGCTGAGGTTTCTCGAAGGTTTTCAAAGGATGTTGTTTTGGAACACACATCGCAGTGCACGTCGATGAGATGTAGTAGACACGCCAATTTGTTCCATCTGATCATCTGGTATGCGGATGTGCGTCCGCCGTTCTATCACACACGATCATACTGGGCTGATGATGCTTCCGCTACCATCGGTCATTCTGAAATTGCTGCTTTATAGCTTAGGCTTTTCGCGGAGCGTAGACTTCAACTTATCAACTTGATTGCCTGGCTGCCCCATCATCAACCGGTCGCCTCAGGACTTGATCTCAGCGTAGGCAGTAGGGCAGATATGTTGACTGGTGGTGGCCTGCCGGCCAATAAGCAAGTACATGGGTGGCTTGGTGGGGGCGGCACTGGCGGGCAGGCTAGCACGTAGACTGTGTACGTGGACAGACGAACCCGCAGGCAGGAACGCCTATTGTTGGCTTTCGCTTTCGGTTGTTTTTCTTCGGTTGAGAAGAAACCGTACCGTAAGACTGGGGACTGTCGCACTATCTTCATTGACACATCAAAGTGTGCGGTGAATCTCAGATGCGGTGTTATCAGTAGCTTGAGACACTGCATCAACTTCACCAAGTAAATGCTCGCAGAAAGGTATTTCAGTAGCAAGGTATTGCACGTTGGCGGATGAATCCTTTTCTATGATGCTCGCAGAAAGGTATTTCAGTAGTAAGGTATTGCACGTTGGCGGATTTATCCTTTCTACGAACTTATAATTATGTCATCCAACGGCAGCTTCTTCTCAAACAGGTTTTATTCGTAGTAGTATTTTTT
This sequence comes from Ectropis grisescens, assembly GCA_017562165.1. Lineage (NCBI taxonomy): Eukaryota > Metazoa > Arthropoda > Insecta > Lepidoptera > Geometridae > Ectropis > Ectropis grisescens. The sequence continues at coordinate 1,529,088 of CM029791.1, read as the reverse complement.
GCAATTATCTTTTTTTAACCTTCTCAGGTCCTCACGAAGCTCAAAAAAAAAATTTCGGCTTCTTCAAAACATCTGGATCAATAAAATTCTTGGTCGACGAATTGTCAATTTCACGTGGGCAGAAATTCAAGTTTCTTCGATCCCACTTCTGATGACGACGCAGGATGGCCCAGTATTGTTTTAGACACCATGACGTCGGCTGTGCCAATGTCCTTATTATTGAAGTATTCCATTTCAGGGATAATTAAAAACACCCAACTTTACTTCAATCAAAATTCACATATAATCAACATAGATTACAAGAATTTACAATAGATTAGGTGTTTACTGTCCGAGCGCAGAGAAGCAACTATGTGCTCCGCTACAGCGCGCGCCTTTTTATAGCACTGTGGTGGGGCGATCGTAGAGGGGCGAGGGTTGTGAGTCACTTGTTTACGCCCCGTTCGGAACGTTGTTCGAGAGATGACGTAGCATGTTGCATTTGCGCCGATATATATATATACTTATATATATATATATATGGTATATATATACCTATATATAAATCTAGTACAGGTGTATAATACAATACATAACCATAGATAGGTATATATCTAAATATCAAAAATAAATAGTATAAAATAAACGTACATAAATACATTTTATACAATACACTAAGCGTAATGGAAATGAGCACAGGTTTACGCAACAATGTTGCTTAAATAATGCTGCGAAATCTGAGCCTTAAAGAGTCCACGCTCTGAGCACGTCTGATGGTCACCGGAAGAGCATTCCAGAGCGCCACAGCCCGCACACAGAACGAAGAGCCAAAAAAGGAGCTAGAGTGAGATGGAGTACACAGAAGAAGGTTTGTAGATGACCTAAGATTTACAGAATGAGTGTCGCAGAGGAAAGTGAAACGAGAACTTAGGTACGAGGGCGAAAAAGGGTAAAAAATTTTTATACAGAAGTGCGAGAATGCGAGTATCTCTTCGAAGACGAATTGAAGCCACTTGAGCTTTACGCGAAACTGGGACACATGATCATATTTCCGAAGACCGAAAACAAATCTTATGCAAAGGTTCTGGAGCCGCTCAAGCATATCCAATTGCTCCTGTCTAAGATCGAGATAGCATGCGTCCGCATATTCAAGGATGGGAAGAAGAAGGATTGAGCTAACGCAACCTTGGTGGCAGTTGGTAAGAAATTACGAATTCTTCTCAATGACGCTGCTGAAGCATAAAGCTTGCGCTTTACGGACCGAATTTGGGGGTCCCATGTAAAACACCTATCAAAAATAATTCCGAGGTTTTTAACCTCTGTACTAAAAGGTATAGTTACACCGCTGAAAACAATTTTGGTGATTGTGTTAAAATCGACCTTCGAAATTAACCGCGAACTTCCTATAATAATAGTCTGAGTCTTAGAGGGGTTGACTGTAAGACCAAAAGACTTGCACCATTTCTCAATACGGAGCAAGTCGGCATTGACTGACTTCACCGCGTCATCCAAGCAATCCAACGGAGCCTGAGCGTACAGTTGGAGATCGTCAGCATAGAGGTGGTAGGAGGAAGAGATAAGAGAAGTTACTGCATTTATAAAAATAGCGAAAAGTAAAGGAGAAAGAACGCCACCCTGAGGAACACCGGACCGTGTATCGCACCAAGAAGAAACAGTATCTTGTATACGCACACATTGCCGGCGACCATACAGGTAACTACGAAACCAGTCAATTGCCGTTGGAGATATGTTAATCGAATGGAGCAAGGAGAGAAGGATATCGAAATCAACAGTGTTGAACGCATTGCTGAAATCGAGTAGGGTGAGGACAGTGAGCTTTCTGTTGTCCATTCCCAGCCTAATATCATCAGATATTTTAACGAGAGCAGTGGTTGTACTATGGCCGGGACGGAAACCAGATTACAAAGGGTTTAAAAGATTATTGTAGTTCAGAAAGAAACTAAGTTGGGAGTGGATAAGGCGTTCAAGGACTTTAGAAAGGAAAGGGAGAATGGAGATGGGACGATACTCTGAAGGAGATTTTGGATTAGGTTTTTTAGGAATAGGAACTATTTCAGCTTCTTTCCAACACGCAGGCACAGATTTTAGAGAAATAGAAGCATTCAGGAGATGGCAAAGGATATGTAGGATTTCATCCAGAATAGGAACAATCATATTACGACTAATGCAATCAGAACCGACAGCATTAGATGCAATAGACAGAATATTCTTTTAACATCACAAGCGGCAAATTCACTAATGACAAAAGGAGCGTGGTTGGGTGTTGGTAGAGACGCAAGGAGATTCAAAGTTGAAAGCTTGTCATTGGCATCAATGTGCGATGACGAAGAAAAGTGTTGATTTACAGAATTTATGTCTACGTTTAGAGGATTAGAATTTTGTTGTGATTTACCAACACCCAACGTACGGAGAAATTTCCAGACTTTAGCTGGATCACCGTTCTGTACAGATTTATGAATATGATGACGTTGTGCATCCCTACACACCCTATTGCAGCGATTCCGTAGTAATTGGAATTTTCTTTATTACGATCGTTTGGGCAAGATCTGAGCCTACTTTTGGCTAACGCTTTCTGATGTAATAGCTTTTTAATGTCATCAGTTAGCCAAGGTGCCGGCAGGTGTTTAATCTTTATTGCGCGTAAAGGAGCGTGGACATCGTAAAGCTGTATTAGTTTCTCATTAAAACTGTCACCTTATCGTCAATCGACTTAGCGTTCAGAACTGGCGACCAATCAATGTCTCCAGCGTCATCGCGTAACTTTCCCACATCAATCGTACCAAAGCTGCGCTGCATCAGGATTTTGGGTTTGTTCTTGGGAGGACGAATTTTATAAGATAAAAAGAGGACATCGTGGTAAGACAAGTCATGAGAAGTGTGAGAACATTGACCGTGTTTGGCGACACTGTTAGGGGACGACACAAAAATGAGATCTAGCAAGGAGGAGACACAGTTTGGAAAGTGATGGGTAGCGTTCAAAGGCAGAATGTACATGTTGCTTGAGTGTATAATTGATTGCAGTTTAGAGCAACGCAAATCAGACTTTAGCAAGCATGTATTAAAGTCACCCATCACTATAGTATGAGAGTAGGAAGGGAGAAGGTGTTCTAAGAGAGTTTCGAAGGATGTAAAGTAATCAACACTTTTGTCACGACTGTAGTAAACTCCGAGAAGAATTTTGCTGTGAGAAAGATGAAGCTCAAGAAAAAGGTGTTCACCAGCGTTAGTGGGGGGAGGTTGAGAAGAAGAGCTAATTAAAGAATAAGATATATTAGACCGTAGGTAAATGGCAACTCCACCCCCTGGCCTGCCAGTCCGATCATTGCGGATTAGTGTAAAGCCAGGAAGAGAAAGAAGTACTAGGAAGACAAGGTTTAAGCCAGCTTTCGGAGACTAGTACAGCGTGAATGTTGTTTTGATCGAAAGATGATAGGAACTCAGGATAGTGGGCCGGAATACTTTGTGCGTTGATGTGAATAGCATTGAAATTTTAGGTACATCATTAAAATGACTAGAAAGAGTGTCACTCAAGGACGGTATACTCTGAAAGCTATCATCAGAAATCGCAGCATCATTATCAGACGACAAGGAGAAAAATGTTTCACTGTTACTGCTATTGTGATCAGTATTAAACATTGTTTACTTGTATGTGTATGTATATATAGGTATATATAAATAAATAATAATAGAGATATATATTTATATAAAAAAATATGTATATAAATAGTAATGTACAATAATAATAAAAAACTACTATAAAAAAAACCTACACACCCACCTGCCGATTGTGTTACTTAAAATATAGAAGGTTAAAGTACACAGAACAAAAAAATTTTGCATAAGGAAACAACACAATGACGATACTTACTAAAAAACAAAACGACTATACAAGTGAATAACAATTAATGAATGAGTACATAAGATTTTTAAATTTCCAAAATTATCTAGGCAAATGTATCGCTTGTGCGTAACCAATTAAAAAAATCATACTTTTCAACAGCTGTCACTGTCATTTCACTCGTCTTATCACAATAAACAAAACAATCTTGTAAAAATCTAAAATTAGAAAAAAAAAGACAGGATAATTATTATTTACCGTGAAATACTAATGAATAAATATCGAAGGTACATACAATCAACCAATACGCAGCGAAGGTAGACTGCATAACGAAGCGATTACCCCGTTTAAAAGGAGTCAAAAGGATTGAACGAACGAAAACAAAACAACAAAAATCACTTCATGAATTTTCCTCGCCGTGTCTTCAAGTCCTTGGTCACAGCTACCGCCTTTACATCTTTGATAACGGTAGCAGCCACTATCGGTCGCTCAGGAGTCCTCGGCGCTCGAGAGGTAGTCGCCGCTTCACCCGGGATTGTAGTGAGATCTTCCATAGTACTCACACGGTGTGTAACATCATCAGATCCCTTCACGAAGATGCTACCTTGTCTCGTCCAGCACTTGGTGATCCCAAAACGCCTCCGAGCCGCTACGAACACCTCATGCCGCGTCCGTGTTAAAAACTCCGAGAGCGTAAAACTGGTTCCTTAAAGTGAGTCTTGGCTGACCAAATCTTATCTCGGATGGTCACGTCCACAATCTTGAAGAGAACAGGCCGCACCTTGTCAGGAGCAGCACGACCCATCCGGTGGCATCTGTTGATATTATCGGGAGAAAACTGGCCAATCTTCAGCCGCTCAGTGATAACTTTGGCCACCAATTCTGCTGTTTTTTCATTTGACTCCTCGGGTAGGCCGTGCAGCAGCAATATCTTCCTACGAGCACGAGTCTCACCATGGTCAATTTGCTGTGCCAATACACTAATCTGGTTCTGAACAACCCGAAAAGTGGACACAACAAATGACTTGAATGCAGCAAATTCTGCAGCCAAGCCGTCCGACTTGTGAGGAGAAGTGGAGGGCAGCTGTCCTTCAAATGATTCCAGGCGCTTGTGGAATGCAGCCATCATTTCGTGGAAAGATTGCTGGATTGCATCCATTCTGTTGTGAAGTGTAGTGAAGTTCGGTCTAAGTTATATTACTCAGTGCACAGTGCTAATATTGGAAAATTAACACATTAGAGGCAGGTAGGGTGTGTCAGTGCATGTAATTACACATATAATACTAAAGATTTATAAGTTTTACTATTATTTAGTTATTAAAATTTGCAGAGAATTATAAAACACTGTTGTCAATTCAACACCTACCCCCCAAAAAAGTCTTATTGTCCCATATAAATGGTAATATGAATCGGTTTCATTTTTTTTGTAAAATCAACAAAAATTAAAACAAAATAATCTAATACCTACCCATATCAATGTAACGAATGTCGTTAAAAATTATTTAACTTGTTGTCTATCAAAATTGTTGAGCCTAAAGAACAATGGCAGACTTTCATACTTTAAAATAGTTGAGACGAAATGATAGCGTCTATACATCAAAAATATCTTAAAATGTTGAGCGTCAGCCCCTGAGTAATATATGGAAAGATTTTTGTCTTGAGAAGGCCGTGAAAAAAAGATATTTAGGTTTAAACTTTTTTTAGGTTTTGTAGGTTTGACATTGGTTTGACATTGTATGTCGAGACGTCATGTTCTCACAACAAGAAAACTACTTTTCTGAGGTCTTGTTTTGTTACATAACTAATCTAACAGCAAATAAGATTGCTAGATTAATATGTAGGTGCCTTTAGGCACGCACAAGTCACATAAAACGATGGGAATATCAGTCCGGTAAACAATCCAAGTCCAATAATTATAATGGGATATTCAAATACGAAATCTACCGACACGAAAATCGCAGGAGCAACGAACTTGACACTTGACAGCGACAAAGGTATTTCCGATGTTACCATAACATAAAATAAAATTAATACCAATAGTTATTAGGGTAGGCATTAATATTGTAATCGTAATACAGCGGGAAGAAGTTTAAGTGAACCTTATTTCCATTATCTATCGTTTGTTTTTTTATAAATACTGATATTTTATCTACTAATAGTAACCAACTCTAAATAAAAATGTTTTGGCGTCATTATTGTTTTAAAATTACTTCCAAAATAGTATGATTATAGTTAGTGGTCTTACTTGAACTGAGTAGGAAGTTATTTTAATCATTTAAAACCCAATAAATTGTAATATTTTTTGTGGCTTCTATTACCATTTATATTTATGTGAAAAATCTCAGCAAAAACAACAAATTACTTATGTATAGATGGTATTTCTAGACGCTATCAACGATGTCAACTATTATTTTGCCATTGTTCTTTGGAAATTGAAGTTGGTTGTACAATAATTCAGAGAAAAAATTGCTATTTTCTTAATCTCCGCCTCTCACATTGTATCTTATTCAGTCCTTCCTCAATCAGCTCGTAATTTATTGATGAGATTAAAGATACAACCGGCAGCGTATCAAACCCGTCATACTAATTTAACGACGTGAATATTGCAGTAAAGGCATCAAAGTTGCCATTTTATTGCAATATTGATTGCTCGGCACATTCACCTGGAGTTGCCATGTTATAACTATTAAATTTATCGTCCCGTAAAATGGCGCCCCTATCGATTACCGAGATGGAATTTATGGCGTGTTTATAATGATTACTTTGTTATCGGTTGTATCTAATTTTAAGTACTTCAGATACGCCCTTATTAACGAGCTAGAAGTAATTTGGTAGTAACAACTCGATCGTTTCTTTACGCAATTATACGCTAATCCTCGAAATATGCTATCACAAGTTGTTCGCGCCGCTAATTAAAAATAAAATATAATCATAGTTAATTTAAAAATACCGCTCGAATTGATATCTCTGGTCACTCCTTTCAAATCCTATCCTTTGTCTTTCTCCCGCACCGCTCAAGCAACGCACCTAAGCAAGAAGGAAGATTGACCGTTTATGCTTCATTCGGTCGTAACCGCCGCATTGTAAAATTAACACTCTCAAGTCAAATATCCAATCGTGCGCACGGGATGCCGTCTTATACAAAAATAATTAATTAATCTAACCAAAACTTTAACCATATGCTGTGAAGTGTCTGCGAAGGTTTTCTGTGGACGTAAGGACCTTAAGGACGAGACGTCGGGACAAGTTTCCGATACGCCGCGAGCTGGTGCACGGTGAGTCCCTTTCTGTTTCCCCTTCTTTCTTACCCTTTCCATCGTGACAGAGATATCCCTCGCAGATAAAAATCAACACCGCTACTTACAGTCCACAAATTTATCAAATTAAAAAGGACCAGCGCATGTGGCTCCTTCCGACACCACCACAAGTTTTTTTTTACTTTTATAGGTTGACTCTTGCTTGCCATCTCGCCTGATATGAAGCGAAAATGTTTGTGATCCACGATGAAGTGCGTTTACTTAACAAAAACGATTTCACTCTTGATTGGAACTAAGATTGTAACTATAAGTAAAATCCCACTCGGGAAACGCATTACAAAGCTTAGACCTTTTTACCAGTCAAACCTATTCTTTCGAGTCCTTGGAACGTAAAACAAGAAACGATGTGGCTTTTGCGAGCTAAGAGTAGTCCGATAAAAAGACAAGGTGGTTTGAAATCATGCAAATCACCTCATTCTCCCAAGTAGGTATATCCGATAAAAACCTGATAAGCTAGCAATTTCGCAACGATCAAGACTTCGAAGTATTCAAACAATGTAATTTGTAGAGTAACTTGTTGGTGAACTTGGTTACCGAAGTGTCTTGTGTCATACCACTTGATGCAGGGAGGGTGCTGTAAGTTGCACATACGATGCATCGACAAGCAGGTTAAGTGGTAACTATTTTCATATCTGTGACATAGCCAGTAACTCTAATTCGACAGTTAGTACTAACTGCCTCCGATAGTTTGAAAAGACGTATCTGACGAACGTAGCTCGAAGATGCGCTTTCAGCGTCCGAGCAGGCTGTAAACGCGTTGCCCGCGGCGGACTGGGAAACAAGTTTCGAAAACTGATTCAGACGCAAACATTTTGTTTCATTTTCGCAAAACTTTCTGAGTGTCACGTTTATACGTGATATGATATAGACACACCTTACGCCCGCACCAATCGTGAGCTACCCCTACCCCGCTTACCTTATCAAGTACTCGAGAAGTACTTAATAGAAGGGGTGCTGTGGGACGTCGTATCTAATGACCGGGAATAATTATAATTACATAGTTTGTGGACCACCATGCTTTACAATTTAGTAAATAATGAGGTAATGCTTTGGCCAGGGCAAAACTGCTTGCAAAATTTAATGTTATAACTTCATCTAAACATCTTATTTGTGTCCATAAATCTACGTTACCTAGACGATTAATTTATTACTTCTTTCGTATAAAATTAAAATGTTAGTAAATGTGAATGAATAAGAATAGGTTTATGTATTGTTTTCAAATTTATACAAAAAAAAAATAGATACATATATGACTTGCCTCGTGGCTTAGTGGGTAGTAGTAACTCTGCCTGCGAAGCCGAAGGTCGTGGGTTCGATTCCCACCCAGTGCAAATATTTGTGTGATGAATTCAAATATTTGTACTTTGTCTGGGTGTTTCTATGTATAATAACTATATATTTAGAACTATATAAGTATCTTATCAGCTTTTTGGCGGCCATCTTACAAGCTTTGCTTAGTCTGGGGTCAGATTGTGTTATATAAAACAAATAACCGACAATATCACTGAAATACGTATCTTAGCCATTTTGAGTTTGTAAAAAAAAGCAAAAACATGCGTACAATATTTTTAATAATATTAACTGACATAGTTATTATTTTTTTGTAATTATCATGCCTATTATTCCAGGCCCGAACTTTTTAACGACACTATTTACAATTAGACTTACCTTATTTTCCCTCCAACCCAGGTCCGTTACAACGTGTCAACGAACCGCACTCCCCTACTTCGAGATCCACGGCCTCCCCTCCGGCGTCAGCTACAGGATCGACCTGTACGCCGTCAACGCTAAAGGAAGAAGTGACGTCACTACTATTGAGACCTTCACTCTCAAGGGACTCACAGGCAAGTTGACCGGTAAGTCGTGAAGATGGCTGAGGATTCATTTTATCAAATTATTTACTACCAACACAAATGCACTCCACTTTATATTATAGTAATTTTATTTATGCGAATGTTTGGATGGTTGAATGTTTATAGCTCAATCACGTCAGAACGTCTGAAATAGAATCATGTGACAAACATGGCAAGATAGTAACCAATACGCCTTAAAAGAAACACGAAAGGGCATACAAATAACATCTATTTTCGAAGTTTAAAATTAGCATTATTTCACCTCTCGTAATAATTAATTTATTCACAATTGTAACGTGCAGTGTCAAATTATTTTAATTTTTTCATCATTTGCTAAGAACTCGCTGTAACTGTATAAAAGTTTGATCGATAAACAAGCATTTTAATCTGTTTTAGAAGCTATAGAAACATTACTTGAGTATTTAAATGAGTAGGTAGGCTATTTGAAAACCCAGGTCACATTACAGAACCAGATTTTTATAACAGCCGCCATTAAATCGCCTATTTAGGAAACCTAATTCACCAATCTCTGTCAAGATCAGCAGTTAAGCTCAACTCCAGGCATCGAATTTCCGTTCCGTTTTGCAATCAACCAATCAGCGCGGAGGAGGCGCGGAGGACTATAATAACCAAAATCATACCTCGGGCTGTAGTTTACAGCAATTTACTTTATTTAGTATTTCGTTTTTTTGTTATTACTAAGGTTTTAAAGGGCTTACAGCGTGCCTGGTTTAATATTGAACGTTAAAAATTAAGTGAGCACGTTTAGAATAGAAATGGTTTTTAGCTCTCAAAAATGTGTGACTTGATTCAATATTAATTTGAGAAGGACCTTAGATTTGTAGTGAAACTCAAAGAAAGTATGGAATAAAAACTATGACTGGAGTTTTAAAAAAAGCTCACTTTTGTTCGTGTATTTGGCTAATGTAACATCGGGTCTTTTATTCTTTGTAAATTATAATCAAACAATCTAATTTTGTTGCTATGAATTAGTTACTAAATAATTAGCTATTTGTACGTTTTTCGATTATACTATTTAAGGTTAAGCATTTGACGTCATTATTTGTTATTTTTGTATTTTTTTGGATTAAAAGAGTTCGTTCTTTATAAATTGTAAAATCGCAGTTTTGAGTCGTTATATGTATAAAAGTAGTTTCCCTTCTTTGAAATTATTGGTAACAGTAAGTTTCTAGATATAGGTACACATCAAATATACAACGAAATATAAGTCGGGGTATGATCCTACGACCTTAGTAATATAGGGCTCTTTGCCACAGTTTACACCAATACCACCAATTTGAAAGCAAAACAAAAACCTAATTTATTTGTAACCACTTCATTCTAGGCATTGTAGAATATTACACGTCATAATAGCATATCAGAGTGAGCTGTTGGTCTATAAATTAATGCAGAATGGGGTGAAATAGCCTGTAATACTAAATGTAAATCAGCTAGGTTTGCTATCAAAAATGCAATATCTAGATTTCCTTTCCGTGTCGTGAGTTTATGGTCAAACAAGGGCAATTTATCGTTTGACTTGTGAAGTTATATTCTGATTAAGTCGTGTTCCTTCATTAATGGCGTAAACAGCCTGGGAATCGGGACTTTCTCTCGCAAGGAGAAAGTCGAGGCCATAACCCACTACGCTGGCCCAGTGCGAGTTGGAAGACTCTGGGCACAAGTCGGTTTCCTTGCTATGTTTTCTTTCACTGTTTTCAAGTTAGCGGCATTACGCTTATGGCTTCAAAATAACAGTGGTACGCGTGAGATTTCTAAGGCTCTAGATCCAGATCGGTAGTCGTCGTTCTCCCGACTACATCAACATAAATTAAATTTATACACTTTTCATGGAAAGCATTAAAATCGCGTGCATAAGTACACTATTTAGCCGCATGGTGACGGTTCAAACATCCGTGTTATTTATAACTTGCTTAGCACTTGCAAATAGAGATGAGAACATTGCACTATCATAATATAGTTAAATTCTACTTCTTTAATCGAAATCATACGGCAATGCGATTGTTATTCGAGTTCGTTTGTATTTACTATTTAAACGTTATTGGAATCATTCATGTAAATAATTTGTACGTTACCTAAACTTAATTAGTTTAGAAGTAAAATAGTTTTACGCTTCAAAGACTAGACTTCACATTCATAAATAATTAATCCCACATACTCTTTAACAAAACTTATGAAACCTACCCATATGAGTCAAGTAACAAAATGTACTTTTCACATGAGATGAGCTATCAGCTTAGGTGAATGAAAATATCAAAACTGTTTTCATTTTTATTTTATTTGTTTACGAAAGTTGCTCGATCGAGTTTGATTAAACTCAATGAGAGTTGTAGGAAATATTAAAGAATTATACATTTAAAACAAGCGAAATACTAAACTTATTTTAGCGTTTTTAAAGAATCTATGAACGTTTAGGTAAATGCATACTCGTATATATACCTACTAGTGTGCAGCGCCCCCTTCTTTTTTTACTCCCCCAGTTTCCATTTTCGCTATTTATCGTGAAAAGTAGTTTATATGTGCTATTCCACATTATCTAACTGTGTTCTAAATTTCAACCCAATGCGTTCAGATGTTCAGACGTGATTGAGCACCAAATTCTAAATATCCAAACTATCACATTTATAATATTAGGTATTTAGAAAATGTTACATTGTAAGTGTTACCTATAAACAATCCAAAACTATCGATCGATCATCACAATAAAGTAAAATTTACATAATACTAGTTTTAATGCATATCTACTACATACCTTTACATACATTATTCTACCGCCAAGCAGTAATGTGCAAACATTACTGTGTTCCGGTTTGAAGGGCAATGTTTCCAGTGAAATTACAGGGCTTAGAGATATAACATCTTAGATCTCTGGGTGATGAGCGCAGTGCAGTGCTAGGTAATGATTTGGACTCTTCATGTTCCAATAGCTGCGTGTCTCTGTGTTGTGTTATGTGGCAGGAATGTTGCTTACCATCAGGCACACGTCCTGCTCGTCTCGTCACTCTTTATAAAAAAAATACCTCTGGTATAATTATAAAATAGTAAAAATATGTTCTTTTGCAATAAGTAGTTTCTTTGCATCGATTATTTGTTATAGAATTGTTCGAATGCTACTTTTATTTTTCCCATCTCTATTCTCAACTAACATTTGCATATCACGAAACTGCAGTCGCGTTTAAGTACAAACTTGTGAATTTTTATTGTCCTTGTGTGGAGTAAAATCATTTTTAAATGGATTCGAACTTTTTTGACATTTTCGTGAGAATAATCGGATAATCATTACTTTTTATTCGATCGAGGTAAAATTTATGGTAACAATTTTTATGGAGCCGTTTTTTTCTTCCAGTAGGAATAGCACAAAATGTCACTGACGTAAGCGGCCCATTTCATTCTCTATTTACTTGCACCACCACATAGTTTTGGTTCCCGTTCTCGATATTTAACCGGGATGAAAAGTAGCCTATGTGTTATTTGAGACTATAATCTATACCCAATGTGTTCCACATTTCTGAGAGCTGAGTGGCGTATTTTTAGAGAGGTAATACACTCTTGTACGTAAAAGACTTGAAAGTCATCGCCGCAAAATTGCTAACTTATCGGTTTTATATCGGATACACTTCGGAGAGTGTGCTGACTGCAACTGATCTGGCATGATCCAATACCACCTTGCCATTTCTTCTATCGGACTTCGCGTATCTCAAAAACCGATATCGTTTCATGGTTGATGTTTCAAAAACACGAACGAAAAGATTTGACTCCACATTCGTGATAAGAACGTCTAAGTTGTGGAATGCGTTGCCTGAGTGGGTTTTCCCGATAGTTACGATCTTGGTGTCTATTAGAAGACACCAAGAGTGAATCGGTTTCTTCTAGGTAAGCACGCTCCACGTAGATCGCATTGTCGCTTAACATCAAGCGAGATGGCGGTCAAGCGCGAACCTATAGGTAGGTACTAGTTAAAAAAAAGGTCTGTGTCCAGGAGTGGATGAGTGTGAGCTGATTATGACGATGTGGAGGGTTCAGAAAAGGAAAATATATAAGTACAAAAATGACCAACCTAAAAAAAAAAAAATCAATTAGGTATATACATTTTTTGCGTTTATCAAAAAATATGAATTTGTTGCCAAAACATTTTCAGTTCTAAAGGTGCGTAATGTAAGCCTTTTATAAATCTAGATATAATTCAAATAAACAGAACATCAAGCTTATCAGAGTTTCTGAGTGTCCAGAATTTCCCTTTTAAGCATTATTAAAGAGAAAGTGGTGTTATTTCGCGAGGTTTTCGAGTAGGTGTGGATAAGAAGCTTACAAGATAATCCTAGGTGGGCGCCATAAAGGTCATAGTATAAAAATCTTCGTGATAAATACCTCTAAAGCCGCTTCGTCCAAATTTATTGGTCAAATATGCAAAGTTTAAGAATATTTTGGGTAAATAAAATAGGGTTTAGGGTCGTTCCGCTTCCTTTGAGTATCGAATTTGAATATTTAGCGTTCTGAAGTGTTGACCTTTGAACCTTTGTGAAGAAGTTTTTATTGGATTGAGTTTAAATATTGATCGATAAACGAAATTGATGAGGTGTGTTTTTTTTTTTTTTATTATATTTTTTATTTTCTGTAACTTCTCATACCTATAATTGTGCAAAAGTCATCACTTATCTTTACTAAAACAGTAAATACAATATTTAGGGCGTTTGCATGAAAACTATGAATGTTTATTCAGTACTCTAAATGAAAAAGAAATCATTGAATTGAGACACCTCATCAAATAATTAAGAATGATATTATAAATAGCATAATTAAGAGAATTGTTCTTGTATATTACTTCCCGTGTTATGTGCAAAAGTATCCCGTCTTGGAACATTCCAAATGTATTTTTTCCACCCATAGGTTTCCAGGAAGAGATCGCTCTTAGCGATTTAGGCAATCGTTGCTACAAGTAGTAGCTTTAATAGTATAAAATGTTTTAACTTGGTAAACATTTATTTTGGTGTGTTTAACCAAAAGTATCTATCAAACCTCTTCTTTTTTTTAAGTAGTTTAAAAAATTTACTTAAGAAATTTGGACAAAATTTGGTATATAATTAGACAAAAGTTTGGAATAACTCTTGGAACACTTGGAATAACATTTACCCATTGGTACGTCCAAAATTCTTGTTTTTTTTTTTGTTTTGAGACTACACCGTACACAATTTTTGGCATGGTCGAAGTTTTGAAAAATATTTTTTAATTAAATTTTAGTCTTCTTTAACAAGGTTCGTTATCGTACATCACGTAACCAGGTTCGTTCCCCGCAGGTGAGAGCAGCGCGCTCGGCATGTCTCCGGTGCTGGCGTCGATCGCCGCCACGTCTGCGCTGCTGTCGGCCGCCGTGTGCGCGGTGATGGCAGTCCTGTACCGCCGCCACGCGACCCGGCACCGGCACCTACCCGCCAAACACGCGCCTTTGAGGTACACGCTACATTTCTTACTTCCTCGTCATATTTTCACACTTGTTTCTTCAAAGTCAAAGTACTTTATTCATAAATGTACAATTTACACGTCAATTAATAAGAAATAAAAACAAAAGAAAGAGCATACAAATTGTATACATTTTCAAAGTTTGAAACTACTACTTTAAGTACTTACTGTATTACAATAATTATTGAACAGAAAACTGTCAAGCATTATAGGAGTATAATGTCTTTATTGCAATTGTACTAACCTGTGTCAAATTTATTTATTTACATTTTTATGGGAACTTTGCCATCACTCTCTAAAAATTCGCTGTAACTATAAAAAGTTTGATCGATAAGCCAGCACTTTAATCTGTTTTTGAAGCTGCCGAAACTTGGGGCCGATATAACATAGGTTCATAAAGTGTAGTTAGGTGTAGTCTGTAGTGGTATAGAGTTCTTTACAGAGTCCGTTTAAGGAAGTACCTACCACACCATTGCCAATCATTCTACCTCCAAACAGTCGTGTGACTTCTTCTTCTTCTGTGCTCTGCTTTAAAAAGCAACATTTTCAGTGAAAGACAGGGCATACAGATAGAACATTTTATATCTCTGGGCAATGAGCGCAGTGTAGTGCTAGATAACGATTTGACCTCTGCATGTTCCAGTAAATAAATAAAAGAAAATAATTGATTAAATCATAGATACGACGTAGTGGTAGGACTCCTAGCAGAGTCCACCTGGGGAAGACCCGTACGTTTACCTGTTATTCTACCGCAAAGCAGTAATGTGAAAACATTCCTGAGTTCCGGTTTGAAGTGCAATGTTTTCAGATAAATTACAGGGCTTAGAGGTATAACATCTTAGATCTCAGGGTGACGAGCGGAGTGCAGTGCTAGGTAATAATTTGAACTCTTCATGTTCCGATAGCTGCGTGTGCTGTTATGTGACAGGCATGTTGCTTACCATCAGGCACAAGTTCTGCTCGTCTCGTCATTCTTTATTTAAAAAAAGAAAAAGATGTCAATTTCAAAACCATGTGTTTCCCGTGCAGTGAAGCGATGTACGTGGAGCGCGCTCCCAGCTGCCCCACGCCGGTGAAGCAGGAGGTGGAGTCCCGCGCCGGCAGCGCCGAGCCCCGCGAGCGCGGCGCGCGCGGCGCGCTGCTCGGCGCCGACCCGCGCGAGGCCGACGACGCCGACCCCGACATCATACCCAACCTATATGGTGAGCTATCTGGACTACACCTTACATCGAATCTTTATCATCGATATAGACCATTAGATGTGCTGTCCAAAACTTCAGAGACATGGATTTATGTCATCGTTGGGAAGAGTGAGCTCACTCTTTCCGATCTAGTCGGTTGCTGGAACGCCGGACGTTTTTATCTATTACTATTCGTTGTCAACAACCAAAATAAGTACCACAGTATACCTCGCTGCTTACGATTCTAGGGGCCAAGTAGATTGGTGGTGTGTCAACCACTTACACTACACACACAGACGCCATTTATTACCAATTTCAAGGTGCTCAGGTCATATCTAATGGTTTATATCGATGATCTTTATCATGATTTTATGTATTTGCTGCTGCAGTTAGGTCACTCACATTACACGCCCCTCGGCCCGATGTTTGGTTTTACACCTATATGGTAAGAGAACTGGACTGCTCCTAGCATCATCATCCTAAACAACCCATACTCATTTGCTGTTGGACCTAGGCCTCTCATGTAATACACCACTCAGCCTCTTTTCGGCTTTAAGCTTATATGGAGAGCTAGACCGTTTTCTAACACCATCACCTTTATTAGAGTCAGTTCATATTTGTCTACTGTTGGTCATAAGCCTCTCATATTATATGCTGGTCAGTCCGATCCTCGGTTTAAAGCTTACATGGTGAGCTAGATAATTTCTACCATCATCGTCGTTACCATAATCGACCCATATTTATGCACTACTTGATAAAGACATCTAATATGATACGCTACTCAGCTCAATTCTCGACTTTAAACCTATCTGGTGAGTCATCTAGACTGTCTCAGTCAAAGCACACCTAACTATTGCTGCCCATAGCCCTCTCGCTATATAACCTCAACCAGTGTCTCGGTTTTTCTTTTCCAACGGCCACCAGCTGCATTTTGTAAATCGTCACTTTATCTAGTCTCCGAGTCTTACGCGACATTACACATTTGCGGTCCTACACTTCCTTTACTCACAACAATCTGTCTACTCCAATCATTATGGGTTCTGGGTCAGGTATAACCAATCCAGAACAAAAATATCAGCATCAGTATTATATTAGCTAGGTATCTGGCTTCCATAGTAAAAGCTTTGGTTAGTTTGGGGTCCAGTGGTATTGTGTGTGAATTGTCCACCAATATTTATTATTGTTTATTTATTATTATTTAACAACTTCTTTTTTTTTTTGTTCCTAGAACGTAGGCCAGTATCCAACGGGTACATGAGCCTGCAAAGACCGCCATCTACCGGCAAGATCGCTAAGTTGCCGGAAGACGTTCGCTCCGAACCAGATGGCGGAGCTTACTACACAGACTTTAGGAAGAAGGACTATAGGATACCATTAACTAGTGTGAGTATTGTATATGCTTCTGCCACACATGCAAAAAAAACGTTAATTCCTACCACAAACTAAGTAGAACGATTCCTACTATTCCAACTAATATTATAAACTAGCAGTGCCCCGCCAATATACTCGTTCCTGTTATTTTCCCATGGTAAAAAGAAGCCTCTGCGTTTTTGCAGGTTATGTTCTACGTGTGTTTTACATGTTATTTTCCGTTAAATTTTCGTGTTATTTCATACTATCTTCTTACTTTGATCAAAATTTCAACCCGATCCGTGTAGATGTTCTGACTTGATCAAATATCCACAAATAAGTATAATTAATTAGAAAATTATTACATAATCATAATAAATTTGTGAAATTTTAGTATCAAACATCATTACTGTTGTTGTTACATCACTTGTCAGATATACCGATATTGTGCATCCGAAAAGTGTCCAACACGTCTAGCTCTGCTGCTCTACGTCACTATGTCCGTCACCAATATTAGCATCGGCATTTGGGGACACAATATCATAAGATCTGTCCCACCAAGAAGTCCTCAAACCGATTCAAGAAGCCTTCGTTTCAATCCCAAATGTAAGAGCACCCAACAACCCCATCTTACAGTCTTCCATTCCCTCTTGAATATTCAAGGTCAAACCTAAAACACAGCAGTCCATCCGTACTTTATGACCCTAATCTTAACTGATGGAAACCGACGATTGATGAGGGTCTTACGCTTCCTCTAAAAATATTAGACGCACTTAACGCTGCCTCCACTTTCCCTCGAAAAATATAGCTTTATATTCTCTGTCCACTCTGGAGCTAAATAAATGAAAGACAAGGCACATCTGACAAGTACAGAAATAGGAGAAACATAAAGTAGCACTCTCGTGTATGATGTCATTTCGCTCATAAAAAATATATGCAGGAGTCTGTGCTACCCTTTATGTGTCGTAAAACGGGACGGCATCACTTGTGCTGGTTGGGTGTTCGTACACGAAGCCTGTCTATTGTGGCGTAGTGGCAAGAGCATTCGATTGACAATTGAAGGAATGACATTTTTAAATCAAATAAAAAATCATTTTGAAATTCAAATCTTTCCTTTTCACTCCTCTAAATATTTTTCCAAGTCTTAGTGAAGATTTGTACGCCTACCTACAAAATTTTGTTGTGAGAGTTGTCACCAAATTTTATGTAGGTGTCTGAGGTGAGCTGAAAACTTCTCACATGGCTCTGGTTGGTGAATAGCGCGGTAAATTTTATCAATTTGTAGATTTTTTGTATATATGTTAAAATAATAAAAAAATAATAAACCAGGCAATTAAGTCATGGTTTTAACATTGCCAGACGCGTTCAAGTTAAGGCTGGTATATCCGAGAGAACGACGAGTGCCAATCCACAGACCCTCGTTCAAATTCCACGCACACTATTGTCTTTTTGAATTGATATGCGTAATGCCGCCAACCTAAAAAGGTGGAAAATGTTGTGAAGAAACCAACATGTACCTAGAATCTTTCGAAGTCATGCGTCATCCACTTACCCCCACTGGGCCAGCGTAGTAGCCTTGATTCTCTCATTGCGAGAGAAGGCCCTGAGTTCTAGGAGTGGACACTTATGAGGTTCATGCGTCGCGTCGTGTACGATGAGCTTGTTTTGTGAGCCAGCGTGTGACCGTTGTTATTAATTCATTGTTCCAGTCGTACCATAGTTTAGGACGAGTGAATAAGGGAGTCAACGCGTGCAGTCCGAGCTCGGCTACCGGGGTCACGTCCTCTCTCACCGCACATAGGTAACGTATAAAAATACTCATTTGTCAGATCTGTTGCACTTTTAATGTTAGACCTAAATTTGGTTGACTATACACCCCATTAACATCAGATCCAAATTTGGGAATAGGCACCACTTGAGTAGGTTTGCCAAAGGTCACTTACTGTTTTATTTGTAATACACAAAACAGGACATTTTTTTACAATAGAATGCAAAGAAAATAATCACAATTATTGTTCTAAGCAGACACATTTTCATGAGCATTTGAACTGCAGGATTCAATAATTATGTAAGCACAAAATAGTGAAACATGAAAATGAGCAATTTAAATTGAGATATTGTTAGCATTTCTAAACTACGTTACATAAAACTATAATGCATTTGCGTTGAAATTATTACACTGGTTGTAATCATCTCTGACCACGAACCGGAAGACGCAGTGTTGGACGGTCTCCCACTAGATGGACAGGACTTCACAAAGGTTGCTGGAAACCGCTGGTTGCAGGTTGCGCAGGACTGTTCGTTGTGGAAATCTAGGGGGGAGGCCTATGTTCAACAGTGGACGTCTTGCGGCTGATGATAATGATGATGATGAATCATCTCTGTGCAATTATATTAACTCGATGTTTTACTCGAGTACTTCCTGTTTTCGTTAATTTTTCCGGGATAAAAGTAGCTTGTGTCTGAATGTCTTTTTCTAGACTACTCATGAGCCGTCTCATTTTTTTATGACCATGGTCACTGTAACTTGACTCAAAGGTCAGGAGGAAATAAAGCCACATTTTGATTGTGATAAAGTCTTTTATAGTTTAATTTGTATCAAATGCATTTTATTTATTTTATTGTCATTCCACAGATTGCGACCAGAGGTTGTGACGACATCGCATCGTGTGCAAGAGAGCTGTATATAAACATATAACTACCCTCCGATGTAAATATATTATAAGTAATGACTGTGTTCCTTCATTGGTTACAACTTTTGTAAAACGTCTTCTACGAATTTTATTGTAGTTTTATAATGATAAAGCTGAACGAAAACGGTAAAACAGATTTATGGAATAGATATTGAGAACATCTGTATTTTAAAACAGCACTAAACACAATTATGGTCTTGCCGTAATATAAATATTTACTTCAGGAAAATGAGACCCAAAAAATTGTCAAAATTTTGGGTAGTAACTTTGATTTGGATTTTTTTGACGTTATTAATATCAAATAAACTCTAAAGGAGTTCATTTAAGGTTCCTAATGCTACGGTTTGAGTTAGTTTGACTTTACAAACTTCAAAATGTATAAACCAATGAGTCATTTTTTAAATTAAAGTATTCTTCTTATAATTTTGCCAGAGATAAGCCAAGGCTTAATTTTGTTAGGATATTTTACAAAATAAAAGATTGGCGCAATTTTTGTCAACATTTAGTACTATCTTTATCAAGTATCTTTGAATTCTGAAGAGCCTCTTTAGTAAATAATATATTGGTGATATGATTCATGAAATTGTAACTAACGTAAACATTGTGTACAAGTTTCTAACATATTGATTAGGTGTATGAAAATGTCGAATCAAATATATTCCGTTTTAGGTCATATCTTCCGGATTTCTTCTCAATTTCCGAAACTGAATAGTTCGACGTCAAAATTATCATCAATTCAGTCTGTAAGTTAGTTTTTTATTTTGTTTCTCATACCAAAAATGTCGAAGAAACATTTAAAAGTTCGAGAGACATCACTTCACTATACGATTTTTACAAAAAGTCGTGACGTCACAACTCCCCGCTCCCGAATTTTGATGAATTGTGTCGATTATTAATTTGATAAAACAACAAACATGTGTTTCATATTTTTCCATAGTCTACCTGACTGGCTTATTCTAAAAAAAATTGTTTATTTTTTACCCAGTCATTATTTCGATTTGTTTCACCGGTTTCGTTACGTTTCAGCCAGTCTCACAGATACAGCGAACGCAAGTAACCGATGAACTCAAATTAAGCAGTTGGCACACATCTACTTTATTATGCTCATGAGTAATTCGGTTACACAATGCGGTCCGTAATGGGGCCTTTATGTGTTGTATTATTCTACGTAATAATGTTCGCCATATCTGTGAGCACCGGGGTTAGGGTGGGTTTACACGGGACGTGAGCTGAATGAAGGCACTACAATGCTAACCAGAGATTGCAGGGTCATCGTTTCCTTGCATTAGTTAAACTGAGAAAGCGTGTTGCTGTAGAATAGCACAATGGTTTTGTTTTAGCTACGAATATGAAGCTTGTATAGATTCCTTCTTGTATTTTATTTTCTTGTGAACAATTACAGATTAGACAAGATAATGCACAAGCCCAATTATTCATATTGGCTAAAACAAAACTTCCAAGTTTCTATATAAACACTCTTTCAGCGAATAACGTTTGTGTTTGATATATTGTTTTCCTCTACATTTTTTCAAGGAAGTTAATAATACATAATATTAAACAATATTTTGCACCATCATTGTTCTTTTATTTTTATTTTTTAAATTGTGTTAATATTTAGAGTTCTACTGTTTAAATTACGTCAATTAATACGAATACCATAGAGACAGTTGTATAATCTACCAAAATTTAGAGTATTAATAACATTTGTATTTGAACATTTTCTTTGGCATCTTTTGAAAAATATTTATAAAAACGGTACCATTAATATGCAAAAAACATTAGTTCTGCTTCTAACGTAACTAATGGCGTTTAAAATTTTATGTTCGTGATTAAAATCGATTCAGTTACAACAAAAACATTGGAAACTGATTTAAGCCAAATGTGAACTAATTTCGATAAGAATTTTAATTCAAATTCAAACTCTTTAATCAAACAGCTTGAGTTAATTTTTTTCTGTTATTTGTAAAATAGTGCTGATTAATATTGGTGCGTTGAACGCTGACATTACAGCTCATATTCCCGTGTACACAGGCCCTTATTAATGTTGTAAGAATGTTTGTGATATGGCGCTTGGGGAAGTGAATGTCCTTATAATTATAAGCATAAATAAATATTGTAATAATTTGATTATTAATAAGGTACTAATTAAAATAATGCTCAGCGGAATCTGGCTCTTACCGCCATATGACTTGAACAAAGTTAAATTTATGTTCAAATGCCACAAACGATGAAAATGTTTATTTTTACGTTCCATGGCCATTGTAAAACAATCAAAATGTCGGAAATTATAAAAAATAATAAGATCGCGATTAACTTCTGTGTGTGTTTCAAATTGAGTTCTTATCATGACAGTTTAAAAGTGATTATTTTTATACCGGTTTAACTTTGAGTTAAAGTTTCAGTTTCGGTGATCGGACAATGAACTATATTACACATAATTTTAAAATACATAATCGATACCTTAATTTGCAAAACGAATAACTCCATAATAGCAAATTTCACAGGGGCCGCTAAAAACTTAATATAAAAAATATTAAAGCATCAAAGAAAAAAAAACAAACATCTCTTTGGAAATTGTGTTTCTTATTAACTAACACTTAAAATAATGAAAATACCAGTTACGCAATAGATTTTAGTGGTGATTTAGTGAGACCCCTGTGAAATTTGCTACTATGGAGTTATTCGTTTTGCCAATTAAGGTATGGATATATGTTTAGCACTGAAAACAAAAATGGCGGGTTTAATGGTCACCACCTTTGGAATGCACTATCTTCGATAATTTACTTGGTTATATTTTTTAATGTTTTTTACAATATTACACACAGTACATACAGTAATATAAAAATGAATAAAAATCATGTTTTCTTGTATATACCGAATTGATTACAATTTACTTCACCAGCTGAATTGTGTGATATTTTTCACTCAATTTTGAATAGATCAAAAGTAACAAATACTCTTATTTTGTGCCACTTAAAAAATATACGCTTTTAGTTTATAATATTTACTATAAGTAAATTAACTGGCCAATTGGGATAGTTGGATAAAACCTATGTTAATAGATTGTTTATTCATACCGTTCGCTCAACTCGCATTTAGCCAGTTTTTTTCTGTATTTGTTGTTATAAATTAAATTACCTCTTTCATCTCAACTTTAAGTTAATGGCTTTATTTATATTTTTCATCTTTCAACTTTTACAGAAATTCAGATACGTACTGTCTTATTCAACAGTCCTTATTTTATTTGCAAAGCTTCTAACATTTAAGAGTTTGATTATTTTGTACGGAACCCTAAAGAGATTGATTTATGTATGTACGTTTAAAAGTTATAAAATAAGATAATACAAATTGATAGACATTTTTCTTTCTAGCATCAAACTAACCAAGTTTTTCACTTCAAATATCATTCGTATTCATCACATGTTTGTCCTGGAAGTGATTCGAACCCATGATTGAGTTCTACTAAGCCAACTGATTTGCACGATCTAATACCACCTTGCCCTTTTTTTCTATCGGAATGCTCGCAACTCGAAAAAGCGACATCGTTTCATGGTTGATGTTCCAAAGACAGAACGAAGATATTTGACTCTACTTTTATGATAAGAACTTCAATGTTATGGAATACGTTGCCTGAGTGGGTTTTTCCCGATAGTTTCAATTTTTGTGTCGTCAAATCGAGAATGAATCGGTTTCTTCTAGGTAAACACGTTCCATCGTAGACGCATCATTGTTTAACATCAGGCGAGATGGCGGTCAAGTGTAAACCTATTAAAGTAAAAAAAAAGAGTCCAGTCAGTAATAAACCAAACTAAGTTATAAACCTTTGTTTATTTTATCTTTTATTTGTCCGACACAATATGAAGGATATTTTGACAGACATAAAAATCGTTCTAACACATCGACCTTACAAATAAATACAAAATCAGAAAACCAATATAACTCACGAGACGTTTAAAAGCTCAAAGCTCTTTAAACTCATAAAAGTGCCACTTTAGTACTAAATGTAACATGTTAGGACATTTTAGTAAGAAATGGAGCGGCTTAACAATGTTTGAGCCGGCGTGGATTTTTACTTTATTTTTTTGTTTGTCCAACAGTCTTTAACAATGTATAAAACTTGTTTTAAATGTATAACGTGATCTACATATTAATACGTGAAGCTTAAACTTTGTACCTCTCTTTGTCGGAGAAGTCTGAAATTTCGTACACTCAGTATCTTCGAGAAAGGACAAGCATGGAGTATTCGTTTTTAATTGAAGCTACAAACATATAGTTGCTACTGTTCTAACTTACACAAGCTTTACGTTAGATAGAAAGAGACGTACTATCGTTTAAGAGACTATCGTCTTGAACGGCGTGAAGCCACTTTCCACTTGTCAAAGTGACCAGCTGGTGACTCGTTGTGTTTTGGAATTTTTTGATTTATTTTGGTTTAGGCAGTGATTCTGTGTGAAATAAAAACTTCAAATGGTTTTGTTGTGATGGCTTGTGTAGCTTATGGCTGTACAGCCACAGTTCAAAGAAAACAAGAAAATAATAATAATAAACAATACATAACAATAGCGATTCTATAGCATACTTGGCTTCATTGGCACTTCAAACACGAATACTCCATGCTTGTCCTTTTTCGAAGCTCAGTATGGTTGAAATAGAATAGGAGTGCTGAGTTCTAATTTTAATTTTCAATTTTACATAATTAACGCTTTTAATAAATAAATTGAAAAGATAACACACACCGTGTATTTAAAACACACGTTTGAATACTCTTTTGTTTATTGTTAAATTCTGTAGTCGAAATGATAATTAATATTGTCCCTAGGGTTGTCGCGTAGTTTTCCTTGTTACACAATTCAATAAAGGAGGAGGTTCTAAATTCAGCTGTCATGATATTTCCGTCATTTGTGATTTGATTTTTTTTTTTCGAAATTTGTTCAGCGGTCGGTATACGAAAATTTATAAAAATCTAATATTTGCTTAGATCGATGATACCTATTATCGGGTTTAGAGCTTTAATTCTAAATTAAAGACGACGTTTGTTTTTCGAAAAAAAAAAAAAATTTTTGAAAATGTGTACCTATTCGTCTGCAATAAAAATAAGAAAATGAGTACTCAATAAAGTACGCTACGTTTTATCACGATAGAAGTACCTTCTATACTGTTCAGACAAAAATCTACCCAAGTTTAAAATTTCAGCTGTTAAACTTGGAAAAGGTAAAAAAATATACATAATTTTAAACGCGATTAAGCAAAGAAAACTCAAAAATTCCAATTTTAATTTTAGTCGAAACAAGTGAATCCGCGGGCGGTAAGTAGTACCACTAAGACCGCGGTGTGGACAAATGCCGGCCCGCTGTCGGTATGATTTATATTGGGAATCCTTGGCGCTGCGCTTTTGAAGATAACTCGTGAACGGATGATGTAGGGCCACGAAAAAAGCATATATATGTATAGATAGGGATGGTTAAACAAAGACAAGCAAATACTTTAACTTTTAATTTACTGCCTATCATGAGGTTTATTTTTTACATTAAAGAGTGACGAGACGAGCAGGGCCTTTTAGCTGATGATAAGCAATAATACATTTGCTAGTAACAACACAGTGCCACAACCTTAGAGTGGAATTAGTTAAGCTTCTTCTTGGTTTCTCAAAAGAAACAAGTTATAATTTTTCAAGATCAGTGCGAAAAATTATATTTACTACAAAGTGCTGACATCTTTAACCAGACCAGTAGATTTCCTCACTATTCAGCGAATTTCAAAATGTGTTTGTAAAAACTTTTAAAAACATGTTTTAAAATCAGGAAACACATACCTATAATAGATTACAGTTACAATAAAGTTATTTAACATCTGTTTGTTTCTATAAAACATCGCGTTACATCGTCCATCAATAAAAATGAAAGGGTAAAAAATAAGGGGCACTTTACACGTTCAATACGTAATGGTGACAAATGACGTCAGCGTTGAGTGGTGGCTCACGCCAGTTTCGTGGCCCCATAACGCGTCGGCCACACGCGACGCATCATTAAACCCAACGACAACATTTATCTACACTTAACATGACGATAGTTCTTTCTGTTCAGCCGCAGACATTTGTAGATATTCCTATTTTTAATGAATAACTTGGTAGAGACTTGCGCGACAGAATCCGTAATGAGGATATTCGCAAAAGAACGAAAGTGGCTGACAAAGCTCAAAGAGTAAGCAAGCTGAAATGGCAGTGGGCAGGCCACATCGCTCGCAGAACTGACAACCGATGGGGAAAAATGTTCTCGAGTGGCGACCACGAACCGGAAGACGCAGTGTTGGACGACATCCCACTAGATGGACAGATGACCTTACAAAGGTTGCTGGAAACCGCTGGTTGCAAGTTACAATGACACTTCACTCTATACGTCATGAATGTTGCCCAATACGTCATCAGTAAGGCTACAGAGATGCCTATAGTATAAGTATGTAGGGGACCTATCATATTTTCCCACACCAAAAATTGCTTTATATAGCTTAAGAAGTTAAGCTTATGAAGTTTTCACTTCACAAGACAACTTTTTTACTGACATTTCAAAGTTTCAACGTTTCAAAGCCAGATTATGTAAGATAGAACTCCCAGGTGTATCACGAAACTATTGAAAGAGATAAAGTTTCATAGTAAAATGCTAATTCGTTTACATGATTTGTATATTATACAAGTGAAATAACGTGTGTGAACTGAACGTGATACAACTATGTTAATACTAGTGAGTGATTTATGGTTTCGCCCAGGTCGTTCCTGTTTCCATTTACTTTCCGTGATAAAATATATACATAATTAGTGGCCCTTTTCAGCTTGCTCGGATAATAAACTAGATACCAAGTAGAGTGCCATCTGCCGGGCTAATTTGTGAATATAAACCATCCAAGGCCCTACACAAACGTATACAAAAAATCATTCAAATCGGTCGAGCCGTTTAGGAGGAGTTTATTTGCAACGAAAAGTGGCATTGATTTTTATATAAAAGATTGTTTTTCCTGACAAAAACCTATTTCTGCACCGAATTTCACCCAGGCCCATTCTTATCTATACTCATCAAGCTAAACATAAGCTTATGATAGTCAAATAAGTTACAACTGGTCTAGTAAGTTGGCTGGTCTAGTCGGTAGAATGGCGACTGCCGATTCGGAGCCCCCAAGTACAAATTCCACTACGCGCACCACTGTCTTTTTAAAGACATGTACGGTACGTAGTGTCGCGAACTTAAAAACGGCGAAGTAAAACATCGTGAGGAAACCGACATGCACCTTTTTTTTCTTTCGTGGTCATGAACTCGTGTATTACAGAAAGTACAAACTTAACATATTAAGCAACCGAAGTCTGGGCCATACAAGTCAAACGCACTGTGTCTATCTCATGTCTGTGGAGTAAGCCCACGGCTGAATCGGCCACAGTAACTCCGGCCGAGTTATGGGCGAACGATTGTTGTTTGACATGTAAACATGATATTTGAACTCTTGTCGCTAAGCTGTTGTTCGCGACATGATGTGTGATTGTACGCGGCAATAAAATGAGCCTGCCATGAGAATACTCAATACGAAACAGATTTTGATGTAAGTAACAAGCTTTTGTTTCGGTTTCGGGTACGGAATAACAGACAGTATATTGACTTGTATAAGTAGTATACAGTATAAGCAGTCCAGTTTATGACTGAGCTATTTCGAAGTTACGGCTGGTCTAGTCGGCAGAACAACAACTGTTATCCGAAATCCCTGGTTCGAATCCTACGTTTTAGAAATCATATGCGTGATATGACTTCGAAAACACTTAAAAGCGGTGAAGGAAAACATCGAGTTCATGCGTAACCCAACCTGCACTGGGCCAGCGTGAGGATTACCTTGATTATCTTCTAATCTTCTTGACCTTGCTTATCTCCTTACGAGAGAAGATCCCAAGTCCCAGCTGTGGGAACATTTAGTAGGCTGCTTATGTTTTTTCCTATGCTAGGAATAGCTTGCTTGGCTTGGCTCTCTACTATCGCTCGATATTTGTCTATTGTGATTCGTTTCAGTAATATTTTTTGTGTAGAAAATTACGCGTACCTATTATTGATCTAATAATACTCAACTAAACCAGCTAAAATTAAAATTACAGGGCTTAGAGATATAACTTCTTAGATCTTGGATCTCTTAGAGGTAGTGATTTGGACGCTTCATATTCCAATAGCTGCGTGTTACTGTGCCGTTATGTGGCAGGCATGTTGCTTACCATCAGGCACATGTCATGCTCGTCTCGTCATTCTTTATTTAATAAAATAAAATAAAACATTTTGGTAAAAAAAAACACACGCATTCTAACTTCTTACTAAAGCATGTTAGTTTTTAATTTTAAGTTCAGATCTGTTGGCCTAATTTTCTTTATGTATTATCTCTAATTTAATATTATTATTATCAAACCACTGTATTTAAACAAATGTTGTTTCTAGGCCCACATAGTTTGGAATGTAATACAGTTCTGTACAGTATACTCTTATGTTATAGTTTGTGTTTATTACATTCTGTTTTGTGTGCTCATTGAATGATTAAATAAATAAACTAGAGTTAGTAATTAGCTGTAAAGTTTATTTTTGTTCTTTAAATAATGTTTATCTTTCAGGTTTCGTACAAAATATTTGGCTCCTCAAGTTTTTTGTACCTAACAGTGAACATTTTAAACATGAAAACGTTCATAATCTCAAGAATTTATACATTTTTTAAGTGAGCGCAAAATTAAAATAAAATAACGATAAAACAAAGTTGAGTGAATTTATTTTTTAACTCATTGTATGTACCTATTATTATTGTCTCTAACAATTTAAGTATATATGTCACCATGAAATTGTAAATATCGACAGTTTACAATATAACGTGGCTATTTTATAAATTAACATGACCTAACCTACCGTCAAATCATAATATCACGTGTTTTATTATTCGCTGACGATTATTATTACAATTATACGGTGGCATTTAATATAATTTATGCATGAAAAAACTTAGACAATACCATATCATTACGTACCTATGCATTCTACATCGATCTACAAACAAGTGGACTAAAAGATGTATCATGCAAATTTTGGTCAAAATGTAAGGTAACGTCAACATATCAAACATAATATCAAGTATTTACTTGTATTATAAGAAAAACAGGAAACTTTTATAATTTTTTACTCTAGATCCAAGATCCATTTTGTTTGTAGATCAATGATCTAAAGGCCATAAATAGATAGATAAGATACATTTGTGTTATTTTAAAGACAAAACCAAGAATAAAGTAAATCTTTTATTTCTTTTGATATAACAATAACCTCCCAGTTCGTTTGTAAATGTGTAATTATTGTAAATAAAATAACTAAAAAATTAAAAAATCTAGTCTAACATTAGTTCTAACGGTGCTAAGAACTGTACATTGTTACTTAGTTATTCAAAAATTAGGGTTTGGCCACACCAACATGGTGCAGCGCGTAGCGGAAATTATACAACACAGCGACATAGAGAGCTCAATACGAGTATTATTGTAAATATGGTGGTCACTGTAATAATTATCTAAATTGTTGGCAGCTATCACCAAATAATCCCAATAAGAAAAGTAATATTCAATCCTACTCCGGATTTGTATGATTACTATTGAAAACAAAATTAACATTGGAAGAGTTACAAAACAACAAAATGTTTAATATTTTTTATAATGTAAGCAAAAATGTTATTATATTCTGGTGGATTTGTAAATTTATTATACCTGCTATGATTAATTATTGTATATCTTCATTGTACAATGTTGGAATAAGTTACCTATCCTTCGACGCATTTGTATCATTACAAGTCTTTTTTCGGAAATCATGAGTTGTATTACTTATAATCATGGTGCACAAATTGTTTCAAAATATTAGGAAGATCTTTGAACTTATAACTGTGGTAAATATCTTGTAATAAATGTAAAACAACAGTGATAGCAGTAAAAATAGATACGACAGTATTTTTGTATAAAATAGTAAGCCCAATATATGTGTTGTTACATATGGTCAAACTTATTTCAAGCAAGTACGTTAAAATACTACATAGCGATGCATTGCACGAAAGTGGCATTGTACTGTGTCGTTTGCGCGCCACACCGTGATGTCTGGTCAAGTCCTTAGGTTATTTGTCAATTGCCGTGGCACCGTACTAAGTACGGGACTTGAATATTGTTAAAAAGATTGTTTCTTGTAAATGTTTCCAAATACAACGTCAAGCATTTATCAAAAAAATTGTTTTATTTTCCTATTTTATGACATCTTACCACTATAACATGAAGCGGTTGAAACTTGCGTCGGGTTAGAGCATAATATCACACAAATGAATTGATTAAAAGGTGGAACAAAGACTTAATTTGACATCGTAATACTTAAAAGATTTAATAGTTCATAAATATTTTTTCATTTATAAACGTTGCTCTTTACCTTAAGTAAGTTACAAAATCTAAACGGAAAAAAAATTAAAACAGTAGGTTTTGCTATAGGTGTCAAAGTTGGTGATTCCCGCTAAGACGCCATTTAGGCCTGAGCCGAAGGTGAGGGTCTTAAGAAAGAGGCTGAAGATGACAAGTTGATGATAATAATCAATACACACATGTATCAGACGACGTTTTTCAACACTTGCGAATAACATAACAATAAAAAATAATCTGGAATATTTCAATATTTTTATAACACTGAAAAAGAGCTATGAAGACTAAAACGTTGTGGCGGGAAACATCAATCAGTTGTCATTTATGCGCGCGAAACTAAGTGATAGACTAAAAAAAGTTTTCTTTTATTTTTGGTTTCTGTGGATAGCGTTTTTAGCCAGTTACTAAATGTGGAATTAATTCATTTTTGTCTTTATTACAAAAGCCAAAAGTTAAATTTAAGTGAATGTTTTATTTTATGACACGTATAAATATTTACCTATTTAAAGACGAAGTTGCATGAGTGAGCAAGCAATTGCAATATTCATTTATTCTATTGAACATGTATCGAATCTTTTTTAGAACAAAGCAACTCAACCAATAAATATCTCTATAACTCACTTGTGAGTAATAGTAATGAAAAGTCACAGTTCGATTATGGTGTCATTACATGCCTGATTGCAGTGTAATTAGAGCTACTTATAAGCAAGTGGTAAATAAAATAAAACAACTAAAACTTTCACTTTTTTTTTTTTTTTTTTATTTCAATTAGCCACTCCACAGACTCCGGGGTCCGTGATCTTTGTCATCACAATTATACATTATTATTTTTTACACATATTTTAGAGAAGGAGAAGAAGAGGAAAATTTTACTAAAACTAAAACTTTCACTCAAATGGGAACTTTTATTTTCTTTGTAATACAAGAACAAAATTAAAAATTTTGATTATCCCCCGACTACCTCAGATTGTTATCTGTACAACATTATACTAGTCAAGCCCTTTCATTTGATACCCATATTAAGGGAGTTGTGAAAAAAGAAATGTATTTCGCCATTTTGTGGAAGCGGCCATATTGGATTTGAAATTTGTCATAGTACAATGTATTCTACTAGTCAAGCCCTTTCGTTTGATACCCATATTGAGGTAGTAATGAAAAGAAAAATATAATTCTCCATTTTGTGGTGGCGGTCATCTTGGATTTGATTTTTTTCATAGTGTATAGTATTTTACTAGTCAAGCCCTTTCATTTGATACCCATATTGAGGTAGGTTGTGAAGAAATATTTTGTCCGCCATATTGTGGTGGCGGCCATCTTGAATCGATATTAACCAAACATAGCTAAGAACATCCGCACGGATATTAACTTTCAAATAAAAAAACCGCATTGAAATCGGCCCATCCGTTTGAGATCTACGGTGCCACAGACAGACAGACACACACACAGACAGACAGACAGACAGACAGACAGACAGACATCGACGTCAAACTTATAACACCCCTTTTTTTGGTCGGGGGTTAAAAATAACCTTAAATTCCACGATTTGTACGTGGCTAAAACGCTAGCCGCAGATAGAAAAAAAAAGAAAGCTATTTTTTTTGTCTGTCGCTGGTCGCCATTGTTAGTTTCACGCGTATTTTTTGAAAACTGATTATTTTTTCCAGCCGTAACGAAACATTTTTAGCAACTTGTTTTGATTGTTGAAATTATTTACAACTATTATTTTATTCACAAGTGTGTTGAAAAACATCGTATGACACACGTGTGTATTGATGATTATTGACCTCGGCTATCTTAAGACTCGCCAAAGCTCGGGTTTCACTGGCACCAGCGGTAATTACCCATATTACACACTTGTGCCATAATGTACTATTATTACACTTCTTGCCATGACAGCCTTGTATCACCTCGGCTCGCAGTTTCACCCTTGTAGCTCATGTTTCCGTTATTTACTCGCAACAAAAAGCCATAAAAAGTGCTTCGAAATTCAACCTGATCCGTTCTGACGTTCCTACGTTGTTGTTAACGTACATCCTACATTTCGCATACTATATACCTAATATTAGTAGAATCTGCTACAACGTCAGACACGTTCACATTAGAGGTACGGCTGGTTGGGAGAACGGCGCCTGCTGATCCGAAGACCCCAGATTCAAAACCACTGTCTTTTCAAAGTCATGTGCGTTATGCCGCTAACTTAAAACGGTGAAGAAAAACATCGCGCGGAAACCGATATGTTACAGCGTGGTGGATTATGGCCTTAACGCTCTCCTTGAAGGCCCGAGTCCCAGCAGTGGGAACATTTAGTGGGCTGTTCATGATCTTACAGCAGCAACTATCTTAAACAACTCTCACACTAATAACAAACCAACGCTATTAAAAATAACGATAAAATCAAACATTTTGTATTTTACAGTAAATAATTTATTGAGACAAAACAGTGCAATACTATATGAAACCAAGAGAACAAGACACTCGCCTGATAGTAAGCCATTCACCGCCCATAGCAACAATGTGGCAACGCAACCATTTGAATATGAAGAGCCTGAATCACCGTATTATTTTTACTAACTACCAATTTTTTAATCACTATAGGTATATTGTGGGAGTTTAGCAATAATGTGCCAACCTGTTATCGACAAAAATAAAAGTGGTTAAGTGCAAGTCGAGCTCGCTCATGAAGGCTTCCGTAGCAACAAGTAACATAATACATAAGTTCTTGTACTGCGTTGTTACTTTAATCAGTGTTTTAACAATAGTCGATTTATGACGTATTAAAATAAATCTACTAACTAGATATTATTCAAACCAATT
Organism: Ectropis grisescens; assembly: GCA_017562165.1. Lineage (NCBI taxonomy): Eukaryota > Metazoa > Arthropoda > Insecta > Lepidoptera > Geometridae > Ectropis > Ectropis grisescens. The sequence continues at coordinate 1,496,129 of CM029791.1, read as the reverse complement.
TTCGTTGATATTTTACATGGTAATGTACATCATACACATTTATTTATTTTCGTCATTCTCTTATTTTAGAAGTTAAAGTTACAGGGAGGGACACTTTTTACCACTTTGGAAGAGTCCCCTCGCGCAAACTATTCAGTTTAGGAAAAAAATATGTTAGAAACCTGAATATCATTTTTTAATGACCTATCCATAGATACCCAACACGTATAATATTGATAAAAAAAAATTGAGTCTCGGTTCTATGTAAATTTTTTTGTTATTTTTTTTTTCTATTTTAGTCTCAAAATCTTAATGCGGTTCACAGCTTAAATCTTCTTACCAAGTTTCAAAAGTATTATAGCTTACGAAGTAACTATTGTCTGATCTGTGGTATAGCTCTTATAGTTTCGGACAAAAGTGGCTTTGACATACGGACGGACAGACATAACGAATCTATAAGGGTCCCGTATTTTGTCATTTCGCTACGGAACCCTAAAAAAACTCACGTAAGCTCCATGTTAGTGAAAACGTTTTGTTTTTCCTTGTTTAATCGACGAATGGATGAAACGATTTGTAAATCGATTAAAAGAGTAATGAATATTGATGGAAGCTCGGCGGTGGGTCTTTGAATGGCAATGGAATTGCTAGAGTAAGCTCAAATAACCAAAAAAAAATTTAATGAAAACTCTTTAATGGATGTCGTAGACAAACAGATATCTATATCATACGTTTAAAGTGTGTAATCAATGATACGTTTAGTTGTTTTTTTTTTTACATAGAGTGATAAAACGAACAAGACGCATGTCTTGTTCGCATCAAGTCAATGTCAAGCAACATATATAACAGCCAAAGTTCACGAAGCTTCAATGTCAAGCAATATATATAACAGCCAAAGTTCACGAAGCTGTTTGAACATGGAGAATCCAAATTACTACCTAGCACTGCACCCGTCACCCGATAATAACATAAGATGGTTTATATGTTAGTTCAATAATTTCTCTGGAAACATTGCCCTTCAAACCGGAACACAATAATTTTTGCACATTAATCCTTAGCTGTTGTTATTCAATATCAGGTAAAGAATCTTAAAGTACTTGCCCAGGAGGATTGTGCAATGAGTCCCACTCTAATTGTCAATACCAAAGTTTTTATTACGATTCAAACGCATGATGATTTAGACTCTTCATGTTCCAATATTTTCGTGTCACAGCGCTGTTGTGTGGCACGCATGTTGCTTACCATCAGGCAAATGTTCTGCTTGTCTCGCTACTCTTTATTTAAAAAAAAAAAACAAATATGAATTACAGTAAAATGTTTATGAAAGAACACCACAAGTGGTGACCAAGTGCAGATGTATTACTCTGTCAATATTACTTAGATTGTGAAGAAAAGCATCGTGATGAAACCGACATGTACCTAGAATCTTTTGGGTCATGTAACATCCACCAAACCACTGGGCAGTTGCGTTGGATTGTGGTGTTGACTCTCTACTTGCGAGAGAAGTCCCCGAGTCTCAACGGTGAAAATATTTAGTAGGCGGCTTATATATATATATATTTAAATAAATGGTGACGAGACGTTCCGGACATGTGCCTGATGGTAAGCAACATGCCTGACACATAACAGCACAGTGACACGAAAATATTGGAACATGAAGAGTCCAAATCATTACCTAGCACTGTACTGCGCTCGTCACCCAGAGATCTAAGATCTTATATTTCTGAGCCCTGTAATTTCTCTGGAAACATTGCCCTTCAAAGCGGAACACAGTAATGTTTGCCCATTACTGCTTGGCGGTAGAATAACTACGAATACGAATACGAATCGGACACATATTTCCAAATATTAAGGTTTATAATATTAACATAAAATAGTATAATATAAATGGTTTGCTATAGGTGTTAGCTATGACGTAAGAGACTAGTTTAATTACGATGTTAGCTGCAATGTGTTAATATCACAGGCATTATCTCAATCTCAGATGGATAGGTTAATCATGAACCTAGCTGCAGTGATGTATTGGTAGGATGCTGTGAGAAGATTGGGTACTCTTACGTAATGAGATTTATTTGATGGATTACGAAATTGTTTCAAAAACTTCAGATGTAGCCCACTTTGTGTTCCCATAGCTGGGATTTCCTTTTTCACAAGGAAAGAGTCAATATTTAAATTAATTCACGTGTAACTCATTTAAGTCCAGTCCTTAAGTTTCAGCCGCATCTGGCGGCCTTTTTAAAAGCAGTGCACTCTTCTTAAAGAGAAAACATAACATTAATGCACATAACGTTGCTTAAACCCAGAAAAACAAAAAAAAAACAAGGACAAAATTAAAACTTTTGATTAACATTACATTACAACATTATACTAGTCAAGCCCTTTCGTTTGATACCTTTTTTTGAGGTAGTAGTAAAAAAAAATGTAATTCGCCATTTTGTGGTGGCGGCCATCTTGGATTTGAATCTTTTTATAGTGTAAACTACTAGTCAAGCCCTTTCATTTGATGCCCATATTGAGATAGGTTGTGAAGAAATATTTTGTCCGCCATTTTGTGGAGGCAACCATCTTGAATCGATATTAACCAAACATAGCTAAAAACATCCGCACAGATATTAACATTCAAATAAAAAACCGCATCGAAATCGGTCCATCAAAGACAGACACACACACACACACACACAGACAGACAGGCAGACAGACATTGACGTCAAACTTATAACGTCCCTCGGGGGTTAAAAAGGTAAATGCTGAAGTGTCGGTAACGGTGTCCGAGTTCATAAAGAATGCACACAATGCCTCTAATTTTTTTTTTAAGTTACTTAACTAAAAAAAAAAGAAAAAAAAAACTTAAAAACGAAACAAAAAAAATCTAAACTTGCAATCACAACCAAAAACGACGACAATTTAAACATAAACAACAATTGATTTAAAATAATTACAACAGTGTAGTGAAGAACCGTCGCTTTAAACGAAGCAAAACTTATTTGCACAAACAATTTCACGTCAAAGTTGCTAAAATGTAAATCCTAGTGTGGTGTTTATCATCAAGCATAAATAACGTATCTACATATAAATTCACCTCATCTAGACCGGGGGGGTCGGCCATCTTGAGTGACAAAGTTAACACAGGTCAAAAGCTTAAACCATAAACAATGTTCAAGTGCATTATACTTCCAACCACCAATTTATAGAGCTCTCCAGTCAAGTAAATATCATTTCTTAGAAACGTCTCAATTACAAGAGATTTACGCTCTATTTTATGCTAAACAGACGAAGACAAATCGACGAGATGCTGTCAAAAATGGCGCCGTAAGTTTGTACCATAAACAGTCGTAAAGCTCAGGTCATAAATACCTTTGAACTTATTATAATGAAGCCGGAAACCTTACATTTCAATTTATAAAATCATATTTCCATATTCTAGTTCATATGAGTATACTCGACCATATATGAGATGATGTAAGTTTTGTTCCGAAGACATAAAGTTAAAAATAGAGATTGGACGTAAACTCGATAAGTTAGCGTAACTTTGTGGCGATATGAACGATATTCTGTCGTTTGTGTAACATCGAATTTAGTGATGGGACTTAACAATTTATTAGTAAGGAAACAGATCATTCGTTTTATTAATTGAGGTTATTTTAATTATTACACAAAGTTGTAGCTTTAAATTGTTAATTATTAAAAATTAAGGTTGTAACTGTAAAAAAGTAAAACACCAAACTAGAACACAAAAAATAACTAAATAAGGAATGAATGACATATAAAATGATACAACCGATTAAAATCCAAAAATGAAAAATTAAGAAGAAGACTTTATTTTTATTGTATAAATTCAGAAAAATGGAAACTGTGTTGCTAGACATATTGCATGCCTCTAGAAGAAGAGGCCAGTTTGTATGGGTCAAATTTTGAAATGTTTTGTATCGCCTTATCTTACCTGCAAACAGCAATAAAGGTTTTTTAATTTGTATGAAAATGTATTATTTATTAAACCATTTAAATAATACAATACATACTACAGTACAGGAAACTTATATGTAGGTATTTTCAGCTTTCAGCGATAAGGTCGCCCATTGTCGCACTACTGTAAAATGTATGGTTCTTTTTTTTCTGTGTTTAATTTTATTTGGTGTGTCAATAAAGAGTATATCTATCTATCTATCTATTTTAATGGGAAATTAATTATTTTACTTTATTCCATTTCTGTTACCAAAAACAAATTAGAGTGAAACCTTCTGAATTATTTGTATGTTGATGAAAGCTTAGATAATTGTTTAAAGCTAAATTGTTTAATTGATGTAAACCATTAATTTGATTACTTTTTGTTTAATACTATATTTATTTTGTAAATCCTAACTAGTGATACATGTGTTTGTTCACTCCCCGTATGTGATACCTTCTTGTTGCTTTTGTTCTATCTGTATTATTAACCATTTTTTTTTCGGGTTGTTTTATCATAAACTGTATTTGGCTTCAATGTTTCTACTCATCAAATTTTTTTGGTTGTGTAATGCTGTTGGTTTTCCATTTGGAATGAAACAAAATAATAATTACAAATAATATGATAAAGCACACTAGCAGCGGGTAGTATTACTACGCTGATTAGAGTTGCTTTTACGGTGTCTTAGCTTCAGATTTCGAATTTTAGATACCTTTTATTTACATGCTGAATATTTTTTGTTAAACATTAAAGTTTAGGTTAAACTTTTAAATATTTTTTTTTGTATTGTATAACTTTTTTTAAATACATCGAATACCCAAATCTAAATTATTTTAATTTTTCATGTACAGTCGAACTAAAATCTGTACCTTTGGTTTTCATTAAAATATGATTATTGCAGTGAAAAAATTCATAGCTTAGATTATGTTTGAGAAGTCGAGTCCCCTCACTAGAGATCGAACGAGGTGCATTGTATTTTATAATCCACAGTATGGGGTCGATTTACGGCTCTCGAGATACACAGGGATTCCTATATCAGTTTTAGTACAACGTTAAAATCGATAAAAGCATAATTCTTTATTCTAAATGTTGGACGTGTGTTATCATAAATTGTCGTGGACTTGTGTAATTTGAGATTAGATTTATGACGTAGTTTCCGGTAAAGTTTTGGACGATTTGTGATAAAAAGTAACACTGATGAGTATTGTTTGTACGCTTTATCAGGAGTTTATCGAAATTTTGACTTTTAATGAAAACAAGAGATACATGGTTTTTACCTAACTGCCCATAATAAGGTAATGTTTTTCGAAAGCACCTACACATTTACTAACAGCATCCCGCGGTTTTACCCGCGTGGTTTCCATTCCCATTAATTTCCCGGGATAAAAAGTTAGCCTAGGTATAAAAAGACTGTGTTACTGTAAAATTTTACAAAAAAAATCGACATTGTTAATTACAACTGTAATAAAAACTTATTACATATTATACAAGGTTATTGGTAATTTGCCTGGATCCTTTTAACCCATAGTTCAAAATTTTTGAAGTTAGTTTTCACAAAACATATCAGATGTGAAGATTTATCAAAAAAAATCTTTTCGCGGCAGCAGATGGAAAACAAATACTATAAACCTAGTGAAATAAATGAATAGAATTTGTCTTAATATTTGGTTTCAATGATGGCTTAAAGGAATGTTATGTAACTTAAATACGTTTACTTTTGTTCTGCAGTAAAAAAAAATTGGTTGCCTGTAAAGTCGGTATACGGGCGAAAGTTTTACGTGACAACTTTGAGTGGTAAAATAATTTAACGGAAGGGACGCGTGCCTTTCACTTTTTATGTCTGTCTCTCTCGCTCTTAGGCGGGCTAACCATGCCCGAGTGGAAGGGACGCGTGTCTCTCACTCGCTCTCGTTGTGAGCGCATAACGTGAGCGGAGCGTAACGCAGTTTCTTGAAGTGTCACCCGGCAAACCAATTTATAAGACGTTGTCACGTCAAAAAACCGATATTAAATAAATGAAAAGTGTTTTAACCTAAAAAAAAATAAAAAATCGTAATTAGAACCTTTTAAGTATGTAAGTCTTTTTGCAGGCATGTGCGTAATACCGCTAAATTAAAACGTCAAAGATAAAAATCGTGAGGAAACCAACATTTACTTGGAATCTTTCGAGGTCATTTTTGTGTCAACCCGCACTGGCTTGGTGGATTATGGCCTTGACTTTCTCATTGCGAGAGAAGGCCCCCTAGCCCCAGCCGTGGGATTATTTCGTGGGCTGCTTATGTTAAATATTAAATGCGTCACCTGAGTGTTTATTTGGCTGGCCTAGTAGGTTAGTAAGTCTACTGGTGCTTGCGGAACCGCGGTTCGTGGGTTTGATTCCACCCCAGTATAAACATGTGTGTGATGAATTCATTTTTTTTTGTTCTTTATCTGGGTGTTCCTATACACTCATACAATAAATAAGTATATACATTTATATAAGTATTTATCTTATAAAAATATATCTATCTCATAGTACAAGCTTTGTCTAGTTTTTTGTTAGATGGTGTTGTATGATAAATAATGTTCACCAGTATTTTTATTCTCTGATATATGCAATCTATCTACAAGTCAAGAGTAAATATCTTTTTAAGTTCTACCGTAATGTACCTAAGCCACATAGTCGCTTAACATCATGCCGGGAGGTTTTAATTTCCCTAAACAAATGTAAATAAAGTAAATGCGTGTCAGATCACATCACATTAGAGAGAACCGGGCGTTTTAATGACAACGCAGTCTCTAAACAAAGTACTTCGCTAAGTGCCCGCACCTTGGATTTAAGGTAAACGTGCACTGACTACTTAAAGGATTCTATCTTAACTTCATATTGCTCCATTTTGAGAAAAAAAATACTGCCTTGAAAAAATGATAAAATAACATTAAATTAATTAACACTTTTTATGGTTTATAGACTATCGGATATCGAAGTGTGTGGGGCTAATTTTAATTTAAAAAAAGAAGTATTATAGATGTACGTCGATGCGATTATAATTTACGTTAGTTTTTAACCCCCGACCAAAAAAAGGGGTGTTATAAGTTTGACGTCGATGTCTGTCTGTCTGTCTGTGGCACCGTAGAGCTCAAACGGATGAGCCGATTTCAATGCGGTTTTTTTTTATTTGAAAGTGAATATATGTGCGGATGTTCTTAGCTATGTTTAGTTAATATCTATTCAAGATGGTCGCTTCCACAAAATGGCGGACAAAATATTTCTTGACAACCTACCTCAATATGGGTATCAAACGAAGGGGCTTGACTAGTAGAATACTTTGCACTATGATAAATTTAAAATTCAAGATGGCCGCCACCACAAAATGGCGAATTATATATTTTTTTTCACAACTACTTCAATATGGGTATCAAATGAAAGGGATCGACTAGTAGAATGTTGTACAGATAACAAATCCAAGGTAGTCGGGAGCTAGTCAAAATTTTTAATTTTGTTCTTGTAATGTAATAAGAAAAGAAATCTCAAGATGATAGTTTTATTTTCTCATTAAGTTCGTTTTTATAACGTTAGTTTTTAATTTTTTGATTAGATCAATAAACGAATTAAGCATTTTTTTATAATCATTTGGATGTAAAGTATTATTTGAATAATGAATGAATTTGTTAGATTATATAAAGTTTGCTTTAAGTGAGTTTTAGCGAAAACTATACACATTCTCAATATTTACTGTATTGTACAGATGCTGTATAAAAGTGCACCGAAATATCGAGAATTCACTCAACTATACACAAAACAAATTTCAGTTAATATTCCCTAACTAATATTAGTGTAAAATTGTCACAAACATAATTATGGTCAGAACAAGAACGGTCGAACTTTGTTGGTCGAAAGGGTACAGTGAACGCTGACCTCGAAGCACCGTCCCTAATCTCATGATGAATTGCTTTTCATCACCCGTGACGCGTAATTTCCTATAACAAATTAAATTAATAAACATTAATTGATGAGTTAAGTCGTTTGAAGTACAAAATAAAGAGTTGAGTGTTAATTCATCGAGACTCAACACTTGCGCAAAGATTTACAACGATTTAAAGCGTTTATTTTCATCGAGTATCATAAGAAATTTTGTAATAGTATGATTCTTTGAAGAAACATCTGGGGAAGTACTATACTTATGTGTATTACTTACATTTAACCAAGCAGTAATGTGGAAACATCTATTCGCTCCTCATTGAATAATAATAGGTACATTTTTATTTGCAAAAGAGATATCTTACAAAACATTGGTGCGTCGGTCCCGAACTAAGTTTCCCTGTATCTCGAACCACACATCTTTTATCGGAACACAAACAAAAACCCTTAAGAAATTACAAATCAACAAATAGTCGAAGGGTTAAAGTTGTCCAGAGAAATTATAGGGGATAGTGGTGGATCATCTTTTACAGGCGACGAGTGCAGTGCAGTGTTTGGTATCGATTTGCACTCTTCGTGTTCCGATAGCTGCGTGGCACTGTGCTGTTATGTGGCAGGCATGTTGCTTACTAACAAAAAAGAACCGACTTTCAACGGAAAACTTATATTGTAAAAAAAGTTTTCCTCGATTTCCCTAGGATGTCATCATCAGATTCTGGTTTCCTAATGACGGTACCACTTTTGCAATATCTTCTTTACAACAAAAAAAAATCATCAAAATCGGTTCATAAACGACGAAGTTATCCGCGAACACATATAAAAAAATACATATAAACGATCGAATTGAGAAACCTCCTTTTTTGAAGTCGGTTAAAAAACAAAGGTATATACTTAAGGCATAGGTACTCATCTACCCACACTATGAGAATAAGAGTTTGCTCTTCTTTACTTTTGAACCTACTTGGACAGTTAAAGTACAACATAGACGTTACATGTTAGTGTTAGTTCTTCAGCTGCAAAGACAGTCCTAGATTGTCGGTTCAAACTGAAAGTTTCCAGCTCCCTAGACGGTTCCTTGGAAGTCAACTTGAGACTGTGTCCGCAAATGTAGAGACTGTTAAGCTGTTTCTGTGTGGATTGAAGCGTTAAGCTTATTTGAATACTAGAACCTGCCTGCGACTTTGTCCTAGTAATTTAGTTTTCAGCAAAATGGATAGTCGTAAAATGTTTTAAACTTAATACACATCCACTGCATTATAAGTTTGCGTAACTCTATCTCGTTTTGTCCCATTAAAGGTGGAAAGTAGTGACACATGACACGGATATTCGGCTATCACATTGCGGCTTTTTACCACGCCCTGCGCTCCCGCTAGTGACTTATGAATTTAAGAAGATTCGTTTTATGGCCGATCAACAGGTTATTTAATCTATAATTCAAATCTATCATTTCCCACTTTAGAAGTTTAAGTCACTGCAGACTAACCGCTGCGGTGACTTCATCTGGTAGATTGTTATACACAGTAGGGGGGGGACATGACATGAGTTAACCTATCGGATTTGGTGAATACACTCAATAATGCTGCATTACACTCACTGTGCTATTACGGGTAGCCGTGCTCCCGAACATCAGACACAGGTTCTGCTTGAACCGTAAAAACACTGTAAAAAATAATGTTGTAGTTAATATACAATTTTCAAAATTCATAACTGGGCATTGAACTTAGCACCCTTTTCGATCTCTCTTCTTTTGTCGTTGTTGTCGTGAAAACCCCAGGCCCATTTTAAGATATTGAAATGGGTAAGCAGAAGCATAAGCCGCTCACTAAATATTACCACTTCTGGGAGTCGCGGCTTTCTCTTGCAAGCCAAGAGAGACCATAATTTACAACGCCAGCCCAGTGCGATTTGGTGGATGACACATGACCTCAGAAGTTACTAGGTACATATCGGATTTCTTATAATGCTTTCCTTCATCGTTTTAAGTTAGCGGCATTGACGGCGACGAAAATACTGTAGTGCGTGGGGGATTTGGATCCGGAGGCTCCGGATGGGCAGTCGCCGTTCTCCCGACTAGACTAGCCGAAACTTATGGGAAAATGTAACAAAATAGGAAAACTGTTGTTATTTTAAACGTTTAAGACTGTTAATTGAATGGCTGATTGAGCTAGTTGGCTACTACCACGAATATATTCCGACACAAAGCACGGACGCTTATGTTTTTTGTGGCGATATTAACACAACGACAGAACCAGCCAATATTTTTACGTCTGTCCCTATTTTTTCCGTCCAGCATGTTACATCATAAAATTAAATAATCCCAAGAAAACATAAAAGAACCATGCTGAGTTTTTAATTCGATTAAAAAGTTGAAATGTTCATTACGCAAAAAGGAAGACACCGAAATAGCTCCGGTATCAAGATTGATGACATAATATTTGGGCCGGATTGAGGCCAATGCCCGTAATTTTTCATGTCTGGAACTTAACAAAGTCCGAAATAGAATTCATCAAATATCATGTCTTTGATTAAAGATGAAAACAAATATTCTTAGCAATATTTTTGTTTTTCATCAAGCAGAACCTTAACATAATTAAAGTACAGTGAGATCTATAGGTAGGTATTTACCTAACTAATTTTATAGTAAGCACATCCGAATTATACATAGATCAATCAAGGTTTGAGTGGGGTTTTCCAGATGATTGCAATCTTTGTGTCTTTAAATCGTGAGTGAATCGGTTTCTTCTAGGTAAGCACGCTCAATCGTAGACCGCATCGTTGCTTAACATCAGGCGAGATGGCGGTCAAGTATAAACGAAGGACAAGGCATACAGGACGAGTAAAACATGCGCTTGATAGTACCGCGTTGGTCATAAAATCAGCACAATAATATTATGTGTAATTATTTGAACATGAAATGCAATCCGATCACTTGCTTAGTTTAGGTTTAGTTAGTGTTCCACCAACCCGCACTGATCCAGCGTGGTGGATTATGGCCTTAACTCTCTCTTTGCGAGAGAAGGCTACGAGTCCCAGCAGTGGGAACATTTAGTGGGTTGCTTATGCTAATGTTGTGTGAGCAATGTCTATCAATAGTATTTATTATTACTCGTAGTCAAAAAGTGGTTGATATTCGACTATAAAGTTAAAATTTATCTATTCTCCATTTAAATAAACAAAAAAATACCTATTCTATTTATGCGTGTGTCAAATAGCAATTACAAATGTATGACGGAGGATCGGGCGTATTATAGGAGAGCCATAATGCCCGAGCTATACGAGGCTAGTTTTTCAAGCTAGAATAGCAAGCTAGTGTTAATAAACTAGCAAGTTACTAGTAGTAGTCTAGTTTCGTGTAGACGACGTTACGCAATGCTAAATTTAGGCAAAAGTGGACGAACACAGTCTCATGATGATAAATATGTCAAGTACATGACAATGTGTGTCGTATTTTATACATCACGTTAACAAATACTCTTAATTGAGAATGACGTGGGTGACATCCGAGAATTCAACTTGCAGATGGCTATCCAGTATAGAAATGCGGCCGTGGTGGAGGCTCTGGGCCGGGAGGAGGCTTAGGCAAAAGACGATGTCGAGTCGGTTACTATCGGAACCAACCGGTAGTGATCGGCTCAACAGACGAAATCCGACTGACTAGTACTACACATAGGTTCAAAATGTTCATAACACCCCCCTGTTTTCCCCTTCTTCTCCTAATCCAAGAAATATGTAAAAAAAATGTAATTGTAATGACAAAGGTCACGGACCCCGGATAAGATAAGTAATAATAAATGGTTTATTTTCTCTCACACAGAAGTTTTACATTTTTTTTAAATAACTTATTCAAAGTATACTTATCAGTAGTAGATTATCTATGTGAGAGACTGGTGTCTGCACTAGGAAAACCTGTATGACAGATCACCAGCCTCCGACACTGGACAAGTGGTGAAAATGGGTAAGTACTATTTGAAAATATAGATGTTAATTCTTAGGTGTAGTGAGAGCACATAGTCTAAGTAAGTATAGTGTGGGTGTGTACATATGTGTGCAGTGTGAGGGTGTGTGTGTGTACATACGTGTGTGAGTGTGATGATGTGTGTGTGCGCGCGAGTGTGTGTGTGTGTGTGTGTGAGGGAGAGGGTGTGTTTGAGTGTGTGCAGATTTGTGTTCGTGCGTAATTGTACCTATATGAGATTATTTAATTGTTACGAGGATTTGATAATTAATAATTATAAGTCATTTATAACAAGATTACATTATTGTTATCCTTAAGTTAAAGCACATTTTATACATTTTTCGGAGTCGGAGATTTACGGAGTCTGTGGAGTGTTTAAAATTATTTTTAAAAAAATACCTGGGTGAAACCTTAGGTCCCTGATTTCACTTCTACACATAGGTGTGTGTTGTAGGCAACAGTAATTGCGAATTCAATTCTGTTATCACATCTCAAAAAATGCCCAACCCTCCTAAAAAGTTTTCACTACAAAAATACATTGTACCATCGCTTATAACTTAATCCACAGGCTATAAAACTAACACACTTCAAACAGCCGGCCGTGTTTGCATTAACGCGTTTTTTTATCGCAAACAAAATATTAATGAGACGTGTGCGACAAATTGCGCAAATAGTGTAAGTCGGCCATTATAACCTCACGAGCCGTGTTAGCTTGCGTGATTTACTGTTTTTTAAACGTTGTTTTAGATTTACAATCTTACTTTTTTTTACTGCTATACGCCTTTGTTGAACTTTGCTAAAGTTGCGGCTGGTCTAGTCGGGATCATGGAGACTCCCGATCCGGAGCCTTCGGGCGCAAATCCCAGACGCACCACTGTCGTTTTAAAGGTACACTCCGCGAGGCATAAGCTGAGCTTTGCATTTGTGTGAGTGAACATGGATAGTGTAGGTGTGACAACCGGCCTTAGGCGCGGCGCCATTCTGTCTCGCCGCGCTCCTGCCTGATTGGTGATCACTCACACTAATGCAAAGCTCAGCCTATACCTCGCGGACAAAATTTCAAGCTACTGCCTGATTGGTGATCACTCACACTAATGCAAAGCTCAGCTTAAACCTCGCGGAGTGTATGTGCGTAGTGCCACTAACTTATAAACGGTGAAGGAAAACATTGTGAGGAAATCAGTTTCCTAAAGTAAAGTTAGCATATGTCAGCATATACCTAGAATATTTCGAGGTAATGTAGCATCCGCCAACCCACACTTAGCGAGCGTGGTGGATTATGGCCTCGACTCTCTCCTTGTGTGAGGCCCAGAATCCCAGCAATGGGAACATTTAGTGGGGTGTTTATGCTACACTTCGCTAAATTTAGTCGTTACTGCAATCAGTAAATTTGTATACTACATTAATTCAGTAGCGAAATTGCTTGCTTTTGAATTCAGTCGACTAACTTTGCTTGTGAATTAAGTCACTAAATTTAGACAAGTGTAAATAATAGTTATTATAAAGTGACACTAAATGTAACCGCCATCTAAACTGACGTTAAGCAACGATGCAGTTTACGGTGAAGCGTGTTCTTACCTAGCTGAAACCGATTCACTCTCGAATTGAAGACACCATGATATCATCAGTAAATCAAATCTATACTAATATTATAAAGCTGAAGAGTTTGTTTGTTTGCTTGAACGCTAGGATCTCGGGAAGTACTGGTCCGAATTAAAAGATTATTTTTCTACTGGATAGTCCATTTATCGAGGAAGGCTTTAGGCTATAGAAAATAACTCTACTATTAATAGAAGCGGAGCATGAAACAAGACCGTAACAAAATCGGGAAAAAATATTCCCCTTTTGAGAGTTTTCGTACGTTTCGTGCTTTGACATGACACATGACAGCATGTGTCAAAGATTGCGTCCTTGAATTTCAGTAATCTGTGCCTCGAATATAAACCTTTGCTATTTTTTTTTCTAAATCTGAGTTGGTACGACCAATTTCCGACAGGTGGCGTAGCAGGTTGCTGAAGAGGTTTTTTTGTTTGAAATCGATATTCTCAGGAATGAATGAACCGATTTTAGTCTTTCTTTCACCGTTGGATATGTACGGGATCCCGATGAGTGCTATATAATATACCACGGGCGAAGCCGGGGCGGGCATCTAGTGAATAGATAAATACAAAGATTCAATCAATAAAACTCAAAAAAAAAAACATAGCTGAGCTGATAAGATTTTGTAAAACAGCGGTTTTGTCTTATGTTCAAATTTCGTATAAGTGAAATATCTCCTGCGCTCATCAAAATGTCGTGAGCTAAGCTAGTGTGCTCATGTCTCGAGAGTGGAAATGCTTTTTAAACGTTTTCCGTTGTATCGACGCCGCGGAGTTCATAGCGCAGAGAAAAATATTTATACAATGTAACAAAGTAAAAACACAGCTTTAATGAAACCGATTTCAATTTAAAAATAAACGCAGACACTCGACAAAGCTTTTAATTTGTTTGTGAAATCTACGAATACTTTGTCCAGGTCAGGGTTAGCTAATTTTTGTTTAATGTTGACATTTGGAAAACTGCCACACCTATTGCAATTAAAATGTATGTGGCACACCTCTGAAGTATTGGCTACCAAACAAACAATAACAAAATTAAACATTTTGATTAACCCCCGACTACCTCGGATTTGTTATCTGTACAACATTCTACTATTCAAGCCATTTCATTTGATACTCATATTAAAGGAGTTGTGAAAAAAGAAATTTAAGAATTCGCCATTTTGTGGAAGCGGCCATTTTGTATTTGAAATTTGTCATAGTGCAAGTTATTTTGATACCCATATTGAGGTAGGTAGTAGTGAAAAAAATAATGTAATTAACCATTTTGTGGTGACCGGCCATCTTGGATTTGAAATTTGTTATTATGTAAAGCATTTTATTAGTCAAGTCCGTTCATTTGATACCAATATTGAGGTAGGTTGTGAAGAAATATTTTGTCCACCATTTTGTGGAGGCGGCCATCTTGATCAAACATAGCTAAGCACATCCGTTCGGATATTAATCTTCAAATATAAAAAAACACATCGAAATCGGTCTATCCGTTTGAGCTCTACGGTGCCACAGACAGACACACACACACAGAGACAGACAGACAGACACACAGCCAGAGAGACAGACAGACATCGACGTCAAATTTATAACACCCCTTTTTTGGTCGGAGGTTAAAAATATTACAAAGCACCAATTAAGCACTGCACTGTGCTCATCACCCAGGCATATAAGAAGGTTTAACTCTTAGACCAGTATTTTTTCTGGAAACGTTGCCCTTCAAACTGGAGAACAGTAATGTTTGCACAGTACTACTTGACGGTAGTATAACTGGCAAACCTGTGAAACTTAGGAGTATTCTACAAACAGCCCTACCACGACAAAACTAATAATCAATCAAATCATTATTATGTTGCTTGTTTAAAGTTTTTTCTCTGTTAATGTATCAATTCCCCCGACGAAGACTGCCGACACCGCTCTATTGAGCTCAGACACTCTTTGTCGGCGCAGACACCGGCCGATACCGCCGAGAGCCGACACCTATCGAGTGGCCACGAGTGTCAGATAAGACGCTACGATAAACTGGAAACATCATGTGCTCACACTCTGCTGGAGTACCTACGGTTTAGAAAGAACAGCGATGAAAAACTCCTCGAGAGTTATAAGTATCAAAAATCTTGACCAAAAACTCAAATCACAAGTTATGATTGAATCGCTCCTACAGATATCTGAAGTGAAATGAGTCTGGTAATGGTTGAATACAGGATAATGATGAATGATGATAAGATTAACGCCATCTCGCCTGATGTTAAGCGACAATGTGGTCTACAATGAAAAGTGCTCATCATCATCATCAGCCGCAAGACGTCCACTGCTGAACATAGGCCTCCCCCTTTAGTGTACAACTAAATGCGACTACAACTAGGTGAATATAGTTCTCCTTCCCCTGAACATAGGATTTCCATAACGAACGGTCCTGCGCACCCTGCAACCAGCGGTTTCCAGCGACCTTTGTGAGGTCATCTGTCCATCTAGTGGGAGGCCGTCCAATACTGCGTCTCCCGGTTCGTGGCCGCCACTCGAGATCTTTACTTCCCCATTGACTGTCAGTTCTGCGAGCAATGTGGCATTGAAAAGAGCTCACCCAAAAAAAATGACTTTTTAACAAATTTAGAGATTCACTTTCGCTTTGAAGACATCAAGGTAACCATCGGGAAAAATAACCATTTAGACAACACAGTTTACAGTCCCGACGTAAAAAACAACTAAGCTAATAAATTAAGTTTCGCTGGCAAACCACTTGAAGTTGAGACCAAAAGCAACGTCATAAAAGTAACCAAATATCTTTATAAACCAAACAAATTATAAACAACAATGTATAAAACAAAGAACGCCCACAGAACAATATAATATTATTGACTTTCTCGACTGTTCCCATGATTTTAGTACCCACTGACGTAAATATCGATATAAAAGTGTCATAAACGCAAGAATTCTTATGTCACTATAAATTATTTCGTGATTGACTGGGCGCCGGAGACGTCGAGAATTTAACACTTTCATAAATAATGAACGCAGTTAAACTTAGATAAAAATCTGTTTGGATTTGATGATGCATTTTATTGGAAAGACTCATCATTATTTTAGAATTGTATGTGTTTTATGGAAAAATAGTTTAATATTAACATTTTTATAAATTTACAAATAGCTATTTTTGTAAAGCCATTTCTGTCATCATATTCCAAAATAGTTTAACCTTAACTTTTTTTTTTTTTACTATTTTGTATTTACACTTGACTGACCACCATGCCACCACAACGACGATACGGTCACATGATCGCTTAGCATCATCGACGACGAAACATGTTTACCCATAAAAAACCTAAACATACACACACACACACAAATACACTCTAAATTTGAAAGGAGAGAGGTCGTGCTTAAAAAGGAAACGAACACTCAAGTCAAGGAACGAATTCCACAGCCTATAGGTTATTATCACAAAAATAAAGTAAATTTTTTCATTAGAGGCTTTGCAACGTCAACCAAGGAATAATTATTTTATTTTTATCAAGTGAGAAAACCAAAAACCTTTTCTTACAATAACCTTGATCACCAGCTGATGTTAAGCGACGATGCGGTCTACGATGAAGCGCGCTTAGAAGAAATCTTTTCTTTTTCGATTTGATGACACCTGTGTGACCCACTCAGAAATTGACATGTTCTTATTACAAAAGTGGAATTAAGCCTCTTTGCTCTAGTCCAGGGGTTCCTAAACTTATTGTCTGCTGCCCACTTTGAGAGTAAATTATTATTTAGCGCCCCCTCTGATCTTACACATTTAAAAACCACTTTAACTTCAAATAACATTAGTTAATTATTGTGATCTATATTAGCGAATATTTAACATCCTAAACGAGACTTTTGCTACTGCTAAAGTTATCCGCTGAGTTAACTTTAGTCCAGTAGGTAGTACACAACGAATTCCAAGCCTCTACACAACGCCCCCATTTAGGCCCACAAGTGGGAGTTATCGCCTACTTTGGGAATCAAGGCTCTAGTCTATGGAACGGTCACTATATTACCAATACTGCCCTCAACGGTCGTCACCACACAGTTGAACCGTCTGTAGCCACTTTGAGTTTTTTTTTGATAGAGGAAATCTTGAAAAAGTTTAAATTCTTGTGAATTCGCATCATAGCCATTCGTAATGTAACATAGGAATACGACTGACGACTTTTTTTTAAATTTAGAGTGAATGAATGATCTGCATGCTCATAAGAGCTAACACCGCATAGCACTGCACTACGCTCATCAACGAGGCATATTTTAACTTAGACATGTTTTAACTCTTAGCCCAGACTTTTTTTTGGAAACATTGCCTTCCGGAACCACTGGAACATAGTAATGTTTGCACAGTACTGCTTGGCGGTAGATTAACTGGAAAAGGTAAAGTACTTCCCCGGATGGACTCTACAAAGAGTCCTACCACTACAAAAGTATGTTACCACTACAAAAATGATGATTCTCGTCTGACGCAACCGCTCCACAAAATCCAGTAGAATATACCGGCCCGCATGGTATGTTTGAGCGGCATTAGCGCCCGTCCGTCCTGTTGACATACTTATCGATTGTCTGATTGCTGCGTATCGGAGCTCGCTTCTGCACATTGATTTTGGACGGATATGGAAATCTGCAGAAACCTGTAGGAGTAGGTGGTATTTATTGGCTGAAACAAACGGTATGGGTTAGCAGAAATTCACAACTTGAAGCATGAGGCTTTTGGTTTCAAATCTCGCTTGTCAGTAAACCTTTAAACGAGCAATTCTTGTAGGTATATATATATAGGATCTGAATCTCGGAAACGGTTCGAACGATTTTCATGAAATTATGTATACAGGGGGTTTTGGGGTCGATAAATCGATCTAGCTATGTTTTATTTAAAACAACGCCGTTTTATGCGCGTTTTTAGACAATGAAAAACTGTTACATAAAGATTAGCAAGCGACGGTAAATTTCACAGTATATTAGCTCAGTCTGAAAGATGGGCGGTCATAATATGATAGATCCGGGTTCGAATCCAATAGGCCGCCTTTCTTTTTCAAGTTATTTTTTTTAGAAAATCAGTATGTATCTAAGTAACGGAGCAAAGCTCGGTCACCCAGGTACATATTTTTAACTGACTTCAAAAAGGCTCTCAATTCGGTGGTATGCTTTTTAGGGTTCCTTAAAACATAAAAACGGTGTACTATCTTACCAGAGTATGGATTCGTCATACCTGTCTGCCTGTCCGCCCGTATGTCACACCCACTTTTTTCCGAAACTATAAAAACTATATCTACTGTTTAAACTAGGTTAGTAGATGTATTTTGTGAACCGCATTAAGATTTTTACACAATACAAAATCTATACTAATATTATAAAGCTGAAGAGTTTGTTTGAACGCTAGGATCTCGGAAGTACTGGTCCGAATTAAAAGATAATTTTTCTATTGGATAGTCCATTTATCGAGGAAAGCTATAGATGGCTATAGACTATAAGGCTACTATCAATAGAAGCGAAGCATAAATCAAGAATGTAACAGAAACGGGAAAAATGTTCCTTTTTGAGAGTTTCCGAAGCGTGCTTTGACATGACAGCATGTTGCATGACAGATTGCGTCATTGAATGTAAACCTTTGCTGATCAAATTTGTTTATAAATCTGAGTTGTTACGACCAATTCCCGACAGGTGGCGTAGCAGGTAGCTGAAGACGTTGTTTTGTTTGAAAGCGATATTATCAGGAATGACACATTATGGGACCGGAAGTTTATAACACTCTTCCTAAAATAGTTAAGTCAGCACCGAGTTCGGGTAGCTTCAAAAACCGATTAAAAAGCTGGCTTATCGATCAAACTTTTTATAGTTACAGCGAGTTTTTATATAGTGATAGCAAACTCACAATAAAGTTGTAAAAAATTGACATTGTTCATTACAATTGTAATAAGTACATATATTTTAATTATTGACACCTATTTGTACGATACCCTATTATCGTAAAATATAAAGTTCAATTTAAACTTTAAAAATGTATACTCTTTGTATGCTCTTATTTTGTTTTTTTATAAAATTGACGTGTAAATTGTACATTTATCAATAAAGAACTTTGACTTTGACTGAACCGATTTCAGTCATTCTTTCACCGCTGGATATGTACTATATAATGTCCCGATGAGTGCTATATAATGTACCACGGGCGAAGCCAGCGCGAACATCTAGTACTAAGTAAAATAAAAATACTAAAAAACAACTAAGTATACATTTTGAGAATGATCCATACTGAAACTCAAATATAATTTTTTTGTACACGGAAAAGTTGTCGCGAGAGACATAATCCGAAAAAAAAAAAATGTTGTATTAAAATACTCGATGTGATGCGACCTTTAGATCTAACGTGCGGGTTGGTCTATGCCCTCAAAAGATTCATGAAACACGGTTTATTTTCTTTATTTTACTATAACATTAAAACTAATTACAACTTTTACTCGTCCTAAACTTTCCTTCTACGTCGGTTATATGAGTTACTACAAGGTTCAAAAATCTACTCCACAATTTTAAAACAACCATTTTATAACTACTGCTACTAATATCTATCGTAAACAACATAAAAGTACACAAAAAGAAATCTAAATTCAATAAAGTACATCACAAAAAGTTTTCACCGTTAACCTTTGAGCCATTATCATTCCTCATTCCCAAACTATCTGACCCAATAAACTACATCGAAAACTAAAAAGCTTACGGCACCCACACAAAAGGCTAACAGTTGTGACCGCAGAAGTAGAGAAATCATAGACAAATCAAGTTTAGCTCACGACCCTCAATCGGTTATCTCGGCTATCGGATCTTTTGTGATTGAACAAGCTAGACGTAGGTGCTCGGACATCTAATAAAACGCTACACGCCTGTCCATAATAGCACAATTAATACCACCCAGTTATAATATTTAAACATGTCAAATTCAAAAACTGCCTAGAACTGCACTGATGATTTATTTCTTTGGCTTGTAATTTGGAGTAAAGATTGCCTTCAAAGCCAAAATACAAGAATGTTTGCACATTACTGCGAGTCACCAGAATAACTGGTAAAGGCATGGTATTAGCATTCGTATTTTTGTGAAAACGCTCACACATTAATTTTCCTACCTATTGATTCTGCGTTCGTGATTTATAAAACAACCTCAGCCAAAATTGGCATTAGATTACATTGAGTAACTAAATAAATAAATATTGGTGGACATTTTACACACAACACCATCTGACCCCAAACTAAGCAAAGCTTGCACTATGGAAGCTAGATAGCTGATATAAACCTTATATATTTTTAAATACACACTTATTATACATAGAAAACACCCAGGCACAGTACAAATATTTGAATTCATCACACAAACATTTGCACTGGGTGGGGATCGAACCCACGACCCACGGTTTCGCATCGAATAATCATATTGTAGTAACCATACAACCGTATTGTCAATTTTCTCTTTTTTTGGTGGTTAAAAATAAGAAAATAATCTGATAGTACCTAGTTAAATTTAATCCGTGTTTCAATTTACATATACTTTTTTAAAAAACGCTTATGTTGGGCAGTCTATGTTACTAAATCAGCGGTTCTAACCTTCAAACAAAACAGTAAAAAGAGTGCCAAGTTCCACAAAGCGCAAACAAAACCCAACAAAGAATGCTCGGCGTCACTAATGACAAACTTATCTATTTATCAGCGTGACCTATGGAAATGGGAAACCGTGAGGGCATGACTTTCCGTATTTATGAAATTCTGGATTTCTTTTATCACTATTTTAATAACAGATTTGTGAAGTTGTTTAAGGACTAACAGCTGGGACTTAGCGCCTTCTTGGACTCGCACAAAAAGATAATTAAAACCGTATATGCTGGCGATGTGCGGGTTGACGGATACCACATGTCCTAAAAATGTTTTTCTTAGAACAGATCGATTTCTTCATGATGTTTTATTTCACTATTAGCTCCGTGGTGGGCTACAATAGCGTATATATGTAGATTACTTTTATGCTAGTGGTAGGACTCTTGGCAGAGTCCGCCTGGGGAAGTACCACACCTTTGCCAGTTATTCTACCGCCAAGCAGTAATGTGCAAACATTACTGTGTTCCGGTTTGAAGGGCAATGTTTCCAGAGAAATTACAGGGCTTAGAGATATAAGATCTTAGATCTCTGGGTGACGAGCGCAGTGCAGTGCTAGGTAATGATTTGGACTCTTCATGTTCCAATAGCTGCGTGTCACTGTGCTGTTATGTGTCAGGCATGTTGCTTACCATCAGGCACATGTCCTGATCGTCTCGTCACTCTTTATTTAAAAAAAAAAAAAAAAAAAATGCAGGGGAAATATATGACACGGTGAATACGCGGGTATTACTGCGGAATACTACTGGTTGGATATGTACATATAGCTACCCGCGAATTTTTTACTGTCATTTTGGTTTTTAATGTTCAACTTTGTTTTGTGCGTCGCCGCGCCGGCTCACAAAGGAGTCCAAACAGGTACATGTGATGGCTGCGGTGGTATACAGTCACCTCCCGGAGGAAATAAAGGAATCACAATCAAAACACTCCTTTAAACTGAAATTAAGTAATCGGCTGGTAGAAAAATCATTCTACAGAGTAGACGAGTTGTTACCCAGGGCCATAGAGTAAGGTAAACATTGACTATCTCACCCTATGGTGTGCTCAGTCGGCGATTTATTGTAATTTGTGGTATTAATGTATTGTGTGTTGTTTTTTATAATTATTTATTACTAGCTGAACCCGCTACTTCGTTCGCGTAAGCAGATGTTACTGACGTATACATTAGTTGGAAGTATCGTCCGTCAAATATTTGGATAAGTAGTCATTGAAAACCCTTTGAGTTTGAGTGAATTTGTATTTCCACACAAAAATTTATTTAATTTTATCATCTTTATTTTTCTTTTTTTAAATAAAATCAAACATACTTATTAAGGTTTCGTAGTATCGAACATAGCCGCAAGTGTTAAGTTTGTAGGATTTTTATAGGATACATTACGAAAAGTCTGAAGCTGATGTGCATGATCTGATTACCTACTTACCTATCTCTTTTTATCCGCAAGCTGTTTTCTAACTGTTACCCGCGACTTCGCCCGAGTAAAAATTTAAACGAAGCCTGTGTGGAATCAAAATGATTAAAATTTTGAGTTTTAATGATAGGTTCTCAAGCAAGTTGAACCCGTAAATCTAAGCCAAGTCTTAGTGAAATGTTACTGTATGAATTTAATTGTAACACAGAAAAAAAATTCAAGAACGAAAGAATCCAAATTCGGCATCAAAATCCTTTTAGCAGCAAAAACTTATTAGTACAATACAATTTAGAATACCAGTAACGCCACCTAGTGATGAAAGAAAAATACGTACCACAATAACAAAACATTGATTTAAATGGCCTTTAGTGCTTTTAGATTTAAACTCACATTAGCGCCGTCTAATGAGAATATAAAGTTGCTTGTTATTTTGATTGTGAACGCAAATCACCTGTATTATCTACGCCAAAACGGGTGCATATATTTTTCATTTTTGGCTTTTACCTTACCATCACACCAAGTTCCTTACGAAAATATATACTTATTATAGATTAATATGGAGTTAAACGAAAATATAGACTTAGACCCCATGTGAAATTTTAGACTCTAAATCTCTATCTGTGTTTCGTATGCCAACCCAATTCGTTATGCCGTTTTGACGTGATAGTTAATATTTGTTTCCTTAGGGCCCATGCTTCTTTTCAGGTTGATAGGTAGTAGGGGAGACCGGGGCAAGGCCGTATAGCTAAGGATCTAGGCATGTAGTTCATCCATTTCAAAACGCAAATGTATCAAATCAACATATATATTTAGTCCGACACATTAGGTACACATTACAATTAACATATATCAGAAAAAAATAAAATTAGACAACAATTTCAATAAAAAATCAAATAACTGCTTTTTCCGGTTTTGCCCCGACCCATGGGTAAAACCGTATACTATCTACGATATTGCCCCGGAACTTAACGTGAGACAATGCATCTTGTGCAATAGAAGTCATCCAACTCCTCTGTATCATAGCCGGTGCAGCCTTCATGGGCCCAACCTTGACAGCCCTTACATTGCACCCAACCTTCGTCCATGCGGCTTGCACCGTATTCTTCTAGGCAATATAAGCAAATGTTATCATTGGTGGTTTTTTTTGGTAGTTTTCTTGGTTTAGGTGGCTGGTTCAGTTTCAGTTTAGGTTTTTTGTTTTGTGAGTTAACCAACTCATTTTTATAAGGAGAGGACGTGATGACGGCTGTTTTTCCTCGACGATTATCGGTTGCTCTCTTTCGATCAATGCTTATTTTAGGGACTGGCATTATATCAGATGGAGACACAATTTCAAGGACCAACTTCAACACAGTAGGAGTTGACAGCGGTGTATCAGAAACCGATGGCACCGGGTCGAGTTGTGCAGTGGATATCGATGCCACCGGTTCGAGCTGTGCAGTGGATGTCGATGGCACCGGGTCGAATTGTGCAGTGGATGTCGATAAGATCGGGTCTTGTGGCGCAATGGAAGTTGATGGCACTGTCTTGATTGACATGTTGAAATTTGATGGTGTTTGGTCAACAAGCGGCGCTGATGAAATTGATGTTACCGGGTTGAGTGGCACAGGTAAGTTTTGGGGTATTTCTGTCGTTTCAGCCGCGACAAAATCTGTTTCACTGAAGACAGTTCGGTTCGTTGGGTAAATGCCCGTTTTGAGAAACCCAGACACGGCGTTTTGTACCGTTGCAGCCTTACAGTAAGCTGGTCCAAAAAGTCTTGCCAGCTGAAATTGTGTAACCACTCTATCTGGATTATTTCTAAGCCACATGTTCACTTCTTGGGTGTAATATGTGCTTATGGGACCCATGATACTCACATCTAGGGGTTGCAATCTGTGTGTGCAGTGAGGTGGAAAGCTCACGATTATTACACCATTGTCTCTGGCTTTTACTACCAGTGGGAGGTTTTTTGTATGGGTCGAGTGCCCATCAAGCAAAAGAAGGACTGGGTCCTCTTTAGTGGGCTTTACCATTGATATAAAATGATTCAGCCACTCAACAAAAATTTCACTTTGTATCCAGCCACTTGGATGGCAAACTGCAACTGTTCCTGGTGGAGCTCCATCAAGAAGTTCTGCCTTCATGCGAACGCGCGGAAATATGAGGAGTGGAGGAACATAGTTTCCAGAAGCAGAGACACAAAGAACTGCAGTAGTCAGTTGACCTCTTTCCGCAGAACTAACAAGACCCACCTGTTTTTTTCCTTTCAGAGCGATTACTCGGGTTTGTTTCTTCGGCACTGTTGTCAGGCCCGTTTCATCGATGTTGAAAATATTTGTAGGTTGAAATTTATGCTGATCTACCACTTCTTCAAGCAAATCAAAAAAAATGATTAACACTGACCATGTTAAATCCCATTGCTCTTGCTACTGAAGTAGGTTCGGCTGCACGCAGAGATAGTTGTGGATGTCGTTTCATAAACCCAGCCAACCAATCTTCTCCTGCTTGCTTATAAGTCTTATTGAAACTATGTTCAATGTTGTTTGCTTCTGCAAACTGATACGCTAAACGGCGTAGATCCTTGTATGTGAGGCCAAACAACCGTTTTTCCATTATCAAAATATGATTAACAAGACTTAGCTCTTCAGAGATCGAAAAAGTTGGTTTAAATCGTCCTAAGCCTTTGCACGTTGAACCGTCGAGATCAAGGTTTTCTCTGTATTTATTGACTCGATCTTGTAACGTTGATTTTGGTACCTGGTAGGTTGTAGAAGCTTTCAGATAACCCATAGTTCCGTCATATACGTCCTGAATAGCTTTTTTCATATTTTCTGGATTCCAGTCTTGCCTCGTAGTGGTTCTTTGATAATTACGCGGCATTTTTCAAGCATCTATAATAAAAGAATGAAAATTATGAGACTTATCTATCCGGGTCAAAATCGTATATAGCCGGTTTTACCCCATACGGTTGTGCCCCAACACTAGTGTAGAACAAAAAACATTATTCACTCACACATAGTCAACACAAACTTGCCGGTACAAACATTGCATTTAAGAGCAAATTCATCACCTACAACATAGTTGATTAGTGACTTACCTGTAGCGTATGTACACTTCACAATCACTGCTTGTATATTCACGAAAATAAGATCAGGACTATCGAGAAACAATAAAATAAAATAATTCAAAATTGCGCGAGCCTGCAGCGACAAGTGTTTGTTTACAAATAGTTCTGATTGGTAGGCGCCACTGAGTAGCTTGTGCGCGCGAAATTTGAATTATTGGCTAAAATAACAACGGTATACGGTTTTACCCAGGTATACGGTTTTGTACAGGTCTCCCCTACATATATGTGGTATTTCAGACTATAAGTTATCTGTTTCAATTTTCAGCCGTTTCAATATGTTCAGCCGTTCCAACGTTGTCCTGTAACTGTAAATATTATGAATGTCAATGTTTGGATGTTTGTTACTTAATCATGGCGGAACGTATCAAGTGATCCGGCTGAAATTTGAAATACAATTAGATTATAGTCTGGAAGAACACATAGGCCAAACATTGCCTATGTATAGTTACTTATCTATATGTCCCTATGTGTTACTTAAGCTAAGCCAAGAATATGTTTCAAATTTTAACTCGATACATTCAGCCATTCCAACGTAATTGAGCAGCAAAAATTTAAATATTGACATATTTATATAATATTAGGAAAGGATAGGATATTAAAAAAAATTTGAAAAAATAAAACCGGTCAAATGCCAGTGGAACTCGCGCGCGAAGGGTTCTGAACCATTAGCAAATAAAATGATTTTAGTGTATGTGAGCCCCCTTAAAAAATTATTAAATTTTAATTAATTACAGTTAAAGAGAACATAAAACTTAACATTATGTGAATAGTGGAAGCGTCAACCTGTGACAGGTACGTTATTAGTATCGAGCAAGAAACGGTAAAAGAGTCAAGTTTGTTGTATGGAAATAAGCCCCTCTTAAATATTTATTTTAGTTTTAGTATTTTTTGTTAAATCGTCAATAGAAATACATCGTCTGTGAAAATTTCAACTGTCTAGCTATCACCGTTCTTGAGATACAGTCTGTTGATAGACGGAGGGATGGACGGACAGCGAAGTCAGGTACGGAACCCTAACAACGGTCTGCTTCGGTTACCGAAGCTTGTTGAACACTACCTTTAAATTTTAAACAGTATTTGGATTGAAATAATACTTTAAGTTACGGCTAGTCTAGCAAGCTACAGCTGACTTAGTCGGGAGAACGCCGACTGTCGATCCGGACACCCAGAGTTCAAAACCACGCGCACCACTATCTTTTCTGAGTCATGTTCGTAATGCCGGTAATTAAACGGCGAAGGAAAATATCGTGAGGAAACCGAAATGTACCTAGAATCTAAGTTCTAAGTCATATGTCATATGTCATCCACCAACCGACACTGGGCCAGCGTGGTGGATTATAGCCTTGTCTCTCTCCTTGCGAGAGAAGGCCCCGACGCGACGCCCAGCAGTGGGAACATTTAATGGGTTGTTTATGCTGCTACTTATTATGCTGATATGTTTTCTCCAAAAGAACAAAAATTTACTTCAATGACAGGTAATTTAATTCTGTCGTTCGACTAACTAAATACAGATAAATCTAAGCTGTTATTTGTTTTTTGTTGATATTTGAAAAACTACCTCCCTGTTTTCGATATATAAGATCACCTCTGAAGTATTTTCTACCAAACAAAAAAAAAGAATTATCAAAATCAACTCACAATTAGCGGAGTTATCGTGTAAAATAAAACCAAATAAAAAAACATGCAACCCGATTGAGAAAATCCTCCTTGTTTGAAGGAGGATGTTCTCATCCTCCTCCTTTTTCACACAAAAAATATATTTTGACAATTATTTTGTCATTCAAGACGACGCGACGCGATCACGTGGGCACTTCTTGAATCTAGAATCTAGATATTCTGTGGATCGTCTGTGATACACAGAATATTTAGAAGTCAGTATGTACCGAACGCGCCGTGCGTGTCGTTATTATTTAATGTTTGTGTAATTTCCGAACCACCACACCGATAATGTTCAAATTTTGATGGGACAATATAAAAAATGTGTTCTTTCTAACAAAAAAAGAATTAATGAAATTAAACAACGCAAACATGAGTTACAACCAAATACACATTCTGACTTTCACCCCCTCCCGCAAGAAAACCTATCAGAATTTGGGGATCAAAAGTAGCCTACAGCAATCTCCTTAGTTTAAACTAAAATTATGCCAAGTTTCAGCTGAATTGAATCAGTAGTTTCGGCGTGATGCGTGATCCCTATACAGAAAGACAGACAGACAGACAGACAGACAGACAGACAGACAGACATGAAAGAAAAAGAATGCAGATTCGCTATCAGTATCGACTATGGAGTGCTCCAAAAAAAATTTTTTCAAAATATCTTCAATGTACAGAATTCGACCCGTTACAGTTTTATTATAAGTATAGATAGTTTGTAACTGGTATTAGAATCTGTGTTTCTTAGGCTGATATTTTTTTACTTTTATAGGTTTACACTTGACCGCCATCTCGCCTGATGTTAAACGATGATGCGGTCTACGATGGAGCGTGTTTACCTAGAAGAAACCGATTCACTCTCGATTTGAAGACACAAAGATTGTAACTATCGGGAAAAACCCAAAACCCTCTCACGCAACGTATTCCACAGCCTAGACGTTCTTATCACAAAAGTAGAGTCAAATCTCTTCGTTCGTGTCTTTGGAACATCAAACATGAAACGATGTCGCTTTTTCGAGCTACGAGCATTCCGCTAGAAAAAAGGGCAAGGTGGTATTAGATCGTACAAATCAGTTGCACACTCTCCGAAGTGTGCAACTGAAAAAACCGATAAGCTAGCAATTTTCCGGCGATATTCTAGACTTTGCAGTCTTTTTCGCACAAGAATGTCATTGCCTATGAGCCTTTTGGCACGTCTCTCGATCGATTCCAGAGCTTCCAGCTGATACTTAGCCGATCCATCCCAAAGGTGCGAGCAGTACTCCATACAGGAGCGAATCTGTGATTTGTATAACGTGAGCAACTGTTCAGATTTGAAGTACCTTAGTACTTAGTAACTAATTAGTTACCTTTGAATTTTGAAGTGGTTTTTTCGTATTATTAATTTCGGACTATTATAATGTGAATGACGTGATGTATAACTACTGGTTATGAATATATGAGTATATGAGTAGGTAGGTAGGTATATATCAAATAAAAGTAGCCTAAGTTACTCCATCAATCATCACCTATCTCCCAGTACATGTCTCTTTTTTAGTCCAGCCTTTCCAGAGATTATCCGAAACAAGAATTATTATTTATAACTAGCTGTACCCTGCCTCGCAGGGTGCAGCTAATTATAATATTAGATAAAAATAATTCTTGATGCGGATTATATATCATTCTAAAATTTCAGCTCGATCGGTGCAGATCTTTTTTTTTAAGCGTACACAAACCAACATAACGTTTTTAAATATAAATATAAAGATTAATATTATAAGAAGCAGAACAACGGTTTTGGGGTTGGTTAGTAATACAACAAATCAAACTACACTGCATAGTTTCTCTTGAACCAATAATTCCTCTGCAGAGTATTCCCGAATATTCGCGTTATCACAATCTATGCAAATCCCAATTCTATTAGCCGGAGTTGCTTGGAGCGGCCCCGAATCGCGGAGCTGATAAAACTTGCATGAATCTACTTGTATGCAGAGGTAAGTAGTGCTAGAGGACACTAAGATTCAAGTTGAACTGGGGACAGGGCCGCATTCGAGTTTCAACTGATAACGGACTGTTACTATTACTCAAAGAGTATAAAAAAGCCATCAAGGGCCCGCGTTTTTACCTACGCGGTTTCTCACTCGTTATTTTCCAGGTACAGAAAAGTCCACTATTTCAGACGCAAATCTAACTTTGTTCCAAATTTCAATTCAATCCATTCAGACGTCCCAATGTGATTGAAATACAAGCACCAACACATCTAAATTTTCGCATTCATAAAGATGTCTAAGGAGTTGGTAAGATAAAATATGACAAATTTATAACGACGTAAATGACAATAATTATTTTTAGAAAAGCGTTGATAAAATGCGTCGTAAATACGTGCTATTGTAGCTTTTGTGTCTTTTAAAATATAAGTAAGTAATTATATATTTTACAAGACTCAATAAATTGTACCTTAGATAAAGAATAAGTAAATATTTCAGGTTTTTACGCACGGTTCCTTTGCATCCATCGTAAGCAGATGAGGTGTATGTTAGTTATGGCAACAAAGTGCCGCGACAAAAGTACTTCCACAAGATACAAGATACTTCCACAAGAGCGACAAGACAAGAGCGATCAGTGCCCGTACCCGTGCTTTCGATGTAAATCGTTTATTCTAATGTACGTAGTATATGTAAGCTCTCTGAACTGTACATATTGTTAGGCGGTCTGACGATAGGTAGACCAAAATTGTAACTGAATGGTGGCCGAAGAAAGGAAAACGGAGCGTTGGACATCCACCAGCAAGATGGGTCCGACGATATTGTAGATATTCCAGGCACAGGACTGAGGCAGATGGCAAACTAAGAGAGAGTCGTCATCATCTACAGTCTACTCTATGCCCAGCACATACAACAGCATAAATAACAGTCTTCTATCTAGCTAACAGTAGGATAGAAAAGACTGTAGATGATGATGATGAATTATTGTATTTTTTGTCTCCTTAGTCCCACCCTGGGTACCTCCGGTGAGGCGTGAGGCCCTGCGCTTACCGGGACAAGGATGTAACTTACTTCAGATTTACTTCCTTTAATCAATAATAAATTAAGCTAGATGTCAACCTATGCATACTGTTTCCTATTAATTTATTTGGTCAACTAGTACTTCCAGTCACAATACTTCCAGTTTTACACTATAATTTAGTTTCAGAAATTAAAAAAAATACTGTGTGAATTTGAATTAAATTGAGTAGTCTACATTATGTGTATTGCTAGCTGTACGTACAGCTGTCGAAAATCGATCGTACTAACTCAGAAACCACAACAAGATAAACTTAATGCACTGTTTACGATTTTGTGAAGGACATGCAGAAAAACATCTTCTATATCCCTATATATTAAAATGTTATGTTGTTTTGTGTACGCTTAAAAAACTCAAAAAGTTCTACACCGATCGAGCTGAAATTTTAGAATTATATAATTTAATCCGCATCAAGGATTGTTTTAATCTAATTTTTGCACAATGTGCCACAGCGAAGCGTGGAAGGGTACAGCTAGTCTCAATATATAAAAATGTTATGTTGGTTTGTGTACGCTTCAAAAACTCAAAAAGTTCTGCACCGATCGAGCTGAAATTTTACAATGATATATAATCCGCATCAAAGATTGTTTTTATCTAATTTTTGCATCACAATGTGGCACAGCGAAGCATGGCAGGGAACAGCTAGTTAAATTATATAAATGCATATGAAAGCATATAATACATATATTTATAGACTTACAAAGAAAAATGATTTATTTATTTACTATATTATGTCAGGTTGTTTGTCTGTTCAGGCTGTCTCAAACGTCCGGACCGAATTTAACATTACTTGCACTGGTTGATAGCTAATGTTATGAGTAACTTAAGACATTATTATTTTGGCAAAAAAATAATTGCGAAAAAAAAATGAAGCAATTTTGAATGGGTCATTTTGTAAAAAAAAACAATATTAAGTACGCGAGGTCAGCTAGTATATAATTTAATCATTATTTTTATTAAACATTGATAACATTTCAAATTGAGAATGTATATACCACCGAATTACAGAATAATATGTCCGCAGGCACGCAAGCCAGTTAGAATGAGTTAAGATTCACCAATTTATTAGCAAATTCGACAAAACACTCAACTAAAATATCCTAATTAGCTACTGTCTTTTGTTTGTAAGTTACAACAGTGGCTCGTTAATATAAGTGTAGACTTATTGTGGTAGTTCAGTACACACCAAACCGATTACCCATGCGTTTCGTTTTTGCAATCGATTCTCTGTTTTATTGTTCGTGTGTCAGTACCGTTTCGTTATCAGAATCAAATCGTGGTTTCTTTTATATTTTATTGTTACATGCCTTCGGGTTATGCGACCTTTTTCTTTGCCAAGTTCATGTGTGATAGCTATCGCGATTTATTATAGGAGTTTTAATGTGACATGTACTGTTTCCAAAGCTATGGTTAGATTTTATTGTAATGACAGTCTATTCGTCTGGTATAGTTTGATATGAATACTATTTGAATAAATTTACGTTCATAATGCTGTTGTTGTAGACAATTTTTTGATATTTATACAGTCGTAAGATATTCTTCGCTGCAAGTTCTTAATAAATCAATTCTCAGGGTTTAATTCCAGGGTCACTCATCTCATATCTCTGGGTATCGAGCGTCGTACTGCTAAGCTGAATTTGGACCTAATGTGGTCAAATAGAAGCACTTTTTAAAAAAATCTAAAGAGTCCAAATCACTACCTACCTTTACACCATCTTCATGGTATTTTAGATTTCACTAACCCTGCTAGTATATGTAAGGGAGCATATCAAATTTATAATAAATACTTGTTTTAAATGAAAGTATGTGTTTGGAACACTAACTTTTTCACAAAGTATTTTTGAAGGGAAATCTTTAGCTTCGTTGAACACTTTGTGTAAGGGGTAAATTTTAGGAACTCGCCTAACCGACACGCGTAAAAGCAGTATATTGTGTAAATATATGAGTAGCTATACATGTGATGTATTGTGCATTATTCGTACTATTTAATTCTAAAATACTAAGATACAAGTTTTCATTTCTATCGCTGGTTCCTATGACTGCCATAGTTTTTTGCAAGCCATACGTTACCTGAATCCTATCCTAATATTTAATATTATAAAGGCAAATGTGAGTTTGTTTGTTACGTTTTAACGCAAAAACTACTAAACCTATCAACATAAAACTTTGTACAAACATTCTTGGACGTATAAAAAGTAACATAGGCTACGTTTTCTCCCGGAAAAATAACGGGATTGGAAATTGAACCCACGGGGCACAGCTAGTTAATAAATGTCAATGTTTGGATGTTTGTTGCTCAATCACGTCGTACCATATGAAAGGAGCGGGTAAAAATTCAGAGCACATGTGGGTTACGGTCCGAAACGATGCATAGGCTACTTTTTATCCCGGAAAAATAACAGGAACGGGAACTACACGTGTTAAACCGCGGGAAACTGCAAGTGTTTTGTATACGTTTTACTAAATAAGACAGATTATGATCAATGAGGCAGACTATGACAAGTCTAAACATAATCCTAAACAGCCCGGTGACATGTGACAGATGAAATTATAAGATTAATGCCATCATTAACACCTCGTTGTCAGGTGAATGGAACAATGCAATGCGACTATTGCTCAAATGGTTATAAATACGCTTTCATATTACGACATTTTGAAGCGACATAAACTCATTAAACAAATTTCACCCGAATGTACAGGTAAACTTTATTTATAACTAGTGGTCCACCCCGGCTTGGGTATTGGTTAAACGTTGTGTAGAAACCGACATGAACCTTGAATCTTCCGAAGTCATGTGTCAATGGACCAACCCGCACTGGACCAGATCGGTGGTAGATTTTCTCCTTGCACAAGAGAAGGCCCCGAATTCCAGTAATGTCAACATTTAGTGAGAATTAAAATCATTCGAAACTTCTAGGCACTGCATTTTCGTATTTTGTTGCTTGTGAAACAAACAAAAAAACACACGTGTCATAAATTTTTTTTAGGAATTTTTCTGACAAACTTATTAGTTTTTTTTGGAATAATACTTATAGTTACTGGCCTCGTGGCTTAAATGTAAGTCTGCCTGCGAAGTCCGAAGCCGAGGGTTCGATTCCCATCCAGTGCAAATATTTGTGTGATAAATAAAAACTGTGGGTGTTTCAGTGTTTAATAAGTATGTATTTACAATTTTTTTTGTATTTCCAACTATCTAAGTATTAATAGTAAATAAATATTGGTGGGCAATGCCATACAACACCATCTGACCCCAAACCAAGCAAAGCTTGCATAATGCCAGATAGCAGATATAATACATACTTATATAGTTTTAAATACATACTTGTTATACATAGAAACACCCAGACACAGTACAAACATTTGAATTCATCACACAAATATTCGCACTGAAATTATATTGTATCAGTTTCCATAGTAAAAGCTTTGCTTAGTCAGATGGTGTTGTGTGTGATGTGTTCATCAATACCTATAAGTAAAGGTTAAAAAATACTTATTAGTTGCATGTGTGATATTAGCCAATAATAATTGTGAAACAGGCCTTTCAAACCGCTAGGTTACCACTTCTTAAAGCTTACTAACAAAAGATTAATAGCCACAATACAACCCCAGTGTGAAAGGCCCTATAGTTGATGAATGGCCCATAAATATTCATCGGCGGCGCTGTGACAGCTCAATGCAGCTCTCAGCTTCGGCTTTTGGCGTTTGTCATGCGATTGGAGGCTTACATTGTTTTGTGGTCTTGTAGATTATAGGCCAGCCGAGTCTGTCCAGACTGGCTTTTTGTGACACATTTTATCTTAACTTCTGATAGTCGTTGCTATTTTGTTACAGCAAAAAAATGACAGCTTTGCTATTTGTTTCTGAAGTGAAAACTTCTTTTGACGCGCCACAGACAGATTTTTCCGTGGGCTGTGAATTGAATTCTAGCGTCACGCTTTGCGCGGCAATGATAAGAAATTTTCGAGTAAACTCGGGACCATGGTCATTGGCCATCTAGAACTGTGTCAGCATTTTTTGATTGCCATGCTCATAGCCACGCTCTCCGGTTTCCGTAGTTTCGAAAATAAGCTATCAAACTCATAAGTTTTCTCTTCTATTGGCAGTTCCCATGACTACCAATTTTTTATTTAGCAGTAATAGGTTTGCTCCTGTTTTTTTACCCTGCTGAGGGAAGGGTGTTTTTCGCGCGTATCTTGTGTTTGTAAATTTCTTTATTCCTGCGTATCTTCTAAACGGCTGGATGGATTTTGACAATTAAAATATCGTTAGACTCGGCTCAATCACCCAAGTGTTTTTAGATAGTATAACATAATGTTTTTCATTTGTTGATTATTTGCAGTCGGAGTTTTAAATTAAAGTTATTATGCAATACTAGCAGAGGGCCACGGTTTTACCCACGGAGATGATGATGCTGATGAGGCCGTTATTTTCGCAGAATAAAATCTAGCCTACTATATCACTAGCCGTGATATAGTAGGCTAGATTTATATTATATTTATAGACGTGGCTTAGTGGGTAGTAACTCTGCCTACGAAGCCGAGGGCCGTGGGTTCGATTCCCACCCAGCGCAAATATTTGTGTGATGAATTCAAATGTTTGCACTATGTCTGGGTGTTTCTATTTATAATAAGTTTGTATTTAAGACTATATATGTATTATATCAGCTATCTGCCCGCCATAGTACAAGCTTTGCTTAGTTTGGGGTCAGATGGTGTTGTGTGTGAATTGTCCACCAATATTTATTTATATTATATCATACCAGGTTACGTTCTAATTGTGTTCTTAATTTATTCATATCTACCAGGGAAATAACAGGTACGAAAACTTTACGAGTTTCATGGTTGATGTTCCAAAGACACGAACGAAGAGATTTGACTCTACTTTTGTGATAAGAACGTCTAGGCTGTGGAATACGTTGCCTGAGAGGGGTTTTCCCGATAGTTACAATCTTTGTGTCTTCAAATCGAGAGTGAATCGGTTTCTTCTAGGTAAACACGCTTCATCGTAGACCGCATCATCGTTTAACATCAGGCGAGATGGCGGTCAAGTGTAAACCTATAAAAGTTAAAAAAAAAAAAAAAAAACGAGTGATACCACGTGGCGCTGTTAGTTTCTATAGTAGGATAGTTCTACCTTTGCCCATTATTTGCCTGTGCTGCAACTAAAACAGGTGATTCACGATCTCCATGTCGTTGGTTCGAGTCCTATCTACAACTTTGAGTATATTTCCAAGTGTAGATGGTCAAATTTATCATCTTCACTGGATTTAACGGTAAAACATTGTGATGAAACTTGTTGGAAGAACGTTTTAAGGGCATCTACTTACCAAAGCAGAGCGTTGCGGATCATAGCTTCGATCCTTGCGAGAGAAGGCTGCAAGTCCCAGCAGTGAGAATATTTAGCGGGCTGCTTTCCCTCAGAAGGCGAGAGCCCACCGGCGGGCTCGTCTCTTCCTGTCGATTTTAAATCGTAATTATAATAAGATTTGAGTCTATTTTTGTTTGACTTTTTGAAGTGAGAATTTATTTTGCGTCACACACAGATTTTTCCTAGGCCGTGAATTCAATTATAGCGTCAGTTCAGCATGATGGATTTGAAGATGGTATCGAGTCTAAATCCAGATGAGATCAAGGAAGAAGATGACGTATACTTCGAATGCACGACGAATGCCAACCCGAAGACGCATCGATTGGGGTGGTTCCACGATGTCAGTTACGTTTTTGAAGTGAAAACTGCTTTTGGCGCACCACAGTAAGATTTTTCGTGAGCTGTGAATTGAATTCTAGCGTCACGCTCGGGAGTTATAAGAAATCATCGGGTAAACCCCGAGTTTACCCGAAGATTTCTTCGGCATAGCCATAGCCATTGGCCATCTAGAAATGTGTCAGCGTTTCCCATTGGCTTACTCATTTCTAGATGACCACGTTTATGGTCACGTCCTCCGGTTTCACCCGCGTAGTTTCCAAAGTAAGCTATCAAATTCTGAGTTATAAGTTTTCACTTCTGTCGGCAGTTCTTATGGCTGCCATTTTTTTTCTTACGGCATTTAATGCTATATTATTGATTTATTGTATAGAATTATTATAAGATTTAACTACACAAGAAATAACACTAGTTCGAAAAATAATGTTTTATAGTTATGAAGATTTTTTAGAGACCGACGGTAAAATAATAATAATTAAATAATTGAAAAGAATTGGTACTATTTTATATCCCATTTATTTTGACATTATTGTATTACGATTTTTTTTATTATGACATTGTCAGCTCAATTTTAAATTTGATTAATATTTATTATGACATTGTCTAATTTTTTATTTTACAATATTTATATTCCGTACCTATAATTACTGTTAAACAATTTATTACGCCTGACTTGTAAATGTATATTTATCAATAAAATACTTTGACTTTGACTTAATGTATTGTTTTTAAATGTAATATTGATTGCCTGCAAGAATAGTTTAAAAATTCACTTTTTATTGGTCTCTATCTCAACCAAACCATTAGATTATTTCTTAGAGATTTGTTTCAAATAAGCCTAATTGTAGTTCCCTATCTATAGATAATAGACTCACAGGTACAATAATTATCCGAGAACTGAACCCAGCCTTACAATGTTCGCCTAAATGATGATTACGTAAGCAAATCTGCTCAATTAATGTAACTGCTTAATTTCGTTCCCAGTTTCGCTATACTAGCACGAAAATGTAATTTGGCACGAAATATGGCGATCAACTGACTTGGACTGCATTAGGTATTGTAATCACTAAAGTTCTCTTTTATCTGTTATATATTATTAACTAAATACTATGTATACCCCGCAGTGTTACCCACGATTACTAGTTGACATTTTAGCCTTTTATTGGTAAATATTTACCACACTTTGAATGTACCATCCGTATATTCATTGACATGTACGGAGAGTGTGAAATAGGTAGAGATTTACTACGATAACATGGCCCGCCCCTCCAAATTACTGTTTTAATATGTGTAGTCACATCCTTACGAAAGAGTTTGTATGTAGTTGTAATTATTCGTCTGCAGTAGCAGTACGCACACATGCGTGGTGGTGCGTTGTATATCCTTTCACAAATACTTTCAAACGTTTTGAATTCTGGAGGGGCGGGTCATGTTATCCTAGTAAATCTCTAAATGAGTTTCAGTATCGCCATTCGTGGCGCTAGTTCATAATCGTGTGTATTTTTCTGTTTTGTGTCTCAATAAAGAGTTATCTATCTATCTATCTATACATTTAGAGGATTAATTCTTGCTTTTATAGGTAGAGTTTAAATCTCCAAAACAACTACAACAATTTTCATGAAATGTAGTAAGCATTGATTTCGGGG
The DNA here is from genome assembly GCA_017562165.1 of Ectropis grisescens. Taxonomy (NCBI): domain Eukaryota; kingdom Metazoa; phylum Arthropoda; class Insecta; order Lepidoptera; family Geometridae; genus Ectropis; species Ectropis grisescens. Next base: position 1,458,562 of record CM029791.1, on the reverse strand, counting down.
GCGATAAATCGATTTTCGGTCATCGATATAATTAAAGAAACGAAGATGAGGTATGCTATAATCTAAAGACAACATAACGTGGCGAAAATTTGTTTGAAAATTTTTAAAATTGAATTGTCAGCGAACGTACACAACTCCTTGTTGCGACTGTGACTAAATCAGGAGACGTCACCTGATTTTGCATCGCCATAGTAGAAGCGCGTTTGCCGCTTCTGCCGTTTTTAAGAGTTCGATGTTTTCGTTTCATGAAACGTCATTTTTATACGAGTTTAAGCCGAGAAAAGTGCGGTGATCTAGGTTTTATTGTATTTAGGTATTTAAATGTGATGAAAGGCATAATAAAGTCATAAATATAATGAAAATACGTTTAAACTTTCATCTTACATTAAGTAACTCTTCGCATTCTTCTGCTAACCCGCAGAAGAATGTATTAAGTAACTCTTCGCATTCTTCTGCTAACCCGCAGAAGAATGTATTAAGTAACTCTTCGCATTCTTCTGCTAACCCGCAGAAGAATGTATTAAGTAACTCTTCGCATTCTTCTGCTAACCCGCAGAAGAATGTATTAAACTTCGCATAACTCTTCGCATTCTTCTGCTAACCCGCAGAAGAATGTATTAATAACTCTTCGCATTCTTCTGCTAACCCGCAGAAGAATGTATTAAATAACTCTTCGCATTCTTCTGCTAACCGCAGAAGAATGTATTAAGTAACTCTTCGCATTCTTCTGCTAACTCGCAGGAGAATGTATTAAGTAACTCTTCGCATTCTTCTGCTAACCCGCAGAAGAATGTATTAAGTAACTCTTCGCATTCTTCTGCTAACCTGCCGTAGCCTGTCCATCTTCGGGCACACTTCAAGGGCACCCATATACCCGCCATCGATACACTTGAATTTGAATATCCAAAGCAAGCTGAGACCACCTTGAAGACCATCAATCAGTAAATGGGGCAGACACCCTCACAGCTGGACACTTTTGGTGTCTCGCGGATTTTTTTTTTAAATTATTTAATCCACAAAATATACAATAACATTTACCTAAATACAACTCTGCCAAACTGCACGGCAGTTTGTAGGCAGCAATGCTCTTAGATCATTTGTTTATTATGTTTGTATAATGTTATGATTATGTTCGGCCCCGTCGCCAACCACTATCCGGTTTCAGAGAACAAGAAGAGCCACTTGTTTACCTACGGTCTCTTTTCCCTTCGCCCAATCACGTCAACCATGTATCGATGACAATCACGCTAAACCGGGGCGGGCAAAGAAAGGTGCACTGTACTACACTCCCCTCTTACTAATGTACTTAAAATTTAAATTAACACAATAATAAATTAACTGAGGCAATTAACGACCACCTAATTTAAAATATTAAATTTTGAAATGTATAAAAAAAATAATAGTATATCAAATTCAATAAAATTATTAATTTACATAAACTATTTTCGTACAAAAAATTAAACCGACTTCAAAACCACAAATAGGCACTCAAAAGCGAAAAATAAACTACAATCGTTATTATAAACGCTACTCACTCATCTATTTGAAGTCGGTGCCAGTCAGGTCAAAAAGTTAGTAGACAGACATCGACGTCACTCACTACTTATAACACCCCTTTTTTTCAAAGTCAAAGTCAAAGTACTTTATTCATAAATGTACAATTTACACGTCAATTAATAAAAAATAAAAACAAAAGAAAGAGCTTAAAAATTGTATACATTTTCAAAGTTTGAAACTACTACTTTACTGTATTACAATTATTATTGTACAGAAAACTGTCAAGCATTATACGAGTATAATGTCTTTATAGCAATTGTACTAACCTATGTCAAATTTATTTATTTACATTTTATGGGAACTTTGCCATCACTCTCTAAAATTCGCTGTAACTATAAAAGTTTGATCGATAAGCCAGCACTTTAATCTGTTTTTGAAGCTGCCGAAACTTGGGGCCGATAAAACTATTTTGGGAAGAGTTATAAACTTCCGGTCCCATTATGTGAGTTAACTTCTGTGACCTCGTGAGAGAGTGTGGTATAACATCCAGCTTGTCGGCGTTGCGTATGTTGCGAGAATGTCTCTCTCTCGCGTGTTGTACGATTCTAGATTATTTTTACATACACAGCCACTTGATAGATCAAGATAGCAGGTAAAGTAAGTATACCAAGCTCCTTGAAATATGGTCTGACGGATGTACATTGCGATACGCCAACAATGGCACGTACGGCACGTTTTGGGCGCGGAACGCACGCTTCCAGTCGGCAGCGCGCGCGTATAGTACGGCGCCGTATTGTAACCGTGAATGCACTGTGGCGAAGTAACATGCACGTGACACTTCCGTAGACACCACTCGGGAAACTCGTCTTAGCGCAAAGCACGCACTGCTAACTTTAGCACACATCTTGTCGATGTGATGTTCCCACGTCATGCTGCGATCAATCTCGAACCCCAAAATGCGGTGTTCTGTACCTGCTCAATCCTAATACCATTTAGCGAGACTTTTAGCGGTTTTGTATGGTGTCCCGACAGACAAAAGTGAATATAGTGTGTCTTTTTGAATTTAGCATAAAACCGTTGGCGCTAAACCATGAATTTAAGCCGTTTATTACAAAATTTAATTTCTCTAATTCCTCTATTGAAAGAGCTGTGACTACGGCAGCCACGTCATCCGCATACATGAATATGGCTGCACCCTTCACGGCTTCGGGTAGATCGTTTAGTAGGAGAGAAAACATAATATTAGAGACTGACGAACCCTGCGGTACTCCCATAGACGAAGGCAACGGGTCTGATTTGTTCTCGCCATCGCCAGCATCCACTACTTGAGAGCGGCCTCGTAACATGTCAGTCAATACCTCGTATGATTTCCCAGCTATGCCATAGTGTTTCAGCTTTAAAGCTAAGGTCTCATGGTCTGCAACATCGAAGGCCTTCGATAAGTCACAGCATAAGACGGCTACTTTACGTTCACGGGCAGCCAACACGCTACGAATCACTTCACGCGTTAGAGAAGTCGTAGACCTCCCTTCGCGGTATGCGTATTGTTGTTCACACAGCGCCTCGGTTTCCGATAGGTAGGCCACTAATCGCGAACTCAAGCCATTTTCGAATACTTTGGCTATTGCTGGTATAATCGATACTGGTCTATATCCATCAATATCGTCCCGTTTGCCTTTGCCTTTAAATATCGGGGACACTTTCGATATCTTCAGCGGCGACGGGTACGACCCCTCCCTAAGACACTTATTAAACAGTGTGGCGAGAACCGGAGCTAGAGGCAAAATTGCTAGTTTAATTAGCTCCATCGACACACCGTATATGTCTTTTGACTTTTTTGGAGGTATTCTGGAGGAGACTATGCGAAATACCTCATCAGCCGAAAAACTTGTTAGTCTGAGGGAACGGTCAGACGCCTGACGCGCAGATACTAAAATTTTACATACAGTAGCAGCATTAGCTTTAGGCGCCCCACAGGCAGCAGCTGCATTTAAAACCGAACGTTCATAGCATTTACGGCATTTTTGGCGAACTAAACTTACTGCCGTTACAATCTTTTACGATCTCGGAAAAGTTCAACCTAGGCGAATTGTTTTCCCCTCTCCGTGTTCACGATTCCCCATAGATTTAGATGGATTCGCGCTTCCATGTATTATGCTATTGTAATGATTTGTTTTAGACACATTCAAAGTAGAATTGTATTTCCTGTTGAGATCGTCAAACATAGCTATTAAGTTCTCTTCTTCAGGAAATTGGTCAACTAATTTCGAAATATCAAACAACAATGATTTTAGATTTAGAATATCAGGCGTAACCCACGAAGCATCACGTTTGTTATTTGGTGTTCGTTTTATCGGGAAACAAGTGTCATACTTATTTGCTAAAATATTGATCAGTGCTACTACAAATGTTTGAGCGGTTTTGTTTCTCTCACTTACTTCAGACCAATCTATACTGTCAATAGCCATCACAAAGTTTGCGCGGTTATTCTGCGATAAATCACGACTAAGACGAGTGAGCTGTGCTGGCGCTGAACAAGCGAATGTTACCACCCACGTACGGCTAAGTGATCTGACAGAAGCGTATTTATTGAGGTTGCCGAAGTAAGTTCTCGCGCTACATTTGTAAAAATTAGGTCGATCGCTGTTTGTGACGTTTCTGTTATACGAGTAGGGAAGTCACAATCGAACTCACATCATGAGAGTTGAGTATGTCGAACAGATTTTTAAAGTCAGTGCTAGTGCTGTCTAAGATGTTTATGTTTATATCACCGAGAATCATAAATGTTTTATCGGTTTCACTGAGCTTATCGAGCAAACGTTCCAGGCCACTTAAGAAACCTCTAACATGAGCTAGGCCTGTGCGATAAATGCAAATGATAGTAATGTCAAAGTCCATAACGTCAATCGCGGAGATTTCACAAAATCTTTCTTCTGACAATGCTGATAACTCAACGTTTTCGACACACTTTAGTGCTTCATTTACAAAAATACAGGATCCGCCATGGATAACATTATTTCTACAAAACTAGACACCAACTTGTAGTCTTTTAAATGAATACATTGTAGATTTGGGGCGGTAAGCCAGTGTTCTGTTAATGCAAGAACATCGCACTTAAGGTCAGTTTCTAAGAGAACTTCTAATCGTTGAGTCTTGTCATTTAGCGAGTTAATGTTTTGGTGACACACTGTCAACTGTCTCGGAGTTAAGCACTGCGCGTTCATACTAAGCACTGCATTTTGAACTACGCCTGCCAGCCGTCGTCGCAGGGGAGCCGCCGGCGGAGCGACGGGGCGGTGTTGCGTCCACCGCCCCACGCCTGCGGCTTCGGTCGCTCTGGTGTTGCCCGCAATGCCTGCGGCGTCGAAAGACGAGCGCACCGCCCGCCGGTCGCCGCGTCGAAACCAAGGACTAACTTCGACTCTACTTGGCCAATTATCAGCTTTCATGAAAACTCATACTTGCTTGTTGGGACGGTCACAGCAAACGATGCGTAGTGCGTATGCTTCAAAAGAATTTTCTCGACATGATACTCGGTACATGGATTTTTCTTGTTCATGTATGTTTTAAAGTTTCTGGAGTGGTTGTCGGTTTCAGGAAGCATACATGTAATTTTTCCACTCGTTCTATTGCTTCTAACTCAGCGTCTGAAGTACCACTTCCGAGTACGACTTGTCTCGTATATGTGTAACGATCTTTACGCCGCGTCACAGTCTGCCACGATGAATCTCGAATCGACTTTTCGGTCGGGGGTTAAAAACAAGTTTTTTATTAAAGCATTTACACAATTTTGTATTGACAGGTTCGAGATTCACAACTTTTGTGAAATCTACAATTACGTCATCCAGATAATTGTACGCAAATTTTCAGTTGTTGGTTCATATTTCAAAAACTACTTGACCGATTTCGAAAAGATTTATATGGGACCATTCGGGAAGCATACCCATCCGAACACAAAAAGAAATTTTAAAATCGGTTTAGAGGTTCTCGAGAAATCAGGTAACATACATAAAAAAAAAATACATAGGGGTCGAATTGATAATCTCCTCCTTTTTTTGGAAGTCGGTTAAAAATGAAATAAGTGCCTTAAAATTATAAAATTCTATTTCAAAATTATAAATTTATCCCGTGGTTTTATCTATGCAATTCTCATTCCCCTTCACGATAACATAACAATAATCTACATTATGTGTTCTTCCACACTATAATCTAATTGTGTTCCAAATATGTTTTCAATCCGTTCATAAGTTACGACACGATTGAGCAACAAACATCCAAAACCTTGAGATTTATATTCAATATTATAAAAAAGAAAAATAGGTACCTAAAGTACTAAGTTAAACCCTAGGCGCTACGAATTCCCATTAGTGTACATAAATAAATTATACAACCATCAATCAGTTAGTCAAAGAATAGACCAACTGTTATTCGATTCCAATCAGGCCCAGTTAGAGTAACCTCTATGATTAATTACTTTATAACTTTCTTGAGTTAACGTTTTCTGAAAATAAAAGCATTAGTGCTTCGCTTTTACTGATATTGATGTTAAGTGATTTTGACCATTTAGCATTAGTAAATTGGGATGATGATTGAATTAAAAATACGTATACAATTAGAATAGGCATGATGACTCATTTTTGATTAAATAAGCCATCAAAAGGCCTTTCAATAACTGAAACATAGGTGAAAAAATTACTTTGTTATCTTAAAAACTTTCCGTGATATGACGATTTTAAAATTACAATTTTGGACTCTGCCAAAAACGCTCCATACAAAAACACTACAGAAGCGTGACGTCACGGTGTCGTTTTTCTATGCGTCGCGCATAAAGTTTGTGTGTTAGCTATATTAAATATTTCGTTTAGGAAACTGGTTTTTTAACAAAATTCACTTAAAATTGAATGGGTTATCGAATGGTAAATACATTTTCTAATAATTTCGTTCTATTAAAATGGACTTGCCCATCCAGCTTTGAATGATCATAAAGTAAGTTAAACTGAAAAGTATCAAAAATAAAGTTGGTACATATTTATAAATATTCTATTTAAATACTGTCATTATATCAAATAATTTTATATAATTGCAGAATCTGTCGTCATGCCTATAATATTGGTCCGTCAGATAGGCCATGAAAAAATGTGAGACACGTACTTTTTGTTTTATCAAATTATTATAAATCGACAGATATATCATCACACACCCAGCGCGGGGGATTGTGACGTCACGTCTTTACAATTCGCACAATGAAATGACGTATAAGCATTTTATCCATAGATTTCGAAATTTTTGCTACGCGACATCTTTGATTTCATCACTCTAACTTCTAAACACTGTCTAAACCATATTTTTTTGTTTATGAAACAAAAGCGGGCTAGTTAGTTATTTTAATTATCATGCCTATTATACTCAGTAGGTACTGCAAATCCTGAAATTATGACTGGCCTTCTGGCTCAGTTGCTAGAAGGCCTTCTCATTGAATCATTGGTTGTGATTACGATTCTTAATTATTTGGAGCGAAATCTTATGTAGCCGCACTGACCACATTTTGGTAAGTACGGGAAAGTCTTGTGGGCTAATTTGATTGAAAGCAAAGCGTGACATACCCGCAAGACACATTTTGGATGGGTGGAATCTATGAGTTTGCATCACGGACATATTTATTATTTAAAATTAAGAGTTCATTGTATTCCAGTATTGAACAAAGACCTCCCTACCGTCCTTTAATTTTTGTCTGTCTTGAGTCAAAGTAGTCCAGTCTATAAGGTGTTTGTCGAGGTCGTCTTATTGGGCCTTTTTTTTTTAAATAAAAATTGACGAGACGAGCAGGACATGTGCCTCATGGTAAGCAACACGCCTGTCACATAACAGCACAGTGAGACGCAGCTATATGACCATGAAAAGCTCAAATCATTACCTAGAACTGCACTGCGATCGTCACCCAAAGATCTAAGATGTTATATCTCTAAGCTTGTAATAAGTCTGTAATAAGTAATCTAAGTAATTTCTCTGGAAACATTTCCCTTCGACCCGGAACACAGCAATGTTTGCACATTACTGCTTGGCGGTAGAATAACTGGCAAAGGTGTGGTACTTCCCCAGGCGGACTCTGCCAAGAGTCCTACCACTACTAAATGGGCCTATTGCGTTTCCCCCGTCATCGTTTCCCATTTGGCTGCTACTAGATAGTAATCTTAGCCCAGCAATCATCTGACATTCGAAAGATATGTCCAGCCCAGTCCCACTTCAAATTGCCGGCTTTTTCATATACTGTGATTGAATAACGGACAAAAGTGTAATACTTCCCCAGACGGACTTTTTAAATAATTCTAGCAATTTTATTCGTAGCGAACACACTGCAAAATACTAACTAAACTAAATTAAAAATAAATACATTTATTTTATCGAAAAAAATGACATAAGTACAGAAGTGCCACTATCAAGCCGTTCCACCATCTTCAAACTGCAACAGCTGGATAAAGCAGCGCAAAGCCAACGCTTCCGAACAGTTAAAACTTCTCGGAACTGCAGCTCGACTCGAGTGTTGGCTAGTTCTATGAACAGTCGGGCTTTCGAGACCTCTACACCTTTGTAATCTTTGACAAAAAGATTTGTCTATTCTATACAAATATTATAAAGCTGAAGATAGTTTTGTTTCATGCGCTAGTCTCAGGTGCTACTAGACCGATTTTTATAAGTTATTTTACCGTTGGATATCTAAGTGCTATAGTATATTACGTACCACGGGCGAAGCTGCGGCGGACCGCTAGTATTACAAATGTATTTGATTAACTTGTAAATCCTTATACTACTAATATTATGAATGTTAATGTTGAAAAAGAAATGTCAATTGCTCAATCAAGAACCACGAAGAATGACGTGGAGTTTAATTTGGACCAAAAATACAAGATGATACTCCTTGCTCTATCCTCCATAATTATTACTAGCCAAGCCCTTTTATTTGAGACCAAATATCGAAGAAGTGGTGAAAAATAAGTATTACAAAGAAATGGTAAAACATTCAGCCGATTTTCATCAAACATAGACAACACTTCCAACTAAGTATTCACCTTTCAAACAAAAAAAACGTCCGTCAAACGAAAAACACCCAGTCGTTTTTTGGGTAGCTGGTTAAAATACAAAATCCAATACACAGCACAGAAACCTTTACAAAACGTGAAACCAAACGAGGACTTTGGCTTGACTTGAGGCTTCTAGAAACGAAGATACAATTACCGAAGCAATTCATCACCGACCCTTTCCAAAATCAAATCAAGGATTCCGTAAATCCCATATTAATTTACAACTGTCCGTCTAATGACCTACACCTATACCAACCTACGTGATGATGCAACTGTATCACAATAAAAATACTTAAATTTTCTTACAAATTTCAAGTGATTGTTGTTTGATCTAAGTTCGATATGGTTCCAAATTTTTGTAGTTTGCTTCGGCCGATTTGTTAAATGCCAGAGCGATTGTCCTAATTCCATTAGGGGCATTAGAGTAATAGAATTCGATTTGATAGGATTCGTGTGCTTTTGTTTGTTTTTGGTTTGCAAGTTGTTGTTTAGATTTTCTTACCTATTGTCTTTTATAAGCATTATCCTGACTTCGTGGCTTAGTTAGTGATCTGCAGGTCTACTACGAAGTCCGATAAACGATATATCGGCCGAAGTTATGGACGTTTTATACCACGAAAACAATCGGTTGGTTGATCTGATCGGGCGTTTCGTTCATCCCGACCGACGCTGATTTGACAGTTTTGTGTCATCAACCGTCCGATTGTTTTTCGTGGTATAAAACGTCCATAACTTCGGCCGATATATCGTTTATCGGACTTCGTAGTAGACCTGCTGTCTGTGAAGCCCGTAGGTTCAAATCCCACTTAGGAAAAATGTTTGTGTCAATAATTCCATTCTTATCCATTATAAGTTTACACTGTTCATGAAGCCTGCTCAAAACGAATAGTCACTCCTGCAACTAAATTCATGTTCTTTGTGAAATCTACAAATTTGTCGGCTACGTAAGTAAGCAAATTTTAGTTCATTGTTTTTATTTCAAAAACTTTCCCGCCGTTTTCGATAAAATGTATACTGGACAATCTCATAAGTATTATCTACAAATTAAATCAAAAAACAGTAATCAAATCGATTCACAATGTATGGAATTATTGCGTAACACACGTACAAAAAAAGGGAAAAATGTCGATAGAAGTGAAAACTAATATCTCATAATTTAAAAGTTCACTTTGAAAACTATGCGGGTGAAACCATAGGGCAAGCCATGACTATGGGCATCTAGATCATCAGAGTTTACCCAAAGATGAACTATTTCTTTAATTTATGAACGTGAACTTAAGTTAAGTTTAATTGTGGTTCAATGCATCATAAGCCCACGGAAAATCTGTATGAAGAAGTTATCACTTAAAAATATACAACGGTATTATTAAGTTCCTTCCTTTTTTTGAAATCAGTAAAATAATGGATTAGTGTTAATGCAGTGAAATGTCAGATCAGAATGTAAGAATCAGATGACATATAACACAACTAACTAAAAACCAGATATGAAAAGAAGATGAGGAAGAAGAAGACTTTAATCAACTGCCTATCATTTAATTTTTTTCAGTGTATAAATTAAAATTAGAACAAATTGTCTTGCTACACATATTGCATGCCTCTCGCAGAGGCCAGTTTGTATGGGTCAACTTTTAAAATGTTTTGCATCATCTTATCTTACCTACAAACAGCAATAAAGATTTTTGTATGTGTATTTTGTCCACAGATTTATGGACTACGATATCAGAACTATATTAAGCCTATAGATTACTTTTATAAGAAGTCCCAAAATAACTTCCTTCAATCTAGATTCTCTCCACAGATCACAGATTACAACTCCCGCGAAAGGGAAATTTATTAACATACGCTGGCAACCCGCGAAGGATTTTTCCTGACAAGGGTCTAGTCTAATTGAATACGAAGTATTTATGGAAACGTGCTTATAATTCTATGTTGTGTACATACTGCCGAGGATGGGGACAATGTATAGGGTGGATACAGTGCCTAAGGTACAGCGGACTCGGGAACATTACAATTGGTGTCTACATGATAATCTGATGTTGTAATTTATCGTTAGATGGGGGATTAATGTATTTACAAAGTAGTAGTATCATAACCGTAATTCCCCATTCTGTTATTTTTCTGGGATAAAAAGTATCTTATGTGTTATGTTTATATCGTACGGGATTTAATCACGACAATAATTCATTGTTTAAATAGGTACCTCGACGTTTCGGCAGTGTTACAACCGCCATGGTCACAAGAAAACTTGACATTACTGTGCAAATATTATGTGTTCAAATCGCGTGTGCAAATATCTTATGCGTTATTACAGGCTATTTTTATATACCGAATTGTACCTCTATACAGATTGAAGGGATCTACTCGTAGATCAAATTTAGTAGAATAAGCAAGTGCTGCGTTCTGCAGATTCAGTTCACTCGATTCTCCAGTACGGCATCGAGCTTTGGGGACGAGCTGCCGACTGGGAGCGCGTCTTCAAAATGCAGAAACGAGCCGTACGGGCGATCGCTAGAGTGCCACAGGACGCCTCGGCACTGCCATATTTTCGAGCTATGGGAATCATGACAGTTCCGAGCCTTGTTTGTTGTCAGGCTGCTTTGTACGCTAGAGACAACCCTGATGAGTTCGCACGGCTCGGTGACGTAAGCCCGCGCTCGCGCCACCCGCAGCGGCTGTGCCCGGTGCCGCATAAACTCGCGAAGACTTCGAAACTGATGCATGTAACTGCACCGGTAGTCTATAACAGACTACCACTAAATGTAAGAGATGCTCCTTCCAGGATGTCTTTCAAATTCGAGTTGAAGAACTGGCTGGTCGAACAAGCGTTCTATAGGTTTGATGAAATGACTAAAATTAAATTGTCTAATTGAAATCTGATTTCGATTATTGAAATGATTAATATAATAATATTAATTGTATTATAATTATGTAGTTTTAAATTATGAATATAATTATTGACATTTACTTTACATGTATTTTAAAATGTTTGTTAATTAAACTTAAACTTTATTGTTTAATAGTTGAATTGTGACAATTTGTTTAGTAATAATTAATTACTGTATGTAATGTGAATTATTTTTGTGACGTGTAATGTAATGTATGTTACCAATAAAGAATCTGAATCTGAATCTGCTAGAAAAAATGACAAACATGCGTTTATCATTGTTGGTTATTATTGTTAGTCAAACAACTTTCACGTTAGTAATATGAGTAAAATAAAGAAAAGGATCTCTAGACTCTCGAAATTTATAAAGTCATACATTAAATATTTTGTATGGTTTTCAATTCATTTATTTTTCTTGAAAAACCAAACAATCAACTCTAAATTAAAAATAATATAAAATATTCAGTCAATAGAACTTTCCTAATTGATTAAACTTTGGATGTATGTAGGTTTGTTGCTCAATATTATGGAATATTAGGGAATAGAAAGTAAGCTCCTTTTAATCACGGTAAACTAATAATAACGGAAACTTCGCTGAAACGGAAACTTTTATTTATACTTCATTTCAAACTACACACTTTATTTTAAGACATAAATTAGATTCTTCAAAGGTTCTTACATAGATTTTTCACAAATGATGTATCCAATAGATGTAACTTAAAGAACGGTTTCGTAGTTTTAATATGTAGGTCACATTTTAACACGAGAAAGTCTTCTTCTCTAGTCTGTTTCTTAAATAGAACGCGGGTGTGCAGAAGCTGAAGACTTTTTCCCAAGCTTAGTCACTGCTAAACGGTACATGTTGTCTGATGTCTGAAGCTGACATCAATAGAAGAATGATATTTAGGCCGAGATTGCAAATGTGTGGGTAAAAATTTCGGGTTAGATGATGACGTCATGTACAAACAGTTTGCTATGTAGGGAAGTGAAGATATTTTCGTTAGAGATAGAATTCTCGGGAAGTATTACACCTTTACCAGTTATTCTACCGCCAAGCAGTAGTGTGCTATAATCACTGTGTTCTGGCTTCAATCTTTAAGGTCAACTACAAAATTTTTGTATTAGGTATACATTAAATAGCTTTTGTAATTAATTGTGGTGGCAGGGCTCTTTGCAGAGTCCATCTGGGGAAATACCATACCTTAGCCAGTTATGCTACTGCGAAGCAGTTATGTCTAAAGATCACTGTGTTTCGGTTTGAAGGGCAACGTTTCCAGAGAAATTACATAGAGATAAAACATCTAAAATCTCTAGGTGATTACCGCAGTGCAGTGCTAGGTTTTGATTTGGCTTCTTCATATTCCAATAGTTGCGTGATACTGTGGTGTTATGGGCATGCTCTCCTCAACCATAGCCATCGCCATAGATGCTCGAACTAGGTAGAAGTAACTTTGAGAGTGAGGCTATGAGAAGAATCCAGTTGGGCTGGGCAGCATTTGGAAAACTTCGTCGAGTCTTCTCGTCATCCATTCCACAAAGTCTCAAGACAAAAATGTATAACCATAGCGTTTTACCCGTTATGACCTACGGTGCTGAAACGTGGACACTGACAGTGAAAATGGTCCGTAAGCTCAAAGTCGCTCAGCGAGCTATGGAAAGGGCTATGCTTGGGGTTTCTCTGAGGGATTGCATCCGGAACGAAGTAATTCGTCAGAGAACTAGAGTCACCGACATAGCTCAGCGTATTAGCCAACTGAAGTGGCAGTGGGCCGGACACATCTGTCGCAGACCCGATAGCCGCTGGGGCAGACGGGTTCTGGAGTGGAGACCGCGAATCGGTAAACGTAGTGTAGGACGTCCTGAGACTAGATGGAGTGACGATATTCGAAAGGCTGGTGGCGGTTGGAGAAGTAAGACCGAGGACCGGGCTGAGTGGCGTATCATAGGGGAGGCCTATGTCCAGCAGTGGACGAATGCAGGCTGATGATGATGTGGTGTTATGGGCAGGCGTGTTATCTTACCATCACGCACATGTCCTGCTCGTCTCATCACTCTGCTCCTTATCTCCCGGATTTTTGCGTGGGCGTTGTACTAAAATCGTCGGCCACATTTGGCCGTTTGGGGAACTTCGGGTAAATATAAAAAAAAAAAAATTAGCAGGGTCTCGTGGTTTTACCCGTGTAGTTCTTTTTCCCGTTACATCCTCGCAATCAGAAGTAGTCTATTTACCATCAAACTATAGTCTAAGCTGCAACCGTCTGAACGTGTTCCGAATTGCAACATAGACAGTTATGGCGTCCGACGGGATTGAACAACCTCCAAACATTTTAACTTCGATATTTATGATATTTGTATGATAAAGTGACGGGGAAAGCAAGATAGATACTGTTTATTGACACACCAAAAAAATGATACAAAGCAAAAAAATAATAAACAAAAAATAATAAATATAATATAAAAAGTAAATTAGTGCGACAGCGGGCGGCCTTATCACTAAAAGCGATCTCTTCCAGGCAACCTTAGGGCGGACGAGATGGGACGAGCAGGGCATATGCCTGACCGTAAGACACGCACATGTCCATAACAGCAAAGTAGCACACAGCTATAGGAACATGAAGAGTCCAAATTCGTTATCTTGCAATGCACTTTACGCGACAGATTTAAAATGAACCAGCAACTGACCCAGCGAACTTCGTACCACCATACTTTGTTTCCGTCAACATTTTCTACATATTCCGCTATACAAACCTTGTCCTGACAATTAATTACGAATCCATAAAACGTAAAAAGAATCATCCAATTTGGTGGAGTTATTCAAAAGTTATAAGAACACATACATTTTGAAGATTCACTTTGATTTATATGTACAGATATGATTTATTTCTAACTAGCTGAACCCGCTACTTCGTTCGCGTAAGCAGATGTTACTGACTTATACATTAATTAGAAGTATCGTACGTCAAATATTTGGATAAGAAGTCATTGACCTTTGAGTTTGAGTGAATTTGTTTTTCCACACAAAAATTTATTTAATTTTATCATCTTTATTTTTCTTTTTTTAAACAAAATCAAACATACTTAGTAAGGTTTCGTAGTATCGAACATAGCCGCAAGTGTTAAGTTTGTAGGATTTTTATAGGATACATTATGAAAAGTCTGAAGCTAATGTGCATGATCTGATACCTACTTACCTATTTCTTTTTATCCGCAAACTGTTTTCTAGCTGTTACCCGCGACTTAACCGGCGTAAAATTCTGAGCGAAGCCTGTGTGGAATCAAAATAATTAAAATTTTGAGTTTTAATTATATTCAAGCAAGTTGAACCCGTAAATTCCTAGTGAAATGTTAATGTATGAATTTAATTGTAGGTAACACAGAAAACAATCAAGAACGAAAGAATCCAAATTCGGCATCATAATCCTTTTAGCAGCAAAATCTTATTAGTACAATTTAGAATACCAGTAACGCCACCTAGTGATGAAAGAAAAAATACATACCACAATAGCAAAACATCGATTTAAATGGCCTTTAGTGCTTTTAGATTTAAACTGGCGTTAGCGCCGTCTAATGAGAATATTATGTTGCTTGTTATTTTGATTGTGAACGCAAATCACCTATATTATCTACGCCAAAACGGGTGGCATATATTTTTCATTTTTGGCTTTTACCTTACCATCACATCAAGTTCCTTACGAAAATATATACCTACTTCTGTTAATATGGCGTTAAATTAAAGTATAGACTTATTAGCCCATGTGAAATTTTAGACTCTAAACTATATGTGTTTCGTATGTCAACCCATATCGTTGTGCCGTTTTGACGTGATAGTTAAAATTTGTTTCCATAGGGCCCATGCTTCTTTTCAGGTTGATAGGTAATAAATACATAAATGTGGTATTTCAGACTATGAGTTATCTCTGTTTCAATTTTCTACCAAATTTGCTTAGTCTTTCCTACGTCACAGTAACCTATAAGTAACCGATTTGCTATTTCTGAGTTCAAATTACGTGTGTTTCGAATTCCATCCGAATATGTTCAGCCGTTCCAACGTTGTCCTGTAAATATTATGAATGTCACTGTTTGGATGTTTGTTACTTAATCATGGCGAAACGTATCAAGTGATCGGGTTGAAATTTGAAATAGAATTAGATTACAGTCTGGAAGAACACATAGGCTAAACATTACCTATGTATAAGTACTCTATGTATTACTTAAGCTAAACCAAGAATGTGTCTTTATTTTTAACTCGATACATTCAGCCGTTCCAACGTAAATGAATAGTTAAAGCGTCTACCTGTGACGGGTACGTTATTAGTATCGAGCAAGAAACGGTAAAAAATCAAGTTTGTTGTATGGGTGCACTTAAATATTTATTTTATTTTTAGTATTTTTTGTTAAAGCAGCAATAGAAATACATTATCTGCGAAAATTTCAACTGTCTAGCTATCACCGTTCTTGAGATACAGCCTGGTGACAGACGGACGGACGGACGGACGGACGGACGGATAACGAAGTCTCAGTAATAGGGTCCCGTTTTTACCCTTTGTGTACGGAACCCTAACAACTGTCTGCTTCGGTCACCGAAGCTTGTTGAACACTGCCTTTACCTAAATTTTAAACAGTATTTGGATTGAAATAATACGTTTTCTAATAAGTTACGGCTGCTCTAGTAAGTTACAGCTGACCTAGTCGGGAGAACGCCGACTGTCGATCCGGAGACCCAGGGTTCAAAACCACGCGCACCACTATCTTTTCAGAGTCATGTTCGTAATGCCGGTAATTAAAACGGTGAAGGAAAACACCATGAAGAAACCGAAATCTACCTATAATCTAAGTTCTAAGTCATATCTCATCCATCAACCGACACTGGGCCAGCGTAGTGGATTATAGCCTATATATTGTCTCTCTCCTTGCGAGAGAAGGCCCTTAAGGAAATCTAAGCTGATTTTAGTTTTTTGTTGATAATTGAAAAACTACCTCCCTGTTTTCGATATCTAAGATCACCTCTGAAGTATTTTTACCAAACAAAAAGGAATTATCAAAATCAACTAACAATTAGCGGAGTTATCGCGTAAAATAAAACCAAATAAAAACATGCAACCCGATTGAGAGCATCCTCCTTGTTTGAAGTCGATTATAACCCAATGATGTTTGTTTTTCCACACAAAATATATTTTTGACAATTATTTTGTCATCCAAGACGACGCGACGCGATCACGTGGGCACTTTCTAGAATCTAGAATCTAGATATTCTGTGGATCGTCTGTGATACACAGAATACTTAGAAGTTAGTATGTACCGAACGCGCCGCGCGTGTCGTTATTATTTAATGTTTGTGTAATTTCCGAACCAACAAACCGATATTGTTAAAATTTTGACGGGACAATATAAAATGTGTTCTTTCTAATAAAAAAAATTAATGAAATTAAACAACGCAAACATGAGTAACAACCAAATACACATTCTGACTTTCACCCCCTCCCGCAAGAAAACCGATCAGAATTTGGGGATCAAAAGTAGCCTACAGCAATGTCCTTAGTATAAACTAAAATCATGCCAAGTTTCAGCTGAATTGAATCAGTAGTTTCGGCGTGATGCGTGATCCCTATACAGAAAGACAGACAGACAGACAGACAGACAGACATGAAAGAAAAAAAATGCAGTTTCGCCATCAGTATCGACTATGGAGAGCCCCAAAAAAAACATTTTCAAAATATCTTCAATGTACAGAATTCGACCCGTTACAGTTTTATTATAAGTATAGATAATGTAATTTTTCATCAACACTACCTTTCAAACTGAATACAGTGATGTTTGCGCATTATATAATTTATAAACTATTTTAACATTGTCTTCGTCTGATTCTTTCGCCAAATAAGGGTTTTAATAATTGTTTGGCCACGTTAATATTATTATTACCGTGGTTTGGCTAAAGGGCCGGTCAGGTTCATTTAATTCGTCTGGTCCTTTCGCCATAAATAAACTACTTTTTGGCTAAGTTTCAGGTTTATTTGTGGCTTAGTTGTATAAAAGCATCCGCTCCCATAACGACCGTCTCCCCACGCTGGCAGTGGGCTCGCGTGCTCTACATAACACGGTCCTGAATTAATACTAACAATTACCCGGCCAGCACGCACAAAAAACGAACAAATTACAGCTGTGCGTGATATAACAATGTTTTAAGATAGGTCCGCGTCTGACCGTTAACTACTTATATGTTTTTTGAAGTTAAAACTTCTTTTGGCATACCACATAGAGATTTTCCGTGGGCTGTAAATAAAAAGTGGGTCACGAGCGCAGTGCAGTGCTAGGTAATGATTTGGACTCTTCATGTTCCAATAGCTGCGTGTCACTGTACTGTTACGTGGCAGGCATATTGCTTAGCATCTGGCACATGTACTGTCGTCTTGTCATTCCTTATTTAAAAAAAAAAAAAAATGGTTGCCTGTAAAGTCGGTATACGGGCGAAAATTTTACGTGACAACGACTTTGAGTGGTAAAATAATTTTACGGAAGGGACGCGTGCCTTTCACTTTTTATGTCTGTCTCTCTCGCTCTTAGGCGGGCTAACCATGCCCGAGTGGAAGGGACGCGTGCCTCTCACTCGCTCTCGTTGTGAGCGCATAACGTGAGCGGAGCGTAACGCAGTTTCTTGAAGTGTCACCCGGCAAACCAATTTATAAGACGTTGTCACGTCAAAACCCAAGCGTCTCGTTCGTAAATGAAAAAATCTTCGAGTAAACTCGTATATTCACGCCCTCCGGTTTCACCCGCTTAGTTTCCAAAGTGAGCGATCAAATTCTGAGTTAAGTATTAGTTTTCATTTTTATCGGCAGCCCCTATGACTGCCATATTTTTTTTTACTTTTGTCGCGCCGTCCGCAATTTTTATCGTAGGGTGATCCGTACCGCTGTGAAGTGACAGATTCAATATTACTTTAACCAGTTATATAGAACTAGATGTCCGCCCCGGCGTTGCCCGTGGTACATTATATAGTACTCATCAGGATCCCGTCATATACAACGGTTAAAGAATGACTGAAATCGGTTCAGCCATTCCTGAGAATAACGCTTTCAAACAAAACACCTCTTAAGCTACCTGCTACGTCATCTGTCGGAAATTGGTTGTACCAACTCAGATAAAAAAAAGGATTAGCAAAGGTTTTATATTCCAGAGGTATGTAATCTGTGATATTAAATGACGCAATCTTAGACACATGCTGTCATGTGTCATGTCAAAGCAAGAAACGTACGAAGACTCCTGAAAAGGAATATTTTTTCCCAATTTTGTTACATTCTTGATTCATTCTCTATTAATAGTAGCGCTATTTTCTATAGCCTAAAGCCTTCCTCGATAAATGGACTATCCAATAGATAAATAATCTTACAATCCGGGCCAGTACTTCCCGAGATCCTAGCGTTCAAACAAACAAACAAACTCTTCAGCTTTATAATATTAGTATAGATAACTGGTAAAAGTAATATTGATTCTTCAACCTGTTATCTATACTAATATTATAAAGCTGAAGAGTTTGTTTGTTTGTTTGAACGCTAGGATCTCGGGAAGTACTAGTCCGAATTGAAATATTCTTTTTTTATTAGATAGTCCATTTATCGAGGAAGGCTATAGGCTATAGAACATAACGCTACTATCAATACAAGCGGAGCATGAATCAATAATGTAAGAAAATCGGGAAAAATATTCCTTTTGAGAGTTTTCGTACGTTTCGTTTTGACTTTGACATGACAGCATGTGTCTGAGATTGCGTCATTGAATATCACAGATTACATACCTCTTGAATATAAAACCTTTGCTAATCTCTGAGTTGGTACGACCAATTTCCGACAGGTGGCGTAGCAGATAGCTGAAGAGGTGTTTTGTTTGAAAGCGATATTCCCAGGAATGACTGAACCGATTTCAATCATTCTTTCACCGTTGTATATGTACGGGATCCTGATGAGTGTATAAATGTACCACGGGCGATGCCGGAGCGGGCATCTAGTATATCATAACTGGTTGAAGTAATATTGATTCTTCGACATGTTATTCTATAAAACTGGTTAAATTAATAAGTAATCTACAAACCTCGCTGTGTTCCATGTTTCCAGTGAAATTACAGAGCACAGATAAATCGTTTTATATCTATTGGTGATAAGTGCAGGTTACCAGGTTATGATTTGCAATCGTTGATACTGCGCTGTTAAGAGCAGGCGTATTTCTTACCATCAGGCATGTCCTGCTCATCTCAATCCTGTACGGGCTTCTAGTTGACTAAAATACTGACTAGAAGAGAAAATACTGCAATATAAAGAAAATTAGCAGTCATAGGAACTGCCCATAGAAGTGAAAACATATAACTCAGAATTTAATAGCTTACTTTGGAAACAACGCTGTTGAACCTAGAGCGTGGCCTTGACCATGGCCATCCGTGATGAAAAAATAGAGCGTCACGCTAGAATTCAATTCACGCCCACGAAAAATCTGTCTGAGGCGCGCCAAGAGAAGTTTTCACTTCAAAACTTATGACTTCGTGTTAAGTACTAAAAAAGCACTAATGTTGCACAATACTGCACTAGTATAGCAATACACTGCTATTACACGTGTCGGTAACGGGAACTCACAATAATTCAACCACTGCTCCGCCACCGCTCCGACGCTACGCCGCTGACGTATGCCAGTGACGCCAACCCATAACATTTTTCCCCTACCAAAAAAGTACTCAAAGCGGGTCCAAAAGTTTCCTCTTCAAAAAGTGTGCTATACTGTAAAGCGGCACGGAACCCATATATGGTCTCGGCGCAGGGTATGTGAAAATATTATATTAAAAAAATAGAATCTACCCTCAAAATATTTTAGGTTAGTTTAGACTCTAAACTTTAGAGAAAACAAATCACAGGTGAAGGTTTATAATTTTTTTTTTGCGGCAGCATAGAAAATACTGTAAAGTAGTGAAATAGATGAATAGAATTTGTCTGGAAATTTGGTTTTAATAACAGGCATAATAAATTTAGTTTTATAGGTACCGCTAATATTTAGTACTCAACATATTTCATCTTTATTAAACTGTAATAGCTCTATTAATAATTCTCAATATAATTGCAAAGCGGCGCCCAGCGATGGTCGAAAACTAGTCTCTACGTAAACCGGGGTACAAAGGAAACGAGTAATAAAGGGCACTAGGGATGTGATTGTCCGAATATTTGCTCACATCCGAATGAATGCTGAAATTCGAAAAGTTTATTCGATTGTTTTGCAATTGATAATATCAGAATTTGTAATCTATACTAATATTATAAAGCTAAAAAAGTTATTTGTTTGAACACGCTTATCTTGGGAACTACTGGATCGATTTAAAAAGTCTTTCACTGTTCTTTCATACGTACATAATCATATGCCATAGGCTATATTATATATGTACCACGGGCGAAGCCGGGGCGGGCCGCTAGTTATATATAAAATATATATAACGTTAGATAGATAGATAGATGATACTCTTTATTTTCCACAATACAAAAAACAGTATACAAAACGATATATCCTTAAAGCTAGTGAAACAAGTGGCGACCTTATCGCTAAAAACGATCTCTTACAGGCAACCGAAGGATGGAGAAAAAGATGAAATAGAGTTAGACGGGGTTAGGGTACAGTGTGACTTAAGGTATTTTATAAACTTATATATTACTGTGTTCCGGTTTGAAAGGCAATGTTTCCAGATAAATTACAGGGCTTAGAGATATAAGATCTTAGATCTCTGGGTGACGAGCGCAGTGCAGTGCTAGGTAATGATTTGGACTCCAATAGCTGCTTGTCACTGTGCTGTTATGTGTCAGGCATGTTGCTTACCATCAGGCACATGACCTGATCGTCTCGTCACTCTATATTTAAAAAAAAAATAAAAAAAAATAATCATAAATTATAATACTTGGCATACTTCGTTTATTAACGTTATATTAACGTTATTATCAAATAAATTAACTTATTATATTTGAAATGTAAAAGTTAGAATGTTTTCATTTTTTATTATTTATTGGTTAAATAAATTACGTAATCACGTCGCAATGGCTAAACAGATTTTGTTGAAATTTGAAATACAGTTAGATTTTAGAATATATAAAACAAAGACTATGGATGGAATGGAAAATACGTTAATAAAACCGTGGAGCGCTGCTAGTAAGCATCATAGTATCACTAAGAAAAAATAGATTTTAACTAGTGGTCCGTGCCGGTTTCGCTCGGATATTGTCATTTAAATACTCTTAATTGCAATGAAAACTATCATATCAATCAAGGTGGATAAAACTGCAAACCGCGTGTAAATTTGAATATAAAGGTTATGAATATAAATTAAGATATCAAATTGCATTGTTGTTTGTTTGTAAATGTAAACCCAAAATAACTAGACCTTTCATAAAATGAATCATCAAAATAATTAGATTTCAAAAAATCCTTTATAAACTTTATTGTACGTTAAAACTAACTAATACAAGTTATAAAGTTATTCGAGTTAAATAAGAAATCTCTACGTAAATTATAGTAATGTGACTCAAAATATAATTAATGGACCTATAAAATACCTTACGTCGCGTGCGCTGCCAAAATTATTGATGATGAAACTAAATATACTACGACTATGTAAAACACATAATTATCGGGGCTAAAGTCACAACACTGTTCAACAATAAAATTATTTATGTAAAGTTAATTGTTTTTAATTCAAGTAGCTGAATAAAATAAAATAGACGATTATAATTTAGGTAGTATATAGTAAATGTATTATGCCAAAAATGTTTGAAGTTATTACAAAAAACTTTACCACTTAGTGAGTGCCGGCAGAACTATAGGAACGTCTAGGGTCTAGGATATGGAATTACCTGAGTGAATATTCTCCTATGGGTACAATCGTGTTGTCTTTAAATCCAAAATGAATCTATTTTTTCTAGCTAAGCACGCTTCATCGTCGGACGCATCATCGCTTCATCAGGCGAAATGACGGACAAGTATAACCCTATAAAAGCTAAAAAAACTTATTGTATGTTCATAATAATTGTATAACCTCTGTATATAAGGCGGTTTGTCTAAAACAGTTACAGTGTAAGGAGTTCTTTTGAAAATGTACCTAAACAAATGTAGAAAAACAAACCTGTTTTTCGACTAATTGACGGGTAAACCGTAAACTTATAAGTAAATAACTACGGCTTTGTTTTAATTGTTATTCTTATCTCTAAACATGGATCTGTAGCTACATCTGTGGAAACACAATATTCTCGTATTTACAAACTTAAATATAGAAATGTTTATGATAGTGTTAAGTACTGTGAGTTCTATTGTTTTGTCCCACTTCAAAATACTTCCGACACGCCTAGTGCTAGGCAATGATTTGGACTCTTGATATTCCAATAGCTGCGTGTCACTGTGCTGAACAGGCATGTTGCTTACCATCAGGCACATGATCTGTCCGTCTCGTTACTATATATAAAAAAAGTAATTAAGTAATGAATTGTATTGAAATTTAACTGAAAATTTTCTCTCGCGATTTTTTCGGGAGCAGACATTCGTATTCGCTGACGTTCTCGACAGCATAAAATACTCGTCCCATCTCTAAAGGGGCACCTCTTTGAGCCGGTTTTGAGACCTAGACGTAATTTGTCAAAATGGCGTGCCCTGTACAAAGACCACGTACATTATAATGGACAAATAATTGGTTATACAATGCGGCTCGTTTGTCAGTCTGGATTATTTTTGTGACTATGCACAACTAATGTCTTGTGAATACAAAAAGGGTTAAAGTAAGGGCGACCTTATGACCTTACGATGGTAAACCCCTAAGAAGTCTTACAGTTGAAACGGTAATGCTATACAGTTAAATGAGTGTATATGTGTGTGTAACCTTTTCACACGAATAGTTATAAAAGAAAAATGGGTCTACAATGAGTCCTACTACTACATCTCTATATAATAAAAATGTTATGTTGGTTTATGTACGCTTCAAAAACTCAAAAAGTTCTGCACCGATCAAGCTGAAATGTTAAAATGATAATATAATCCGCATCAAAGATTTTATTTACCTAATTTTTGCTTCACAATGTCCCACAGCGAAGCGTGGCAAGGTACAGTAGTTAATAAAATAAACCTGACAGCATTCTTACCATGCTCACTTTACACGTAGTATACTAGTATTGCTTATTATCTTGTGTGACTAAGGGAGTCAGTTTAATAGTGGAAGAAGGGGGAGGTTCTACACCATTGCCTATGATTTATGTGTTTTACCGCTAATCGTAAAGTGTAAATATTAATGTATTGCGGCTTCAATGTCTACGTTTATGGTGAAATCAAAAGTTGAGGAGCTCTATGATCTTCAGATGAGAAGCAAAACGCAGCGGTTTGAACACTGTGTTAAAAATTCTGCGTGCAACTGTACATACTAAATTCCTATTAATATTTTATATTATATCACTAGCTTTAAGGATTTGTCATTTTGTATATTGCATTGACTTGTATACCTACTTGTATTTAACCCTCTACACACGAGCTCTAAAATCAGATGAAATTACGTAAAACTAGTGGGGAGGATCCTACATCGCACCATAAACCACCAATCATATGGTGCGATGTAGGCTCCTTTCCACTTCTTATACGTCATTTCCTCTGATTTTAGGACACGTGTGGGGAGCGTTTTATATACTTTGAAATCACTGGTACCAATATTGTTTTTTGTTTTGTGGACTATAATGAGTATCTATCTCTCTATCTATATCTATATCTCTATCTCTATCTATAAAATATTATGAAAAATGTTTTTTATTTTTATTTTTGGATACATGTTGCTCATTCACGTCGAAGGGTCTGATCGAATCGGGTTGAAGTTTGAGTATGTATAGTTTGGAATAGCACATAAGCAACTTTTTATGATGAAAAAACCAAGGGAAAGGGAACTACGCGGGAAAAACCACGGAGCGCTGCTAGTATGTGCACATATAGTGCGGTCACATTAACTCCAAGCATAAGAAAATAGAATTAACATATATAGTAGAAATTTATCTTTTTTATAGATGATGATTCGGAACTAAGCAGGATTCCGACTCGCACTTGGCCGATATATTTGCACATCGTACTTGAGCGCCAAAATGGCGTCTCATGGTCAAGCGTCTAGTTAATGTGACCGCTTTGTACTTTCACAGCGGTGTCGCAAAAGGCTTGTTCGCATTAGGCTAGTAATTTAGCCTAGTGGCGAGTAATTTAGCAACTAAACGTGTATGAACAGTGAAAATTTAGTCGAGTAGTTTAGGAAGTGATTTAGTCGAGTCAATCCATTTTGTTCTATTTTCAACGGGCGATTAGCACCCCCCACCACGCGTTCGTTGCGAGCGGTGTGCTCATTGGCTCGCCGATTAAACAGGTTCGAACTCGTCGAATTAGTCTGGAGAGAAAAATAACTTCAAACAATTTTCCAAATATACGAAATTATCTGTGGAATAACTTGTTTGTCTAGCTAGCAAATTAGTCTAGTAGAGAGTAATTTAGTAGCTAAAATACTCGCTACTATTCAAAAATCGTTCGCACCGTGCTTTAGTGCAGTTCACAAGTGAGTAGCGTTTCGCGACATGAAGATCCTACAACGCATTTGTTTGAAGTTATTTTCTCTCCAGACTAATTCGACAAGTTCGAACCTGTTTAATCGGCGAGCCAATGAGCGCACCGCTCGCAACGAACGCGTGGTGGGGGGTGCTACTCGCCCGTTGAAAATAGAACAAAATGGATTGACTCGACTAAATCACTTCCTAAACTACTCGACTAAATTTTCATTGTTCATACACGTTTAGTTGCTAAATTACTCGCCACTAGGCTAAATTACTAGCCTAGTGCGAACAAGCCTTTAGGGTAGCAAATTAGTCTAGTAGAGAGTAATTTAGTAGCTAAAATACTCGCTACTATTCAAAAATCGTTCGCACCGTGCTTTAGTACAGTTCTCAAGTGAGTAGCGTTTCGCAACATGAAGATCCTACAACGCAATAAAATAAATGAATGAATAATTATAATCTTATCGAATCGTAATGGCTATTTTAGAAGAGGTGAATGAGGAAATTTGTGTGACCAATAAAATAAGTTATTCCACAGACAATTTCGTATTTACAAAATTGTTTGAAGTTATTTTTCTCTCCAGACTAATTCGACAAGTTCGAACCTGTTTAGCCGGTGAACCAATGAGCGCACCGCTCGCAACGAACGCGTGGTGGGGGTTGCTACTCGCCCGTTGAAAATAGAACAAAATGGATTGACTCGACTAAATCACTTCCTAAACTACTTGACTAAATTTTCAGTGTTCAGACACATTTAGTTGCTAAATTACTCGCTACAAGACTAATATACTAACCTAATGCGAACAAGGCTTAACGGTAACAGTGTTGAGAGTTCAATTATTTTTCCCAACTCAAAAATATTTCCAGTTTAAAAAGATTAAATAAAACTCTAGGTAAATAGTCACTGCCTGCACTAGATACCTGTAACATTAGACGCATCGTTAGTGCATCTTTCCCTTTATGACGCGGCTAGCCCTTAGCTTGAAATACACTCTTACCCAGCATTTTCTATGACGGTAACTCTTACTGGCTTAATGAAGTGATAGCACTACGCTACTCTCGTCGAGTTGATACCTTTTTTATATAAAGAGCGAAGAGACGAGCAGGACATGTGCCTGATGGTAAGCAACATGCCTGCCACATAACAGCACAGTGACACGCAGCTATTGGATCAAGAAGAGTCCAAATCATTAGGTACCTAGCACTGCACTGCACTCGCCACCCTTACCCGATCAAAGATGTTATATCTTTAAGCCCTGTAATTTCTCTGGGTACATTGCCCTTCAAACTGGAACACAGTAATGTTTGCACATTACTATTTGGCTGTAGAGTTACTGGCAATGGTGTTAGGTGGTGTTAGACCAAAGCAACTCAACCAATAAAAATAAAACTCACTTGTTGTAGTAATGTTGATGGAAATAAAGTAAAAAAGTCACAGTTTGATTATAGGTGACATTACATGCCTGATTGCGGTGAAGTTAGAGCCACTGTATGTGTTGAAAACATCATTATATATAACATAATGAAAATATATCTAACTTACTATTTAAGTATAATACATCACTGACAGTGAACAATAATTATGCCACCTACATAACTAATGATATTACACAAGTCTGTGATGCGAAAAGAAAAGATGGTTCCATACCAAAGTTTAGCTATAGGAGTTTTAAATCCAAATACAGTATTTTTAAACCCTGTACAAAGGTATTATTAGTCACCCAGTCAATTTATTCTAGAATAGGTTAGGCGTTATAAATGTAGATGAAAAGATTAAAGTCCTATTAACTGCTATAACCGAGTTCCATAAAAGGCGTCCATAATGACGAAACGGCCTGCCGTACCCACTACGTAACTAGATTCTGAATCACTAACTTAATCGAGTATTTTAATAATTTTATGATCAAACTAAAACAAATTCCTTTATATGGTATCCAATTTCTGAGTATATATATCGGTGCAATATTTAAATTATTTGGTGTTAAGGCATTAGGTTCGTTGGGTCCCGGCCCCAATCATCTCATCTCATTTTCAAAAACCTTTCGCAGACTATGTTAATTATGACCAAATGATGACAATAATTCGGCTGATTGTGGTAGTATTATCATTCAGCGTGATAATGCCGCCAGTATGATCAACTCTTTTGACTGCTAGTGGCTGTAGTCTTAATTATATCTTCTTGTGGCTTGCGTTGTCTGAGTGAGTATTTTCTGATGAATATATGAATGTTATATCATCATCATCAGTCTCATATTTATAGGTTAATATTTATTAATTTATATAGTTATATAAATATGTAGTAGTATTATTAAATTAATGTCGCTTACCCCGCCTATGAGTGTATGTAGGTTATTTCACTTTTTGCTGGATGCCCGGAAGAGATTGGTCTTAGCAATGAGGCCGCTACTTGTGGCACTAGTTAATAAGTGTTTATTTGTAACATTTTAATTTGTTTGTGTCGCAATAAAGAGTTTCTATTTATCTATCTATCTCTCTGTCATCAGCAGCTTATGTTCGTCAATTGTTGGACATAGGCCTACCTCATAATACGCCACTCAGCCCGATCCTTAGTCTTACGTTTCCAACCGCGACCAGCCGTCTTTCGTACATCGTCACTCCATCTAGTCTCAGGGCGTCCTACGCTATGTTAGTGTTATATATGTACTCTTAATCTGTCGGTTTCAAACGAGTTACGGCGGCGCATTGTGGGGTGCATTGCCACTTCAAGCGAGATGGCGATCAAGTAGAAATCTATCATCGCAAAAATGGCAGCTACAACAAAAAAGGCAGGGACTACAGATATAAGTAGAATCTATTAACTTAGAATTTGACCTTTCATTTGATACCCATATTGAGGTAGGCTGTGAAGAAATATTTTGTCCGCCATCTTGTGGAGGTGACCATTTTGAATCGATATTGACCAAACACAGCTAAGAACACCCGCACGAATATCTATCTTCAAATAAAAAAAAACCGCATCGAAATCGGCCCACCCGTTTGAGCTCTACGGTGCCACAGACAGACACACACACAGACAGACAGACAGACAGACAGACAGATGATAGGCAGACAGACAGACAGACAGACAGACAGACAGACATCGACGTCAAACTTATAACACCCCTTTTTTTGGTCGGGGATTAAAAAGGAAACATCCTTTTGGAAATTGTGTTTCTAATCTATACTTATAATAAAACTGTAATGGGTCGAATTCTGTACATTGAAGATATTTTGAAAATTTTTTTTTTGGGGCACTCCATAGTCGATACTGATGGCGAAACTGCATTTTTTTTCTTTCATGTCTGTCTGTCTGTCTGTCTTTCTGTATAGGGATCACGCATCACGCCGAAACTACTGATTCAATTCAGCTGAAACTTAGCATGATTTTAGTTCATACTAAGGACATTGCTGTAGGCTACTTTTGATCCCCAAATTCTGATCGGTTTTCTTGCGGGAGGGGGTGAAAGTCAGAATGTGTATTTGGTTGTAACTCATGTTTGCAATGCTTAATTTCATTAATTCTTTTTTGTTAGAAAGAACACATTTTTTATATTGTCCCGCCAAAATTTGAACAATATCGGTCTGTTGGTTCGGAAATTACACAAACATTAAATAATAACGACACGCGTGGCGCGTTCGATACATACTAACTCCTAAGTATTCTGTGTATCACAGACGATCCACAGAATATCTAGATTCTAGATTCTAGAAAATGCCCACGTGATCGCGTCGCGTCGTCTTGTGTGGAAAAACAAACATCATGGTTATAATCGACTTCAAACAAGGAGGATGTTCTCAATCGGGTTGCATGTTTTTTTATTTGGTTTTATTTTACGCGATAACTCCGCTAATTGTCAGTTGACTTTGATAATTCCTTTTTTGTTTGGTAGAAAATACTTCAGAGGTGATCTTAGATATCGAAAACAGGGAGGTAGTTTTTCAAATATCAACAAAAAACTAAAATTAGCCTAGATTTATCTGTACTACACATAGTTATACCTTCTTATAAAATTTAGTCGAATGACAGAATTAAATTACCTGTCATTGAAGTAGATTTTTGTATTTTGGAGAAAACATATCAGCATAATAAGTAGCAGCATAAACAACCCATTAAATGTTCCCACTGCTGGGCGTCGGGGCCTTCTCTCGCAAGGAGAGAGACAAGGCTATAATCCACCACGCTGACCCAGTGTCGGTTGGTGGATGACATATGACTTAGAACTTAGATTATAGGTAGATTTCGGTTTCTTCACGGTGTTTTCCTTCACCGTTTTAATTACCGGCATTGCGAACATGACTCTGAAAAGATAGTGGTGCGCGTGGTTTTGAACCCTGGGTCTCCGGATCGACAGTCGCCGTTCTCCCGACTAGGTCAGCTGTAACTTACTAGACCAGCCGTAACTTATTAGAAAACGTATTATTTCAATCCAAATACTGTTTAAAATTTAAAGGTAGTATTCAACAAGCTTCGGTGACCGAAGCAGACCGTTGTTAGGGTTCCGTACACAAAGGGTAAAAACGGGACCCTATTACTGGACTTCGCTATCCGTCCGTCCGTCCGTCCGTCCGTCTATCACCAGGCTGTATTTCAAGAACGGTAATAGCTAGAGAGTTGAAATTTTCGCAGATGATGTATTTCTATTTCCGCTTTAATCATGGCGGAACGTATCAAGTGATCGGGTTGAAATTTGAAATAGAATTAGATTACAGTCTGGAAGAACACATAGGCTAAACATTGCCTATGTATAAGTACTCTATGTATTACGTAACAAACATCCAAACAGTGACATTCATAATATTTACAGGACAACGTTGGAACGTCTGAACATATTTGGATGGAATTCGAAACACACGTAGTTTGAACTCAGAAATAGCAAATCGGTTACTTATAGGTTACTGTGACGTCGGAAAGACTAAGCAAATTTGGTAGAAAATTGAAACAGAAATAACTCATAGTCTGAAATACCACATTTATGTATTTATTGCCTATCAACCTGAAAAGAAGTATGGGCCCTAAGGAAACAATTATGAACTATCACGTCAAAACGGCACAACGATATGGGTTGACATACGAAACACATAAGTAGTTTAGAGTCTAAAATTTCACATGGGCTAATAAGTCTATATTTTCATTTAACTCCATATTAATATAAGCATATATTTTCGTAAGGAACTTGATGTGATGGTAAGGTAAAAGCCAAAATGAAAAATATATGTACCTACCCGTTTTGGCGTAGATAATATAGGTGATTTGCGTTCAGAATCAAAATAACAAGCAACATAATATTCTCATTAGACGGCGCTAATGCCAGTTTAAATCCAAAAATCCATTTAAATCGATGTTTTGCTATTGTGGTATGTATTTTTTCTTTCATCACTAGGTGGCGTTACTGGTATTCTAAATTATACTAATAAGCTTTTGCTGCTAAAAGGATTATGATGCCAAATTTGGTTTCTTTCGTTCTTGATTTTTTTCTGTGTTACCTACAATTAAACTCATACATTAACATTTCACTAGGACTTGGCTTGGATTTACGGGTTCAACTTGCTTGAATATCATTAAAACTCAAAATTTTGATTCCACACAGGCTTCGTTCAAAATTTTAAGCCAGCGAAGTCGCGGGTAACAGCTAGAAAACAGCTTGCGGATAAAAAGAAATAGGTAAGTAGGTATCAGATCATGCACATTAGCTTCAGACTTTTCATAATGTACTTATCCTATAAAAATCCTACAATCTTAACACTTGCGGCTATGTTCGATACTACGAAACCTTACCAAGTACCTATGTTTGATTTTGTTTAAAAAAAGAAAAATAAAGATGATAAAATTAAATAATTTTTTATGTGGAAAAACAAATTCACTCAAACTCAAAGGTTTTTCAATGACTACTTATCCAAATATTTGACGTACGATACTTCCAATTAATGTATAAGTCTGTAACATCTGCTTACGCGAACGAAGTAGCGGGTTCAGCTAGTTAACTAATAAAAACTTAAAATAAATGAAAATACCAGTTACGCAGTAGATTCTAGTTGGTATTTAGTGTGACCCTGTGAAATTTGCTATTCTATGGAGTTATTCGTTTTGTAATTAAGTTATCGAAATGTTGCACAATGCATCACTTGTATCACCTTTGATAATTTGCCAGAGGTTACCTAAAGATAATTATATCTACTGCGATTACGCATGCGGATGACGCGGAATTTCATCCATTCAAATAGAGCTTAACCGTTGATATACATGCAAAGATGTGCCCTGAGCACCTTAAAATTGTTAACAAACTGCATATGTGTAGTGTAACGTGAGTGGTTTACGACTACCAATCTACTTGGCCTATAAAATCGGCGTGGTATGTCGTGGTTCTACTTATTTTGGTTGCTGAAAACGAATAGTGATAGGTAAAAACGTTCCTACAACTGACTAGAACGGAAAGATTGAGCTGTCTTCCCAACGATAACATAATTCTGTGCGCTTGAAGTTTGGGAGAGCACATCCATTGATTTATATCGATTAGTTTAACGCGCACAATCCGCTCCGCTGCTCATCTCTACATAAGCATGCCGGTGACTTCAACCCATAAAATGTACTAAAAAAAAAGGTCTCGATGCAGCAAAATAAGTTTTTACCTCTAAACAAAGCTTAGTTTCTTCACTTGTTGTATATACAAACAATTATTATATAATATCGTTAATAACAGCAAAACAGGCAAGTTATTACAATTCGCCATAGCCCGGGGGTCGGTAATCCCTTGGAATTGGTTTACAAGGCGCGCTATCGACGATTATGATGGGGGTTTATGGGAATTAGTACAAGCTTCTGTCACTTCTGTGGGATACATTTGGGATATAATCTGGAGTAATTGTTTATTTTCCTTCTTTAATGACTATTTATAAAGCGTTATAAGTTTTATCTGTCGGCATTGTAACTCCCTGACGGAAGAATGGATCAACTTTAAAAAAGGTCGGTTGTATGGTCTTTTATGTATGAAACGCGATAGTTCCACTAATTGTGAATCAAATTTGATTATCATTTTTTGTTTCCTAGGAAATTGTTCAGACGTGGCCCTAGGCGCGATCTTTTTACTCTTATAAGTTTATACTTGACTGCCATCTCGCCTATGCGACCTACGATGGAGCGTGTTTGCCTAGAAGAAACGGATTTACTCGCAATTTGAAGACACAAAGATAGTATCATCGGGAAAAAACCACTCAGGCAACGTATTCCAAAGAATTTACGTTCTTATTACAAAAGTAGAGTCAAATCTCATGTCTTTGGAAAAATGGTAAGGTGGTAAATTTTTTTATCGTAATCCGTGTGGCTGTTTTTGAAATATAAAGAGAAAATAAAAAAATAAGAATAAAAATTGTGAAATTTTAATCCGTTTCTGTTTTTTGGAGAAAATTAATTTACTCTACTTATATATTTTGAGATTTGAGACCACAAACTAATAGCCCGCCCAATATTTTTTTAGTTTGGTTTTTTTTTCTCTGTGATTTTTTAAAAAAAGAGTTTCAAATTCTTATTTTCAGCGTTAGGCATTCTTCTACTTCATCTTATACCTTTAAACGAGCAATTCTTGTAGGTATATATGTATATAATCTGAATCTTGGAAACGGCTCGAACGATTTAGATGAAATTATGTATACAGGGGATTTCGGGGACGATAAATCGATCTAGCTAGGTTTTATTTAAAAAAAAAATATTCGCTTTTTAGACAATGAAAAACTCCTACAAGAATACGATAACATATTTCGCCACTGTTCTTAAAGTCTAAATGGCTCAGACGGAATATGCTCGCCCTCGGAGTCAACAGGCCCCGGTTCGAATCCTGATGGTTACACTCAGGTCTTTTCTTTTTGTTCTTTTTTTTCTGGAAAAAATCGTTTACTTAGAGCCCTTTATAAACGCATTTAAACCGAGCAAAGCTCGGTCAACCAGGTACTGTATTTTGAACTAGCAGCGGCACGCTATTTCATTACCGTAGGTCATCGTCTCGTTTTTTTCCCGAGACAATACATAATCTATGTGTTATTCCCTACCATGCTATGACTAAGTACTAAATTTCATCTACCTTCAATAATTTTAGCGTGAAAGAGTTACAAACATGCATATGTTCATGCTTTCCTACAAACTTTGGCGTACCGATAAAAAGTTAACACGATTCACCAATTTTTTTATACCAGCAAAATCAAACTTTGACTGATATAAACATTCTCAGACTTCAATCGCGACCGATTTACATTCATCCCCATTCCGCAATTTATTTATGTTCTTCCCGAATTTTTTCAGGTCAAGTACGAAGCGAAATTGAAACGGCGTTACACAATATCCTGCGAGGTCGCGGTCGGATGCGCGCCGGATGTTTACTTACGAGTACCCGCGGAACCGGCGGACCCGCGTCACTTCCGGCTGCGCGGGTTAGGCAGGCTACAGAGTTGCGACCGGTACATAGTTGCGACCGGTGCAGAGTTGCGACTGGTGCAGAGTTGCGACCGGTGCAGAGTTGCGACTGGTGCAGAGTTGCGACCGGTGTAGAGTTGCGACCGGTGCAGAGTTGCGACCGGTGCAGAGTTGCGACAGGTGCAGAGTTGCGACCGGTGCAGAGTTGCGACTGGTGCAGAGTTGCGACCGGTGCAGAGTTGCGACCGGTGCAGAGTTGCGACCGGTGCAGAGTTGCGACCAGTACAGAGTTGCGACCGGTGCAGAGTTCCAGCTGGTTCAGAGTTGCTACTGCTTCAGAGTTGCGATCGCTGCAGAGATGCAATCGCTGTAGAGTTGCACCTAGTGCAGAGTTGCGACCGGCACATACTCGTAGTTGCGACTTACTGAGTTTGGGTAGTGCGATTTGAAGTTTACTTCCAATGATGAACATTTCTAGGATAATTTTGTTTGTGTAATAATAATGTGTCTTTCTTTACAGAAAAAATGCGTGTATTATCAAAAAAATATATGTTCGTCGTTATTTTTATTTGACCCCTTGTCTGTAGTTATGTGCAATAGCGTGTCAAGTTGTTTTGGCTTGCACCAACTGTAATGCATTCTCCTAACATAAAACAACATTATTCACATATCATAAGAATAATTTTTCACTGTGATTTAAAAAAACGTATGAAAAGAAAAAATACAAAAAGTCTCCGTCATAAGTCTTTGTTCTGGCGTACATCATTATAAAAAACACTGCATAACACATCATCAGGGTGGTATAAAATGGCACAGCTTTCTGAAATATGTTTGTGTTGTGCAATGTTCGAGAAGTACAGTAAAACCTTTTTAAAATGAATTTCTTCAAATTTAATCTATATATATAAAACTCAAAGGTGACTGACTGACTGACTGACTGACTGACTGACATAGTGATCTATCAACGCACAGACCAAACCACTGGAGGGATCAGGCTGAAATTTGGTACACAAG
The DNA here is from genome assembly GCA_017562165.1 of Ectropis grisescens. Lineage (NCBI taxonomy): Eukaryota > Metazoa > Arthropoda > Insecta > Lepidoptera > Geometridae > Ectropis > Ectropis grisescens. The sequence continues at coordinate 1,424,110 of CM029791.1, read as the reverse complement.
TAGATGTTATGACGTAGGCATCCGCTAAGAAAGGATTTTGATAAATTCTACCCCCAAAGGGGTGAAATAGGGGATGAACGATTGTATGAAACTTTTTATTCCTTGGGCATATTTGCATGAAATTTCATATAAATTGAGTTCGGCTAAAATCATGAAGTATTTAATACAAAGTTTATCGAAATTCAACCCTCAAAGGGGTGAAATAAGGGATGAAAGTTTGTATAGCAACGTTTTATTCCTAGGCATATTTGCATGAAATTTCATATAAATTGAGTTTGGCTAAAATCATGAGGTACGTATTACAGTTTTTATCGAAATTCAACCCTCAAAGGGGTGAAATAAGGGATGAAAGTTTGTATAGAAGCTTTTTATTCCTTGGGGATATTTGCATGAACTTTCATATAAATTGAGTTCGGCTAAAATCATGGGGTACGTATTACAGTGCTTATCGAAATTCAACCCTCAAAGGGGTGAAATAAGGGATGAAAGTTTGTATAGAAATGTTTTATTCCCTGGGCATATTTGCATGAAATTTCATATAAATTGAGTTTGGCTAAAATCATGAGGTACGTATTACAGCTTTTATCGAAATTCAACCCTCAAAGGGGTGAAATAATGGATGAAAGTTTGTATAGAAACTTTTTATTCCTTGGGAATATTTGCATGAAATTTCATATAAGGTGAGTTCAGTTAAAATCATGAGGTACGTATTACAGCGTTTATCGAAATTCAACCCTCCAAGGGGTGAAATAAGGGATGAAAGTTTATAGAGAAACTTTTTTATTCCTTGGACACTTGGACATATTTAGTGTGGCCAAAATAAAGAGTTATGTATCACATTTTTTTCAAAATTTAACCTCTAAAACGAGTTAAATAGGGGATGAACATGTTATAAATATTAACGCACCGGACAAACCATTAGAACATTCTTAAAATATTTCACACACGTATTATTTTTATAACGTAGGCAGCCACCAAGGGAGGATTTCTCAAAATTCAACCCCTAAAGAGATGAAAATGACTGACTGGCTGACTGACTGACTGACATAGTGATCTATCAACGCACAGCCCAAACCACTGGAGAGATCAGGCTAAAATTTGGTACACAAGTAGATGTTATGACGTAGGCATCCGCTAAGAAAGGATTTTGATAAATTCTACCCCCAAGGGGGTGAAATAGGGGATGAACGATTGTATGAAACGTTTTATTCCTTGGGCATATTTCCATGAAATTTCATATAAATTGAGTTCGGCTAAAATCATGAGGTATTTAATACAGAGTTTATCGAAATTCAACCCTCAAAGGGGTGAAATAAGGGATGATAGTTTGTATAGAAACGTTTTATTCCTTGGGCATATTTGCATGAAATTTCATATAAATTGTGTTTGACTAAAATCATGAGGTACTTATTAAAGCGTTTATCGAAATTCAACCTTCAAAGGGGTAAAATAAGGGATGAAAGTTTGTATAGAAACGTTTTATTCCTTGGGTATATTTGCATGAAATTTCATATAAATTGAGTTTGACTAAAATCATGAGGTACGTATTAAAGCGTTTATCGAAATTCAACCTTCAAAGGGGTGAAATAAGGGATGAAAGTTAGTATAGAAACTTTTTATTCCTTGCACATATTTGCATAACATTTCATATAAGGTGAGTTCGGTTAAAATCGTGAGGTACATATTACAGCGTTTATCGAAATTCAATCCTCAAAGGGGTGAAATAAGGGATGAAAGTTTGTAGAAAATCTTTTTATTTCTTGGACATATTTGCATAAAATTTTGTAGATATTGAGAACAGCCAAAATAATGAGTTATGTAGTACATTTACTTCCAAAATGTAACCCCTAAGAGGTAATATGACATTCTTAAATTGTCACATACGTATTCTTTTTATGACGTAGACATATTCACTAAGGATGGATTTCTCAAAATTCAACGCCTAAAGAAAGTAGGGAATTAAAGTGTGTATGAAACTTTTTATTTCGTATAAATTGAGTACGGCTAATATGTATTATAATGAGTTTTGTGTTTCGTGTTTTTTTTTTCAAAATACAGCGTCTAATGGAGTAAAATAAAGAAAGAAAGTTTGTGTGAACATTTTATTTCTAGCGACATATTTGCTTTAAACTTTTAGGATATGAGTACGGGAAAAATAATGAGCTATGTAATACAGAGTTTTCCTAAATTTAATCCCAAAGAAAGTATAATAGGGGATGAAAATATTATATTAACGCACAGGAGATAGGTACTTACATTTTCGCACATGTATTTATTTTATGAAGCAAGCAAGAAAGAAGGATATTTTTCAAATTCATACTACGTAATAGTGGATAAAATTTTGTACGAACTTTTTACCCCTTGGACATGTTCTAAAGACTATGACGAAGAGCTTTGACGGACTACTTTTGTTATAACAACGTCTAGGCTGAGCAAGGCGTTCACAGACTAAGTAGAGAAATACTCTAAGGCGTTGCTTGAATGGATTTTCATGATGATTACAACGCTGGTGTATACAAATTGAGACTGAATCGTTTTCTTCTAGGATAGCAAGCTCTACCGTAGACCGCATCATCACTTAACTTCAGGCGACATTGCGGTCAAGAGTAAACATATAGCAGTTAAAACATTTATTTGCATGAAAATTAAATTAATTAACCATGGCAAATGAGCGTATTAGTTTTCCAAAATTCAACCCCTGAGATAGTAAAATAGGGAATTAAAAATACAGATGAACGCATAAGCTACCCTTAGGCCAATTATAGACGAGCATTATTTATGTTATTATTTGACGCTCACGCTATCCAAGTAGGAATCTAAAATAAAAAACTTACTGAACGCGAGCGAAGCCGCGGGTTAAAGCTAGTTACAGTCTAAAAGTAAATTGTGCCTATTTGCATACACAAACTAGTGATGAGTATCGTTAAATTAAGTAATTTGAAAACAAACAAAATAATAAATAATATGAATTAAATAAAATGAAGTACATAAGTGGTTTGTGGCTTCAATGCTTACTTAAAACAAATAGACCGATGTTGACTTTATTTGTGTGCAAGCGTAATCGATGCAGATTTTATCTTTGATCAAAACATTTTTAATATTGTCCTTGTCTTATAATGAATGTGGAAATAACAAATGCGACCAAAAACCATATCGTTCGACAAATCGCAGTGCTTGTATCGCGCCTACTACTGCGTACAAGTCGCGTGCAGCGCACAAAAGAAACGATAAGTCCCAGCATTAAGGCAACCATGAAATTTAACGTAGAAATTAATGCAGGACTGCGGGTGCTTAACGGAGCATTGTCTTACAGCTTCCTCTGCCCCGACGGGAGCCGGCGTTCACTGCAACAGCTTGCTCTCAAATCCAGGCCATTGCGTTTTATTCAATGATTTTTTTATTGTTTTCTTTAGTTAGTGTAGTTTTCTTAGTGCAACCTCTCAAACTTTCATTAATTAGTGTAGGGTTAAGTTTTGTTTGGTTTACTTCTAGTTTTTCAATAATTCAAGAGTAACTAGTAAGTCTCCTTTGGTTAAGCACCGACTTCAAATAGATGACTAAGTAACGCTTATAATAATGATTTTAATTTGTTTCGCTTTTGAATGCCTATTTGTGGTCTTGGAGTCGGTTTAATTTTTTGTACGAAAATAGTTTATCGTCTATTAATGCAGGTTCGTAGTAAGCTTAGCATTCGTCCAATAGACCAGGGGTCACTGGTAAGCTTCCTTTAGTTTACTTCTTCTCTAGTAGTACAAGGGACATTGTCTCACAGTTACCTCTGCCCCTACAGGGGCCTGGCATTAACTGCTTGCTGTCGAATTCAGACCATTGCGTTTTATTCAATGATTTTTTAGTGGTCTTTGGTTTCTCAGTACAACCTCTCAATACCTCGTTTATTAGGGTCACTTTAAAATATTCTTTGGTTTACCTCTCGTCTATTAGAGCAAGAGACATTAGTGTTGTTTAGTATATCTTTCATACATAAGTGAAAGGGTCACTAGTAAATTTTGTTTGGTTTAATTTTCGTTTGTAGGGCAAAGGTCCCTTGTAACTTTTTTTTAGTTTACCTATCATCTTACTACCTATGACTGCCCTAGTGGCTTAGTTGGTAGCAGCTCTGCCTGCGAAGCCGAGGGTCGTGGGTTCGATGCCCACCCAGTGCAAATATTTGTTGTCAAATGTTTGCAATGTGTCTGGGTGTTTCTATGTATAATAAGAATGTATATAAAACTATATAAGTAGTATATCAGCTATCTGGCTGCCATCACACAAGCTTTGCTTAGTTTGGGGTCAGATGGTGTTGTGTGGGAATTGTCCACCAATATTTATGTAAAAAAAAAACTATTAGAACAAAACACGAGCCATTAGTACATTCCCTTAAGTAAATCTTTTGTTAATAAGTGCAGTATTACTAGTAAGTGTTATTTAATTTACCTCTCGGCTGTTACTTCAGTAATAGAGCCATTAGTAAGTTTTATTTATAGTATCTTTCGTTTATTAGTGCAGGGGTCCCTAGTAAGATTCCTTTAGTTTACCTCTTGTCTAGTAGTGCAAGGACTTAGCTTACTGCTTCCTCTATCCTGTTGGGAGCCAGGTGTTTAACTGCAACTGCTTGCTCTCGAATCCAGGTTACTCCGTTTTATTCAATGATCTTTTTAGTGTTTCTTTGGTTTTCAGTGGAACCTCTCAACGTATCGCTTATAATTGTATGAGTCACTAATAACTAGGTTTTAAAAGAATACATCATGTAGATATCTCCACACAAAACATTTAAATAAAATCTAGGTACGACTTCGTCCACGTAGAATTCAGAAAATGTTCATGTTAAATGTTAATGTTCTCCCATTAAACTCTGTATTCTTTGTGATAAAACGCGGCCCAAGTATTCCAGACAATCCATTTGAATCTCAAATTTCAGTATTAACCTTTCAGTTCTCACGACGTAATTGAGCTACCAACATCCAAATTTCCAAACGTCTAAGCTTGCACATTTACATTACAATAAATAAATTTTGATGGACAATTCACACACAACACGATCTGACCCCAAACTAATCAAAGCTTGTAATATGGCGGCCAGACAGATGATATAATACTTATATATTTGTAAATACATACTTATTATACATAGAAACACCCAGTGCACAGTGCAAACGGTGCAAATATTTGCATTCATCACACAAATATTTGCACTGGGTGAGAATCGAATCTACCCTCGGCTTCGCAGGCAGAGTTACTACCCACTAAGCCACGAGGCAACTCCACTGATAAATAATATTGGTGGACATGTCACACACAACACCATCTAGCCCCAAACTAAGCATAGCTTGTACTATGAGAGCCAGATCGCTGATATAATAATATTAATATGTAAGTTTTTAAAATCACCATCATCATCACCATTTTCCTGTATTCGTCCAGTGCTGGACATAGGCTTCTCCCAGGATACGCGCCGCTCAGCTCGATACGCGTTTTTTTTTTTTTACCTTTTATAGGCTCACACTAGACCACCATCTCGCCTGATGTTAAGCGACGATGCGGTCTACGATGGAGCGTGTTTACCTAAAAGAAACCGATTCACTCTCGATTTGAAGACACAAAGATTGTAACCATCGGGGAAAACCCACTCAGGCAACGTATTCCACAGCCTAGACGTTTTTATCACAAACGTAGAGTCAAATCTCTTCGTTCGTGTTTTTGGAACATCAACCATGAAACGATGTCGCTTCTTCGAGCTACGAGCATTCCGATAGAAAAAAGGGCGGTTTGGCGTCTCCAATCGCCACCTCCCTTTAGAATAACGTCACTCCATCTACTCTCAGGGCGTTCTACACTACATTTAGAGATTCGCGGTCTCAACTCCAGAACCCGTCTACCCCCACGGTTATCAGGTCTGCGATAGATGTGACCGGCCCACTGCCACTTCAGCTTACTAATAGGTGCTGATACGCTGAGCTATATCGGACATTTTAGCTCTCTGACGTATTAGTTTATTTCAAATGCAATATTTTTGAATACTACTACTACTTATTATATAGATAACCACTCAGGCACAGTATAAATATTGCAAATACGATTAATAACGCCAGAATTAATGCTTATTAACTTGCGGCTAACACCGCGAGGCAAAGGCACTTATTGTAAAAAAATACTAAATGACTTGACAGTTATAAATTCAAAGCTGAAAAGGACTCCCGTTTCTTAGTTCAAAACGAATAGAGAAATGAAAGTTTTCTTCTCCGGTTATAAGAAACGCCGGTTTTACAAGTACGAAGTAATTATCTCTCTGAAGTTGTAGGAATCAGGAGTGGTCCAGTAGTGATGCGTATTTGCTGGATAAGTTTAAAATTTAACACTTTGCTGTTATAAATGTTTATTTACGTATTTACTTGTTCCGCCGTGGTGTAATTCGCCGCTTACACTATGTTTCTGAAGGGAATACTTACTAAGTACCTACTAACAATTGATAAATTCAATTGAATCTGCGGCACTGTTACCGATCCAGACAACTTATTAAATAAATATCATGATTTTTATTTAATAAGTTGTCAGTCGGTTCTAGTATGTCCTTATTCATATTTATATCATAAATCGTTTATTCGTCATAAGTTTACAGGCAAGTCATCATAGTTTAAGTTAACATTAATACAAGAACAAAATTTAAAATGTTGATTAACCCCCGACTACCTCAGATTTGTTATCTTTCCAACATTCTTCTAGTCAAGCCCTTTCATTTTATACCCATATTGAGGTAGTTGTGAAAAAAGAAATGTATTTCGCCATTTTCTAGTAGCGGTCATCTTGAATTTGAAATTTGCCATAGTGCAAAATATTCTACTAGTTAAGCCCTTTCGTTTGATACCCATATTGAGGTAGTAGTGAAAAAATAATGTAATTCGCCATTTTGTTGTGGCGGCTATCTTGGATTTTAAATTTGTTATAGGGTGTAGTATTTCACTAGTCAAGCCCTTTCATTTGATATCCATTTTGAGGTAGGTTGTGAAGAAATATTTTGTCCGCCATTTTGTGGAGGCGGCCATCTTGAATAGATATAAACCAAACATAGCTAAAAACATCCGCACGGGTATCAACCTTCAAATAAAAAACCGCATCAAAATCGGCCCATCCGTTTGAGCTCTACGGTACCACATACAGACACACACACAGACAGACAGACAGACAGACAGACATCGACGTCAAACTTATAACACGCCTTTTTTTTGAGTTAAAAAATGAATCTTCATAGACGTTATAAAAATACCTTATGTTTATTTACCTTTATAGAATCGTGAACTATGCGTTCCTGAGCCAAAGAAAGTTTTTGACTTGGTACGACCAATTTTCGAAATGTACTAGTTGGGCCGGTGCGTTTAATATTAGCACCCCAGTTGTTCACGTACATGTTCCCACTGTTGAGACTTGGGATTTCTCTCGAGAATAAAAGGACAAACTACCGCGCTGGCCCAGTGTGCTGTGAATGTCCTTTAAAGATTCTAAAAATATGTCGGGTTTTTCAAGAAGTTTTTCTTCGCTGTTATTATGTTATCCGCATTAAAACATTCGAAAGGACAGTGGTTCGGCAGAATTCGGACCCAGGGGCTCCGAATCGGCAGCTGCCGTTCTTTCTATAAAACAATGTAACTCAAAACGAAAATACTTTTTACCTCATTTATTATATCACAAAACAAAATATAAAACACTAGATTAAACTTAACATTAAACATTTAAGGCACAAAGGTGATCTCATTGCTAATAGCGATCTCTTCCATACATCTTTTTGGTTATTAAAAAAGGTAATAGACAAAGGTGTCGCATCCTTTATGCAACACCAGGAGTACATTTTAAAAATTTTGTATCACGTTCATCACAAAATCACAAAGGCTAAATTGTGTGTGTGTCTGTATACTTCTTGCATAAAAACTGCACAAACGTTTTTTTTAATCAATAAATAAATAAATAAAAACATTGGATTCGGTGCAGCCGTTCGAGAGGAATTCAGTGACATCCACACGTACATCTTTGTAGAAATTTTGTGAAAAATAGTTTACGAGTTGTAATGTTCTCTCCTGGCTTTCCTTACATAAAATTTTCATAAAATGTTTAGCCGTATAAATCATCATGATGTTACAGTACTATTAGGCGCTAATAAAAATGGGGATTAGTGGTAGAGGAGTGAAAATTTAGGGTAATGTAATTTCAATTCATTTAATTAAAATCAGTCAACCCATTTCGAAGGAGTATAGCAGTTTACATTGTTTGTGCCACCAGAATATTAGACAACTTTTCAAACAAAAAGAACAAAATTAAAAATTTTGATTAACCCCCGACTACCTCGGATCTCGCATCATCTGTATAACGTTCTACTAGTCAAGCCCTTTCATTTGATACCCATATTAAGGGAGTTGTGAAAAAATAAATGAATTTCGCCATTTTGTGGTAGCGGCCATCTTGGATTTAAATTTGTCATAGTGCAAAGTGCTCTACTAGTCAAACCCTTTCATTTGATACCCATGTTGAGGTAGGTTGTGAAGAAATATTTTGTCCGCCATTTTGTGGAGGCGGCCATTTTGAATCGAAATTAACCAAACATGGCTAAGAACATCCGCACACACACACCTTCAAATAAAAAAAAATTGCATCGAAATCGGCCCATCCGTTTGACCTCTACGGTGCCACAGACAGACACACACACAGACAGACAGACAGACAGACAGACAGACATCGACGTCAAACTTATAACACCCCTTTTTTTGGTCGGGGGTTAAAAAAAAACAATTCAACTTATGACTGCGTTATCTTCACCCTCGAAGTATCCATTGTCAAAGTCAAAGTACTTTATTCATAAATGTACAATTCACACGTCAATTAATATAAAACAAAACAAGAGCATATAAATTGTATACATTTCCAAAGTTTGAAATGTTTTTTTTTTTGTTTTGCAAAAGTTTATCATGTTCAGATTTTAGAAGTTTGCTTTATTTGGCGTGTTAGCAAAAATGGATGACTTTATACTATGCATGCGTCACAAAAAACAGACAACCTGAAGTTACCGTGTCAACATTTTAGTAAACGTTAAAACTAGCTTCAGATTAAATACTCATTGTGTTGAAAATATTAGCTATCTATTATGTGAAGTTAAAGCGTCCACATATACCATGATAAATAAATACTTATGCAAAACAAAAAAAAACTCATTTCAAACTTTGAAAATGTATACAATTTGTATGTTTTTATTTTTATTAATTAACATATAACGAGGAGCACAATAAAAATTATTAACTTCGTGCGAGCCTACCATAAGACACACTTTTTTGATACGTTATATTTTTAATTTAAAATTAGTCTAATCCCACCGGCACAGCACTTCGTAAATACGCGCGCCCGGAAGCCGAGCGATCATTTGACCAACTTTTTTCATTATCTCTCGAAACTCGAATACTTTTATAGTAGACCTATTTCGTTTTAGTTGTGATTTTCTTTCGACTTTCTTTTTATTCTCTCTTGTTAACTACAATCGTTAGCTTTTACCAGGCAATTTTGTTCGTTATCCGGGAGCGAATGAGGTAACTTTGCTTAATGTTGGTATTGGCGGAGTAGTAAAATGATTATTAGGTTGGTACTGATGGTAGGAGATACTAAAAAGAAACTCCTTGATAAGGTCCTTTCAGTGGAAAATTCAGTGGAGTGCTTTTATTCTAATCTTTAAAGGGTTAGGTTAAATAAAAATTAGGACAAATAAATGTAGCATTCGTTTAGAGCTTCATAGAATCGTTTCAGGGATTTTTTTGGTGGAATGATTTAATATGGAATCTTACTAATGCTATGGTTTTAATATGTCATATTATGGCGGAACTACTATATTTTTAACTAGCAGAGCCCTACAGGTTTACTTACGATCAAATGTCACTCCTGTGTATCAAACTTTAACGCCTTTACGTTTAGCAGTTCCGGCGACGTGATTGACGAACAAACATAAAAACGCATTTATATAATTTTACTAGAATAAGAGCTAATTCATAGGAGAGCCCAGTGTTTTTTAGTAGTTGCGACTTGCGAGCTAATGGATTATTATAATTGAGATAATGTCAGGGTAAAAAATTACGAAGATATAGTTCTTAGAACTTTTGAGTGACGTCACTTTATTTTACGATTTTTACGAAGACTTGACGTCACAATCCTTACTCTGGAAGTTTGATCGGCTATGATATTTGATATTTTTCGATTATTAATAATTTGGTAAAACAAAAAAAATACATGGCCCCTATATATATAAGTATATATTGAACATTTTTTTTACCCTTTATAAAAGCCATCTCGCCTGATGTTAAATGTCGATGCGATTTATGATGAAGCGTGTTCACCTAGAAAAAATCGATTCACTCTCGATTTGAAGACACAAAGATTGTAACCAACGGGGAAAACACACTCAGCCAACGTATTCCACAGCCTTGATGTTCTTATCACAAAAGCAGAGTCAAATCGCTTCGTTCGTGTCTTTGGAACATGATCCATGAAACTATGTCGCTTTTTCGTGCTACGAGCATTTCAATAGAAAAAAGGACTACGTGGTATCAGATCATGCAAATCAGTCGCACACTCTCCGTAGTGTATCCGATAAAACACCGATAAGCTAGCAATTTTTCGGCGATTTTCAAGACTTTAAAGTCTTTTCGTACAAGAGTGTTGTTGCTTATGAGCCTTTTGGCACGTCTCTCGATCGATTTCGGGGCTTCCAGCTGATACTTAGCCGATCCATCCCGAAGGTGCGAACAATACTCCATACAAGAGCGAATCTGTGGTTGAATTATTAATTATTATTATCTGACCGATTAATTAGCTTTTTTAGTTATCACACCAATTGTTACAAATGCTTTTACCAAAGAGAGTTTTTATTTAATATCATTTTAACCCGGCGTTTTTTTTTCCGGTTCCGACGTTCCATAAGTAAACACTTGTCTCGATCAAAATATATCCAAAAATTGTGCTAATTAGTGTTAAACCAGTGCGCAAGGACTTAAACATCGTAATAAACACGAACTATCACATCAAAAGTGTATTTTAAGTGCTAGTGAATAAACTTTGCCACGAAAATCATAATTACCTAATACTTGTTGATCGACATTATAACCTGAAAAATCTAGTGTCAAGTGACAACCTCATGACATGACCAAACAGTGACAGTGTCATTTACAGTGTTGCCACAAGCTAAAATAAATTCCCCACATTAATTCGAGAAACCACATCTTAATTTTAACTAGCCCATCTGATCAGTATGGATAAAAGTATGGAATTACTTCTCCACAAACTTGAAGAAAAATTAGAGAAACAAGCTGACAAAATAACTCATTCGGTCACCAAAAATGTGATGGAAGCGCTGGAAGAAAGATGAAAACTATTATGGAGGAAAATAATATACTGAAAATAAAGTATCAGAAGTGGAAGAAAACTTAAATCAGTTGATAGAAAAACGTAAAAACAACTTAGTATTCTTTGGAGTAGAAGAAAATAGAAAAACTGAATGGGAAATGGTAGAATATATCAAAGGTCTCATACTGGATATCGCAGTTCACTTGGATAGCCACGAAATTAACAATGTGTATAGAATTGGGAAACAAAGTGAAAACAAGATTCGCCCAGTTGTAGCCTCTATCACAACTCTGTGGAAAAAACACCTAATACTAAAAAACAAGACAAACCTTCCATCAGACATTAAGGTAAAAGAAGATTACTCTAAGGAAATCCTGGAAAAACGTAAATTGCTACAACCTCAAGTAGAAGAAGAGAAAAAGAAGGGGAACATTGCTTTTATAAAATATGACAAACTGGTAGTGATTAAACCAAAACACAGCAATAGAGAAAAGCGTAAGAGGGAAACTTCAGATTCTTCTCCTAAGTCATCCGTTCAGAAGAAAATAAATAGTAACCAAAGTTTGAACAATCCTTCAGATTTGCCGCCCAAAACTAATAAAAAAGATATCATCAGACCTAACTTATTAAACTATGTCAATCGAGCAAGTTCCGATCCACAACTAAATGTTTCATCAAAAAACTAATAATTGACTCGGAAAACCGGAACCTAATAATAACAACTACAAACAATAATCAAAACTTAATAACAGAAAGTCTCCCACCACGGTTGGTCCCCGCGGGAGTTATTGACCACCACCCTCTAACAACAAAAAAGAAACAGAACACTCAACATTGCAACCTTAAATACAAGAACCCTTAGAACAAAAGAAAGCTTACAGGAACTAGAAAAAGCTCTGGAAGATATCAAATGGGACATCTTAGGAATAAGCGAGATGCGCAGATTAGGAGAGAAAATTGAGGAACGCACTGACTATATACTTTTCCACAAAGGCGAAATAGCTGGCCAAAGAGGAGTAGGATTTATTGTCAAACAGAAAATGAAACAACACATACAGGATCTTATTGGAATCTCAGATCGAACAGCTGTCCTTAACATGAGTATTCCAGGATACAAAAAACTATGGACAATCATACAAATTTATGCCCCCACTGAACAAGCATCAAAAACAGACATTACCTCTTTCTATAAAGAATTATCAGAAACGCTGACAAGGTATACAAACAACCATTTGATCATAATGGGCGATTTCAATGCTCAAGTTGGAATAAAAAAAAAAATATAAAAAAAAAAATTGTTTATTTCAAATAATCGGTACATTTACATGTGTTTCCCTAATTCCCCAAACTAGGTGTGAAACATACCTGTATTTTGGGTATTAGGTCTATTCGTTTTAAATCAATTTATGTACACTTCGTCAACGTTAAACATGTTAAGTACTTTGGAAGTTTTAAAACATTTGAAAATTGTAATAGACAAGCAAAAATAATTATGTCGTACAATTCAACTGCTGGTCAAGTCAATTTCTTAATCAAAATTATATTAAAATAAACATCAAAATCAAGGATAAAATCAAAAATTAATACAAAAATTAAAATCAGAACAAAGAATCAAGACGTATCAAACAACAAAACTAAGGTAAATTTAAAGACAAAATCGAAGTTACAATCAAAATAAAAGTCAAAGTAAGATAACAATCAAGACTAAAAACAAATTTAGTATCAATAAAAATAATAATCATAATCGGAATGAAACAATGCAAGGAGGAATATGTTTTGGGAAACTTCGGACAAGGAAGAAGAAGTCCACATGGCGAACTGCTAGTTGAATTCCTACTACAACATAACCTAACGCTCTTGAACAGCTGGTATATGAAAAACCAAAAGAATAAATGGACATGGATCTCTCCCGACGGCAATACCAAAAACGAGATTGACTACATTACAACAAACTATCCAAAAGCTTTCACTGATACATCGGTTTTAAGTAGATTCAATTTCAATACAAACCATCGAATGGTACGCAGCAACATGAAAATAATACCACCAAAAAAATCTAGAAAATATTTTGTGCCACACACTACAGTACAACACAGCGAAGAAACCCTAACGAAAATAAAACAATCACTAGCTGGATTAGCCACAGAGTTTGCTATGAGTAACATGGATACTCATACAAAATATGGAAAACTACAAGACCTACTAACTCAAGGAAAAGCTGAAAACAGCCGAAAAGGAAGTACAATCTAAGTGATACCACACTACAACTCATAGAAGAAAGAAAAACCTCTTCTCAAAACAACCTAGGAAGATAACTTTAAAACTATATCGAAAATAAGTAAGGAAATCAAAGATAGTATAAGAAAAGATAGGAAAACCAAGAGGCTGGAAACTTTAGAAAACATATCGTAAAAACAGGAGGAGTGAAAAAGACGCTTAAGGAGCTGAGAGGATCAAAGAATGAATGGATACCAAACTAAACAAAAGAAACCTTACCACATCCAATAGACAAAACATCAATGAAATAGCTACAAAATATTACCAGGATCTTTATTCAAATTTTGACAACAATCAATCACATGGCGCAGGGACAGTTATTAACAAGAGCAGGAAACAGTGATACCCGAACCAAAAATACTTCCTAGAGAAATAGAAAAAGCTATATGTAGTCAGAAGATGGAAAAGGCTTCAGGTCCAGACAAAGTGTCAAACGAACTTCTTAAAGGCACCCTCGAAGAACTCCTACCAATACTGACTACACTATTCAATGAAATTCTGGCAACTGGTATAATTCCTGCACAATGGAAAACATCAAACATTATTCTTATATTTAAAAAAGGTCAAAAAGAAGATATTGGGAATTACAGACCTATAAGCCTGATGTCAAATATCTACAAGGTATTTTCCAAAGTTATACTAGAAAGGATAAGCAAAAAACTAGACAAAAATCAACCAATTGAACAAACTGGTTTTAGACAAAAATATTCTACTCTGGATCACATACATACAGTGAAGCAAATAGTAGAGAAATATAACGAGTTCAATAAGAAACTTTATATGGCATTCATAGATTACTCCAAGGCGTTTGACAGCTTAAAACACTCAGCCATATGGGACAGCCTAGAGCAGCAGGGGATCCTCAAAAATATATAAGTATCATACAGAACATCTACTTGAATGGCGAAGCAAGGATCCAACTAGAAACCCTAGGAAAGAAGTTCAAGATCGAAAGGGGAGTAAGACAGGAGACCCTCTTTCCAAAATTGTTCTCAACTGCCCTAGAGTATCTTTCGCAAACTTGATTGGAAAGAATATGGCCTCAACATACAGGGCGTAAACTGAACCACCTAAGGTTTGCAGACGATATAATTTTATTCGAGGAAAATCCATCGCACTTAAATGTAATGATAGACTCACTAAACAAAGAAAGTATGAAGATGGGCCTTTGCATGAACAAAGACAAAACAAAACTGCTTACAAATTCGGTACCAGTTACAATAAAATTAACAACCAAACGCTCGAATATGTGACGGAGTACATATATCTAGGCCAGAAAATATCTCACAAAGATCAAACTACCAAAGAAATCGAGCGAAGACTTGGAAACGGTTGGAATAGATACTGGTCTTTGAAAGAGATATTTAAATCTAACGAGTTAGGTATGCGAATAAAGAGTAAAATCTTCAACACATGTGTACTCCCAGTCATCACTTATGGGTGTGAAACCTGGGCACTTACTAAGCACCACAGAGACAAGTTAGAACGTTGTCAAAGAGCTATGGAGAGAAGCTTGATAGGTATAAAGAAACAGGATAGAGTGAGATGCAATGTAATAAGGGAAAAAACCAAAGTTGTGGACTTACTAACGCGAATAGACCAACAAAAGTGGAGGTGGACAGGCCACATGATACGAGACCCACAAGACAAATGGTGCCAAATTGTTACAGAGTGGTATCCCAGAGATGGTAAGCGAAAAGAGGTCGCCAACAAACAAGATGGGAAGATGACCTAAAATTAACGGCTGGACATCATTGGAGAAGGGTAGCACGTGACCGTTTCCAATGGAAAATGTTAGAGGAGGCCTATGCCAAAAGGCAAACTGAGCTTCGGGACATACTGTAATCAACCAGTACAAATAATTATATTCCAATGTGAAGTTCAGAATAATAAAGGCTTATTATTATTATTCACGTATTTATTTCTTTTCTTAAGCCTAAGTTTTTACAATATTGATATATAAAACAACATAAAAACATTATAAAAACTTAAACCTAGTTTGCCGCCAGCAGCGGGCAGGGCCCAAGCTACCGGTGGTTAGGGCTGCAGAGTGAGGAACCTCCTGACGATGCGCGCTGTGTCAAGATGACCGCCTTCTGCATCTGACCCTTGATCCAACCATCTAGCGAAAGTCTCTTGAGATGTTGGTCGAGACTTTTCGCTATAAGGCCGTTTGCCGACACGACTATGGGGACTATGATCGTGGAATCAACATTCCACATGGCGGTAACCTCGTGAGCCAAGTCAAGGTACTTGCTAAGTTTGTCCTTCTCAGCTTTCACGAGGTTCTCGTCATGTGGTATGGTGATATCGACGATCACAGCCCGACGTTGAGACCGGTCTACCAGCACGATATCAGGCTTATTGGCGACAATAGTCCTGTCCGTGATGATAGAGCGGTCCCAGTAGAGCAACGCACGACCATTCTCGAGAACTGGCAGAGGTGCGTACTTATAGTACGGCACCTCGGACTCGACAAGGCCGTGTCGAAGAGCAAGTTGCTGGTGGATGATCCTGGCTACTAGGTTATGTCTGTGTAAGTACTCGCCGTTAGCAAGATGCGAACAACCGGAAATAACATGACGAAGAGATTCGCCTGGACGGCGGCATGCCCGACAAATGTCGACCGTACCGTCCTTCATTATGTATTTCCGGTAATTGTTCGTCTTGATAACCTCGTCTGCAATTGCACAGACAAAACCCTCGGTTTCTCGGTTTTATTATTATTATTATTATATTAACCCGGCGTGAGTGTAGGACCGGTATTTTGTATATTTGTTCCTTCTGCCGTATTGATTTGGTCACGTGGCCCGTCGGTTTCAGGTTGGAGAGTCGACGTCCTGCTGTGATTCAATCGGCGTGGGTATAAGCATGATGTGTGCAAGTGAAAGAGAACAGACGCAAACCTACGGTGCTTAGGTTTTACATTGTTATTGTAATTTTACTGTATTTTACCAATTTTCTTCAAATGGAGAATAAATCGGTTCATTTTAGAATAGAATAGAATAGAATAGAATATTTTTATTAACATGTTTAAACAGTCTATTAACACTATTCACTCCAATATTGTTAAACAATGAGTAATAGCGCTTAAAATATGTTTCGTCATAAAAAAAAAAACAAATTACAATAAAATAAATTAATATCTCAAGATTGCTGTAGAGGGGCAATACCATTAATGCATACGAAAATAATAAATGAATGGATAAATTAACAAAATTATTACTAGCGGCATAGTCATTTTAAAATATCAAATTTGGATGTCATATGAATCGTAATTAATATTCATAATTATACTCTTTTATGCTGTACAGTGTTCTCTCTAATAGAAGTTTTTTTACTTTATTAATAAAATATGTTTCATTAGTGATGGCTTTGAAACTCTCAGGCAGTTTATTAAATAAAATACGTCCCATCTGTAAGGGCGACTTTCTTGATACAGCTAGTCTGCATGGTATTGGTAGCAGAACAGTCTTTTTTAGACCTGACCTTCTATCATGTGTCTCGCCTCTATCAAATTTTTCTAAGTCATTCCTAGTATATTTAATTACTTCCAATATATAAAATGCGACTGACGTCAGGATACTACATTTTTTAAAATGGTCTCTACATGTTTCCCTAAATTTAGCATTGGCTAATACCATTATGGCTCTCTTTTGCATTTTTAAAATTCTCTGGTAGTCTGTAGAGCAACCCCAAAAGATAATGCCATAGGTCAAGTTTTAAGTAAGCACGCTCTTTCGTTGACTACATCAATCAAGATGGTGTGAAGCAAGTGTCTACCTGTAAAAGTTAAAAAAGACTAGAACAACAAGGTTTGACTCCAATTTGTGATAAGAATGCCTAAGCCGTTTAAAGCGTTGCTTCAATGTGTTTTCCTGAAGGTTACAAGAAGCGACTGATCAAGAGGTCTAACCAACCACGCTAAGCGCATCATCATAATTATTTGAGGACGCGTCTCTGTCAGGTGTTTTAAAATTACTGCCAAGCTTGTTGAGTTCACAGCGTGTTTAGTTTTGGTGTTTTGTTTCGGTTTAGTTGAAATTTGTAAATACAATGATGCTAGATTAATAGTGCTTGCGAAAACACAATTTAAGCTCGTACCCCCGATTCTTGCGCTCTATGCTACAGCCTAGGTAGGCTAAGGGTTACAATCTTGGTAGCTTCAAAAGTTAAAAGTGAATCATTTTCTTCTGGGTAAGCACACACCATCGTAGACCGCATCGGCGCTTAACATCAGGCAAGTTGTCACTCAAGATGACTAAAATAAAACTAATTTTTGAGTACGACCTTTTTATAGGTACAGTTTTTAATTTTCCATTTTTTTATTATTATTATTTTATTCGCCCACGCAATTCCCAATTCCGTTATTTTATACTAAGGAATTTAATTTACTTATTTAATTTCGTTATTTGATTTCTGGAACTTAAATAAACAGATGATTTCATACTGCAAACGGTTAGTTTCAATCACGTTAGACCACTCAGCACTACAGCCTTCATAAAAATAAACACCAATACCTCATCCTCAGTCCGCGCCTTAAGTAAACTTCCGGACGTAATTCCGGACCGGAAAGCAGAACCGGACCGGACACGGAGAATCGAGACAAGCCAACACTTTTATTGTCAAGGACATAAGGTTTAAGATATTAATGACTTCGAGCCGTAGTAAATCTTAAAGAGTATTTAGTGATACTTAGGTCTTATTATTTGGCCAATAAAGCTTAAAATAAATCATTTAAGACGGAATACATGTTTGTCAAGAAATACCGATGTATCAAACAGTTAACTCTTATTGCCAAGGACTTAATGGTAATAATACTTTAACTACAAATACCAATACAATCTTTAGGTTATTGGTACATTGAAGAATCAATGCGGAGTTAGAACCAGCTGCAAAGCGTAGCAAATTGTGACCGCCTTGTAAGCCACTTACTTACGATGTGGATCTACAAATGCGAAATGTAGGCATAAACATAAGTTTCAAGCAACAAAAACTACGAAACTTCCTTTTAACCTAACAACTTGTAAACGCATTTTTTTGAAACTTCTATTTTTTTAACTTTATGAAAATAAAAAACTCTTTTTAAAAAACATTTTAAACTCTTTTTTCTCTTTAAAAACTAAGTCATGTTTTTTTTTCAGGCTATAGACTGTTAGTACCAAATGTCATTTAAATTGTTTCATTAATTTGGGTATAAAAGCGTAACAGACAGGCACAAAGATTAGTAATACAGTAGTGCAATAACAATTTGCTTGGTTGAACGTTCAGTCCTAAGACAAATAACTTTACAGAAAGGAAACGACGTAGTTGTCGGAAGTGCTATATGCCCTATGCAGTACCTATCGACAGAGTGGTTGCTCTACTGTTGCTTATTCTGTGTTTCCGTAGTAGGGTTGTTTGGAATCGATTCCGGAATCCGATAGAAGTTGAGAATTAATGCTGCAAGATACTGCTTCACAACTATATTAATTAATAGAATCTTATTACTGACTTTTAGTGGTGAGACAATTACATAGTACTCCCGGAAATTTTGCTTTGTGACAACGGGTAATTACTGTGTTCTGGTTTGAAGGGAAATGTTTCCAGATACATTACAGGGCAGTGAGCAATTTGTCTTCTATCTCTGGACAACTAGTGCACCTTGGTCGATACCTTTGTAATGGGTCGGCTAAGTTTCAGCTGGAGGCAATTGAGTTATTATCTCGAATACACGGAAATGTCTGAAAAAGACTTGGCTTTTGCTGGAAAGACGCTGGCTAATTGGTTTTATCAAATACATTTCAGAGTCTTTGCTTGTTTGTAGGCAATTTTCCTTTTCTCTGGCTGCCTGAAGAAAATTACTTTCAGCGCTTTGACCGCCACTTGCGACTAACTCACAACTGTTTTACTGTAAAAATTGTATTTGTTTGTGTCACATTAAACAATGTCATAAGTATACAAAACTAAAATACAATGAGAACTATGATACTACGCTACATACCTAACTAACTACATACACTAAACACATGTCAATTATCCATAAACCAATGAAGGTCTACAGATAATCAAAATGTTCAAGCCCATCCAGTCGGAACCGTGCCCTGCATGCTGGCAGCATTACTACGCTGAATGGCAATGCGTATGCGTTGGGACAAATAGATGATCACGTGTCATTGACCAAGCACTCGGAAAGTCTTTTGTAAATGTGATGAGCTCCTGGCCTCCACGGGCCCAATGGCTCAACCTTAGCGTCTATACATGCATTATACTAGATACATAAATAAATAAATAATTTATTCCAAGCTAGGTAGGTCCCGTATTACAGGAATCGGTGACAATCGATTGTTAGAAAGTGATCTTCTAATTTGTAAGTCAATTTTAAACTTTGTTTTTAACCCTATTGACCAGCAATGATATCTTGGATCATTGCATCTATTGTTAAAATTTATGAGAATATTTGCTTTCATTTATTTACTATTTTTATCGCAAATTTAAGAATTCTACCTATACACAGCCCTTTTACAGCTGAAGCTATTAATTATGTATTCTTGTAATTATAATTAATTATATTAAATACATATGTAATGCCTGATAAATTTGTGCTTGACGAGTCTGCATGGAAATACTCATGATGTTTAATTATAATGGATATTTGTGAGTGTAACTAGCATTGACAATAAATGTTTTCTATTCGATTCTATTAACAATACACAGATAAATATAATAAATAAAAGTTGCTAGCATTTGGTACGTAATAAGTTAACTTCCGTCAAACTAGACTCGCGGCCTGTGTGTTATTATTTATTATTTATTTATTTAAATTTGAACCAACAAGCTTAAGCTTAATAGTCGATCGTTCTAGCCCTTAGTTTTACAACCCATGTAGAAAACTGCTGTAATTGCCAAGCTATCACCGTCGAATTGAACTGACTCCCATTATGAGACGTCAAACCCGCGTGCAAACTGATTGCTTAGAAATTGAATTACCTGCGTCAATTACACGGTTATGTACCACTAGATGCCCGCCCCGGCTTCGCCCGTGGTATATTATATAGCATTCATCGGGATCCCGTACATATCCAACGGTGAAAGAATTACTGAAATCGGTTCACTCATTCCTGAGAATATCGATTTCAAACAAAAAACCTCTTCAGCAACCTGCTACGCCACCTTTCGGAAATTGGTCGTACCAACTCAGATTTAGAAAAAAAAAATAGCAAAGGTTTATATTCGAGGCACAGATTACTGAAATTCAATGACGCAATCTTTGACACATGCTATCATGTGTCATGTCAAAGCACGAAACGTACGAAAACTCTCAAAAGGGGAATATTTTTCCCCGATTTTGTTACATTCTTGTTTCATGCTCCGCTTCAATTAATAGTAGAGTTATTTTCTATAGCCTAAAGCCTTTCTCGATAAATGGACTATCCAATAGAAAAATAATCTTTCAATTCGGACCAGTACTTCCCGAGATCCTAGCGTTCAAGCAAACAAACAAACAAACAAACTCTTCAGCTTTATAATATACTAGATGCCCGCCCCGGCTTCGCCCGTGGTATATTATATAGCACTCATCGGGATCCCGTACATATCCAACGGTGAAAGAATGACTGAAATCGGTTCACTCATTCCTGAGAATATCGATTTCAAACAAAAAACCTATTCAGCAACCTGCTACGCCACCTGTCGGAAATTGGTCGTACCAACTTAGATTTAGAAAAAAAAATAGCAAAGGTTTATATTCAAGGCACAGGTTACTGAAATTCAATGACGCAATCTTTGACACATGCTGTCATGTGTCATGTCAAAGCACGAAACGTACGAAAACTCTCAAAAGGGGAATATTTTTTCCCGATTTTGTTACATACTTGTTTCATGCTCCGTTTCAATAAATAGTAGAGTTATTTTCTATAGCCTAAAGCCTTCCTCGATAAATGGACTATCCAATAGAAAAAGAATCTTTCAATTCGGACCAGTACTTCCCGAGATCCTAGCGTTCAAGCAAACAAACAAACAAACAAACAAACAAACAAACTCTTCAGCTTTATAATATTAGTATAGATATAGTATATATATAGTATAGATTAGTATAGATAAGCTCTTATAGCGATATTTTTACGTAACAGTTGACGCTCAAAATTTCGTGTTTTGCTACCACGTATCTTATCACCACGAAATACAGTTTGTTATTGTGGCACATTAATTTGCTGGGAGTGGAATTTATCGAACAATTATCGCAAAAAAATCTGGTTGGGGCCTCAGGTGGTATCTGTAGTGGAAACAGGAATTCTCACCATAGAATGGTGAGAATTAAATATAAAATAAATAAATAAAGCTGTGTACTTCTTTTAGTATTTGATTTTTTTGTCAGACCATACTTGATTACGTAAATGAAGACAATACTTTGTCTTCAGTTTGTTAAAATTTTAATTTTTTCGGAAAAAAATTGTTGAGGCAATCTGGGTCCACAAACTCAATAACAATCGGGAGTAAGAGGCTAGTAGATACAGTTGATAGCCACGTGTATATTAGCCATATTCTCTTTTTAGGCATAAATCACCAAAAAAATGAAGATTGCTAGATGAATATAATTCGGATGGGCAGCTTTCAAAAACGAGATGACACCCTTAAGCCACACTTTATTTATTTACTAGATGTTCGCCCCGGCTTTACCCGTGGTACGTATACCTATAGCTGATACCACTTAGGGATCCTTTGTAAATCCAACGGTGAAAGAATTTTTGAAGTCGGTTCAGTAATTCTTGAGAATATCGCGTTAAAATAAAAAACCTCTTCAGCTATGACACCTGTCGGAAATTGGTCTTAGAACTCAGATTTAGAAAAAAAATGATAAGCAAAAGTTTACATTTAATGACGCAATCTTAGACACATGCTGTCACGTCAACGCACGGCACGAAAGTTCTCAAAAAGGAATATTTTCGCCCGTTTTTGTTATATTCATCATTCATGCTCCGCTGCTATTGATAGTAGCGTTATGTTATAATATAGCCTATATAACCTTCCTCAATAGATGACCTATCCAACAGAAAAATAATCTTTCAATTCGAATGAGTAGTTCCCGAGATCCTAGCGTTCAAACAAACAAACAAACACACTCTTTCGCTTTATAATATTAGTATACTCGTAGTTATATAAAATTTGACTTTTCAACCAATGTGTCATTCCCACTCTCACATACAGTGCTTAAACATGGGCGCTCACACAGAAGGCCACAGATGACATCTGAGTGACGCAGAGAGCCATGGAAGGCTTGGCATCACACATAATATCATATCCAAAATACCGAAGAACTGCAACGGTTGTCGACCCTGCGACAGATTCTGATATGACCAGTCCACTGCATAGTGTGAGAAATAACCACTAGTTTCAACAGTAAAATTGGTGTACTGTATTAGTTCTAGTACACGAATTTATTGAAATGTATATAAATGTTTCACCAGTGGGTCGACACACGCGGCGACCGCGACCGCGCGGTGGCCGCGCGTTACCGCCGCGCGCCGCTTTGCACCGGTGAAATCTGGTTAAATCCGGTGCGATTCGTTTTACGTTCGTTACGGACGGCTGCGCGGCTTTTTTGGTTTTTATTGATTGGAACTTTGGTTGGCGAGAAACAAAATAAAAATAGCCCAAAAAGTTCAATACCTCCATTTTGTTAGACGAAAATGTACGCTGAATTTTAGGAAAATATATATTTGTGGTATTACACGCTACTATTAAGGTTACGGCTGGTTTAGTCGGGAAAACGGCCAACCTGGAGCCCCTGGTTTAAATCCTACACGCTCCACTGTCTTTTCGAAATCTGTCTAGTTCATGTGTCATGCATCAACCCTGGCCAGCGCGAGCGTGGTAGATTTCTCGCAAGGAGAGCTTAAAGGCCCTTGACACTCGAGGAGGCGAGAGAAGGTCGCTCTCAGATGTGACAGCTTTTATTGGGTATTAGTTCTCCGCGACCTTAACTCTTCGAGTGTGGAACGCGAACTCGCGAAATGTTTCGCACATGCTGGCTAGATCGTTTACGGAAAACAAAATGCGCAGGAGTTGCGGAAAAATGAATAAATGATCGTATTTTTCGCAATAATATGCCTACATTTTGTATATCACCAGAAAGCCCTTGAAATGTATTTTACTGTTAGGTAGTTTACTTTCCGTAACATATCCGTGATACAAAGTACCATGGTATTAATTTAGTATGAAAAGTAACGTAGTTTGCCAAGACTTATAAATTTTCGTATTTTTTAAATGTCATATGATTTTTAATCGCCACGGAACCGTAAAACAGCGTTTCCGTATACATATATACGAGCACCAATTTTCTAAAAATGGCAATTAATAGCATAAATCTTTACGACACAATAGCGTTGTTGTGTGTAAATCAATTGTCTTTAAATATTATAATATATAACCTTTTAATTGCCACTGATCAGTATAATACCGTGCTTGTATTTGTATCAATTTTCTAAAAATGTAATTTAACCCTTTAATCGCCACAGAGCGGTATAACACCGTTTCCGTATTAATTTTCCATAACGGCATCAGTTCCCGAAAGCCCGATGAGGCCTTAATCCCCCATACACTGCGGGTTATTGAAATTTAAATATAATCATTTTGGCAACATCCTGTACGCGCGATGTGATTATTACCGTGCCTTGGGTTTCAAGGTGAGAGGAATTATGTTTCGGAATAAAGTGATATGGCCGCATTTTAAACTGCTTTTATTTATGTAGTTTTAATAGGTTGAGATGTAATGTGAACATTCAATTAAATTAGCTTAAGTGGAGATGGAAGAAAGGGGGAGGTACCACACCTTTGTCAGTATTTTACAGCACCGAGTACTAGCCTAAATTGCTATTGTTGTCTCTATCATTTCAAGCAAAATGAAAAGAGAGCCATATTAAAGCCATAGCCATTTAGTTAGCCGGTAGACCCTCTGGTCTAGAAGTTTCGGGTGGTGTAGTTGTCGGGAGAGTGGCGACTGCCGATCCGGAGCCTCTGGGTTCAAGTGCCACACCGCCACTGTCTTTTCAAACTCATGTGCGTAATGCCGCTAACGTAAAAATGGTGAAAGAAAACATCGTGAGCAAACCGACATGTACCTGATAATCTTTCGAGGTCATGTGCCTCTGCGCCAGCGTGCTGATATGGAGAATTAATCTCGAGAAAAAAGTCGAGAAGAAGCCGAGTCGCAGGCTGTGCGGGCATAAGTGAACTGCTTATGCTAAGCTATAAGCATCGATATAAATCATAACCCTTAGCACCTTGAAATTGTTAACAAACTGCGTCTCTGTGTATAGCGTAAGTGGTTTTTTTTTATTTTTATTTAAATTATCCACTCCACAGACTCCGGGGTCCGTGATCTTTGTCATTACAATTATCTTTTTTTTAACCCCCCGACCAAAAAAAGGGGTGTTATAAGTTTGACGTCGATGTCTGTCTGTCTGTCTGTCTCTCTGTCTGTCTGTGTGTGTGTCTGTCTGTGGCACCGTAGAGCTCAAACCAATAGACCGATTTCGATGCGGTTTTTTTTATTTGAAAGTTAATATCCGTGCGGATGTTCTTAGCTATGTTTGGTTAATATTGGTTAAAGATGGCCGCCGCCACAAAATGACGGACGAAATATTTCTTCACAACCTACCACAATATGAGTATCAAATGAAAGGGCTTGACTAGTGAAATACTGTACACTATAAAAAAAAATCAAATCCAAGATGGCCGCCACCACAAAATTACGAATTATATTTTTTTTCACTACTACCTCAATATGGATATCAAACAAAAGGGCTTGACTAGTAGAATATATTGCACTACGACAAATTTCAAATCCAAGATGGCCGCTTCCACAAAATGGCGAAATACAATTTCTTTTTTCACAACTACCTTAATATGGGTATCAAATGAAAGGGCTTGACTAGTAGAATGTCGTACAGATAACAAATCTGAGGTAGTCGGGGGTTAATCAAAATTTTTAATTTTGTTCTTGTTTTACACATATCTTGGATAAGGAGAGGAGGAAAATAGGAGGGAGTTGGGTACATTTAAATCGCGTAAGTGGTTTACAATAACCAATCTACTTGATCCTTATCTAGGATCATTAGACTAGACTAGAAAGGAAAAATGAGCTCACTTTTCCCAACGATAACATAATTCCGTGCGCCAGAGTTTGGGAGGGCACATCCATAGACTTATATCGAAGCTTTTATTGTCTAAGTGTGGTGAACATTCAAGGTAGAAATGAAGGAAAAAGTAGCAAACTTCGTAAGTGTTCGTCGAGGAGTAATGTGCTAATATTACTGTATTTCGGTCTGAAGGTCAGAGTTATCACAACAAAGGTTTTTTTTCAATTAATTGAGATAATAGTTGGCTATTATTATTTTTGTGCACTTTTTTATAGGTGCCACGTTGAAATGAATACTTATTTTTAAAACCGATATTTTTTCGTTTGTTTTGGTCTCGGTAATTTCAGGAACTAACGGACTTATTTCAAAAATTCTTTCACCGTTGAATATGAACGTAATAGCTTAGTGCTATAGGCCATGAAATGTTATGTTCAACGGGCAAAGTCAGGGCATACCGCTGTATGACATTATTGTTGGCAGTTAAAATATAATGGAGTTCCATAATATTTTAACTCCCAACAATAGTGTCATACAGTTACTGGAATATGATGTTATGTTGCGCTCCTAAGCTCGTATATGATCTGATTTTTTAACGTCCTGTAATTTCTCTAGAAACATTGCAGGAAATACTGAAAATCAGAACACAGTAAAGTTTGCAGATTACTGCTTGGTGGTGAAATAACTGGCAAAGGTGTGGTACTTCCCCAAGTGCAACGAGTCCTACCATTACTAACCACTATTGAACAAGCCTTGCTACTCTGTAAAGGCAAATTTCAAATTTACATTCAGCCGGGCACACACCTTTCTCCGCCGAGCACGCTCCGGCAGACCTGACCGCGGCCCCCAATAACTGTCGTCGGGCTTCCACACGATTTCTCCACTGACAGGACCCGGCCCGGACCCGTACCGTGAGTTCTTAAGGCCAGGTAATTCTGTCAAAGTAGGCATTTAATGCTGTCTTGTACTCGCGACCGTTCTGACGCGCGGAATCGGTGCCACAGTGCAGAAATAAGATTAAAATATTGGACTATGTAATTTAAACTCATTTTTGTTCAAGATTTGTTTATACTAGTGATAAAGTTTTGTTGCTATATAAATGAAGAAATATTAATTCATCTATACTCGTAGGTACGAGTATACATAACTGAACCTTTTCTTTTTGGTCACACTATAAGTTGAGACCGGCTTTTCCAATTTCATGCATCTTTTAAAATGTTTCCTAATATATCAAGTTCGTCAAAATTAAATAAAATGTGCTGAAACGTAGTGAAAGGCCAGTAAAATAGACGGTTTTTTGTTCAACTTTGCACTAAATTTCTAATCCATTTTTTTTGTATGAGGTAAAGATCACTTACTGAGCATAAAATTACAAAATGCTCACAGACCCAGGTAGAGCTTCAAACGCCAATTGAAAAAAAAACTGTTTTAGCCGATATTTTGGAAACTATAATATATTATGACAACAATTGTACAAAATATTTTTTTGCATCTTTTATTGCTAGTATATTTTTTTTGTAAAACTTACCGTTTACTATGTATAGCTCATTTAATGATACGGTTGCGATGATGTCGATGATAGTGGATGAAAATGATGCGGTCTACGATGGAACTTGCTTCTCTAATAGAAACATGGTGTACCTCTTAACCCCAAGGTTCAAACCATCGACAAAAACCCACTCTGGCAATGCGTTTCACAGCTTAGTTGTTCTTATTACAAAAATGGAGACCAAATTCTTCGTTCAACTCTTCAATCATGATGATGAACGGTGCTGTTTTTCGAGCAACAAACAATATGATAGAATAACTTTAATTTGAAAACCCGGACTACAAAAAAATCTACATTTAAAAAAATATTACCTACTATCTAAGGACACTTTGGCGAATGAGACTAGTCTTACAATATCTTAGTAACCAAAATCCATCCAGCCGTTTGGAAGATACGTGGAAATAAACGTTTTACAAACATAAAAGATACGCTTGCGAAAACATGACCCTTCTTCCTATTCGGGTAAAAAGGAAATGTTTATGCTACTGGGAACAGAATTCACATCTTATTTTTTGGCTTCGTAGCCAAATTTCAAAATATGGGACCCTAAATACGTTATGTCTGTCCATCCGTATGTCACGGCCACTTTTCTGCGAAACTATAAGAACTATACTATTAAAACTTGGTAATTACATGTATTTTATGAACCATATTAACATTTCCATACAAAAAAAAAAAGAAAAACAATAAATTTTGGTGGTGTCAGAAACTTGGAACTGCAACTCAAAAAAACTATCAAAACCATTTGTGTATCTATGGATAGGTGTTCAAAAATTGTATTGAAGTTTCTAACATTTTTTTTTTTCTAAACTGAATAGTATGTGCAAAACTCTCTTCCAAAGTGATAAAATGTATATGTGAGGACTTTTCTTCCAAGTACTAAGTACCTTACTACCAAAGAATTTACCTAACGGGCATATAAATGCAAGTTTCATCATTCCAATTAGGAGATTTACGCAGGGTTTTCTCCCTTTCATTATTTCCTTATCCCGATCTCTGATTTGACGGACGAATATTTTACCGATACTTATCTATTTTCCATTGCATCCAGATTGGATTTTTTACTGATGTGGTATCGACGTCAGTTTTTTGAGACTCCCCTATTGGCCTACAACATAAAGTAAACAGCGTACTAATTAGTATCAGCGTCTATTTGCAATTCCAATGAAAACGGTATCACAAATCATGATCATAGCGTGCTTCACTAGTAATACCTACTGAGATTGTTATACTGTGACACTATGATCGTAATATTTAAAATTTATTGGTTGTCAAAATTGCAAAATCAAGCACAGGCCCGTCGTCCGTGAGCGCCGAAACGCGACTGATCAGGCCTGCCGAACGCCGCGCTATGTATATGGTAGATATTAAAACATAGTGAATAACTGATACTTTTTATCAAGTCAAACTCTGCGAATGCATCTATAACTTTTTAGTGGCTTTCGTTGAGTATAAAAATTTAGTTAAAATATTCATTAGTTTAGTCATAAACTTGAAAAAACTTTTTGAAAAGGGGTAACTTTGGGATTTTTTTCTATCAAGTAAAATTCATTAAATCGTGTTATTGACTGCGAATTGCACTAGGTTATATCCTTAACTAATACATATATTTTTTTCAGAGTCTAATACACTATTTTAAAGGTCTTAAACTTGTTTTAAAAATTCAAAATTACGGCCCACACGCCCTTAATGCGATGATTTTGCGAGACAATGAAGCGATTTTAGTAAGAAAATAACGTGCAGATAATAAAAACCTAGGTACTAAAACCAATATATAAGTAAATAATGCTAAAATTTGGGTGGGTGTTCGGATGTTTGTATGTATAGTTTCGCCTGGGGAAGTACAACATCTTTGGCAGCTATTGTACCGCCAAGCAGTAAAATGCAAACATTGCTGTGTTCTGGTTTGAAGGGAAATGTTTCCAGGGAAAGCACAGGGCTTAGAGATAAAAAATCTTAGATCTCTGGGTGATGAGCGCAGTGTAGTGCTAGGTAATGATTTGGACTCTTTATCATCCAATAACAGCGTGTCACTGTGCTGTTATGTGCCAGGCGTGATTCTTACCATCAGGCACACGTCCTGCTTGTCTCACTCTATACTATAAAAACATGTTATGATATTTGGACTTTTGAATATTTGAAACCAGCACCCGTACCGTGAGTCCTCAGGAATTGCGATTTAACGTGTATATTGATATGGCAACAGAATAATGTGACGCGACAAAAGTATGACACTTCCACAAGAGCGACAAGACAAGAGCGATCAGACCCGTGCTTTCGGTGTAAAGCGTTAGTTCTAACTCTATACGTAGTACATGTAAACTCTTTGGGTACAACTCAGTGAAGTAATCGAATCTTAAATCTAAACAACCAAGACAATAAATATGGGCTCATAGTACTGGCCCAGTTCCTGACTCGTCCCGGACCCAGCGCGTGAGAGAGACGGTGGATTGCATTCTTAATATATGGAGGTCAGTAAGCTATTGAAATGTCTTAAAAAGGATATGTTTTTATGTCCAGTTTATTTAGTGTCTTTTGAATTTCGCTGTTTGGCAAAATTGGTTATTGAAAACGCTCAGAAATGGATGTGACTTTTATAATAGTAGCACTTTAGAAATCTGTGAATAGTAGGTACAAGATGAGCAGAACATGCGCTTGGTCATATTTACCTGTATAATACGTACCACTAAGTAAATTGCATAACTTTAGTTCCTAGATTTAGTTTCCAAAGCGACATCGTTTTATGGTTGATGTTCCAAATACACGAACGAAGAGATTTGACTCTACTTTTGTGATAAGAACGTCTAGGCTGTGGAATACGTTGCCTGAGCGGGTTTCCCGATGGTTACAATCTTTGTGTCTTCAAATCGAGATTGAATCGGTTTCTTTTAGGTAAACACGCTCCTTCGTAGACCGCATCGTCGCTTTACATCAGGCGAGATGGCGATCAAAGGTGAAGCTATAAAAGTTTAAAAAATATTTTTTTTCCGTAATCTGCAAGTTCAGCTCAAGGTTGCCTTGAAAAAATCACAAGCGGCCTTATAATATATAAATAATAATAAATAAATAAATATTGGCGGACAATTCACACACAACGCCATCTGACCCCAAACTGAGCAAAGCTTGTACTATGGCTGCCTGATAGCTGATATAATACATATATTATTAAATAGTTTTAAATACATACTTATTATGAATTTTATTGTAGTGGTAGGACTCTTGGCAGAGTCCGCCTGGGGAAGTACCACACCTTTGTTGTTGTTTCCAGAGAAATTACAGAGCTTAGAGATATAAGATCTTAGATCTCTGGGTGACGAGCGCAGTGCAGTGCTAGGTAATGATTTGGACTCTTCATGTTCCAATAGCTGCGTGTCACTGTGCTGTTATGTGTTAGGCATGTTGCTTACTATCTGGCATATGTCCTGAACGTCTCGTCACTCTTTATTTAAAAAAAGAATAGAAACACCCAGACACAGTGCAAACATTTGAATTCATCACACAAATATTTGCACTGAGCCCACGACCCTCGGCTTCGCAGGCAGAGTTACAACCCACTAAGCCACGAGGCCAGTCGAATATATACGAGTAGATTACAGTTATTTTATTTACAAAGAACGAAAATAAGAGAACGACGGGAAAGAGAACTACGCGGGTACCCATGAGCACTGCTAGTACTTGTATAATTTCAATTTGTGGTCGTGTCTTTTGAAGTTACCGAGCAATTTGTTCTGAACGCCCTCTCTATTTCCACGAAACTCTAAGTTCACTAGAGTACTCCAATCTCATTCACTTACAGGTTAGCTGGGGTTTGATTCACGGTGACCAACAAACAAAACGCGAAAATAAATTAGTAATACTTTAACCTACTAATATTATAAATATATGTGATCGACATAGTTGGATGCGGAAGTTTGGATGTTTGTACTCAATAATACCGATTACCAACGTTAAAACGGTTGGAGTTATAATTTGAAACACAAATAGGTTATATTACAAAATAATACATGGATTTGCTTTCATCATAGAAACATAACGTCAAACCAATTTGGTTAAAATTTGAAACATAAAGTCTGAAAGAACAAGTAGTCTACTTTTTATCTTGGAGATATAACGGAGAGTACGCGGTTGAAACCACGGGCGTCACTAGTCCTTCAATGAATCTGTCTGTATGGGTGACGAGCGCATTGTAATGATTTGAAATCGACGTATTTTTCAGACTAAACATATTTTTCTACATATTTTCCGAATTACTAGCCGATTCGTTCATACGTTACGACGTGATTGAGCAACAAACATCGAGACACCCATACATCAGCATTTATAATATTAGCAGGGTTTACCTCTATGGCATGTAGTTTCTTCGCAAGCATTTATTTCCCTTTAAACCGGAACACAGTAATGCTTGCACAATTTTCGATCTCTGGGTGACGAGTGCAGTGCAGTGCTAGGTAATTATTTGGACTCTTCATATTCCAATAAAAGCGTGTTACTCTACTGTTCTGTGGCTGGCATGTTGCTGCTTACCATTAGGCACATGTATTGCTAGTCTAGTCACTTTTTATTAAAAAAAAAACTGGTTGGTGGAAAAATAACTGGTAAAGGTGTGGCACTGAGTCTAAGTCCTACTACTTCTTACAGCCAATACAACACCACATTCGGAAGGGGTCAAGCTACGCTGGCAAAGACACAATGTTTTGGTCAAAGTTGATCGGGAATAGTGGCCCTGCGTATTCTGCGGGTCACTCGATCAAACTCTGACGCAGGTAAAGGGTTCCTTTACTTGGTTTGTTTAGGGCGCTTCTGTCGAAACTTCTGATAGTTCCTGTTTGCTTACAAAAATCTGGTAAAAGCCATCATCATTGAATGCCGTTTTTATAAACTGCAAAAGTATTAACAAATACAGTATTTAAACTTTCCCGATTTTAACTCATATCATATCAACTTACAGATGACCATCAAGGACAGAAATGTGGCTGGGAGGTGGCGGCTTAGGCAAAAGACGATGTCGAGTCGATTACAATCGGAATCCCAACCGGTAGTGATCGGCTCAACAGACGAAATCCGACTGACTAGTACTAGGCTTAGGTTCAAAATGTTCACAACATCCCCCCTGTTTTCGCCTTCTTCTCCTAATCCAAGAAATATGTAAAAAGTAATGTAATTGTAATGACAGAGGTCACGGACCCCGGAGTCTGTGGAGTGGCTAAACTTAATAGTAATAAAAAAAACTTATATCATAGAATAGATATTCCACTATTAGTAATTTATACTGCAGGACCTTCAAAGTTTTGTCCGCGTAGTTAGCGTGCCCATTATTTGTCCAGGATAAAAAAGTATCCTACGTGTTCTCTTATACTATAGTCCGTTCCACGAAGAGGTGAAGAAAATGTAAACAAATCAATGTCACTCTCAATATGACAGACCAGCATTTCTCAACCTTTGTTTTAGAAGATAGTTCGTTGTAAGCGTCTCTGTTTGCCCTTTTAGATTTTCGTCACATAACAAGGTTAAATATATTCCAATAAGTCCGTTTCCAACCTTTTGTCTTATTTCTAGTATTTTATAATTATACGTTTATTAAATATGTGGTGCGCATAAATTTAAAACATTAATACAAAAATAACTTGGGTGGTTGGTTCATGGAACACAACAGTAACATATAAACAGTTTTTATTAATATTAATTATTAAGTACAGCTTTGTTTTGTTATGTAGCACTGAAATTCCTTTTCATTATGTATGTGAAATGACTGACTTTTTAGTAAACTTAAATTTAATATATATTTACATAAGGGGTGGGATGTAAATATATAAGTATATATATATATGAGACGATCTTCTTAGCATTCCATGGATTCACCGTGCGGGTGCCGGGTCCATCGTGCGGCAGAGAGAGACAAATCCCGAGTAGATCCCGAGACTTGTAACTCGGGCGTACGTTTAAGGGGCCCCTTTCTGACGTACATCAACACTCACCTTCACTACTAGTTTTTCTCTCCCTGCCCAGCCAAATCTGATATGAACCTACTAGCGCAGCTTTAGATACTCGTATATATATCCACATTCAGATCCGTATCCGTGGATGTACTTTTTTCACAATACAGTACATCACTAGTGTAGTTCTTACTACCTGTGTAGCTACCATTGCTATTATTTTGTCTTAATAAAAGTAGTGTACCTATATAAGTGGTAACCTATATACTATTCCTTGCTATAATTATTGATCTACGTTTTATATTTGAACTAAAAAAGCAATCAAGTCTGAATATATAGCTAACGTGGCCCTTAAACTTGATTCTGTAACAAACAAATAAGGTAAGTAAAATGACAAAACAAATGGTGGCACACAAAATATATTGGTGGCACTATTTCTACCCGTTCTGAGAAGATTCAAATTGTTTTAATATTTAAGTGCCCCATTGGGTATTTTTTTAATAAGAGTGGTAGGTGTAATTCATTCAAAAATGCAATCAATTTCTACTGCGTTAGATGCTGTTGCAATTAATTTTAAAACGTATCGAATACTGAGTAGTGCTTTCATCTATCCTAATATAAGATTTTTACATCCAAACAAATTCGTTAATGAGCGTTCTGTTTTTACATTAAGTTTTTTTTACATTTATTATTTTAACATTAAGTTATTGCTCGGCTTAGGTGGTTTTGTCACGCCAATACGCAGATGCAGTGCCTGGTTCTAATCTCACGTGCACCTCTGCTTTTTCGAATTCATGAGCGTAATGCTTTAGCAGCATTACGCTCAGAAAACACCTGTAAACAAACTGGCATGCTCCTAAAAATTTTCGAGGTCAGAGAAGTTTGTCATCCACCACCAACACGGAAGAATTATAGCCCCAGCAAAGAACTTTTAGTGGGTCGCTTATGTGAGCAGCGTCCCGCAAATTTACTCGCTTAGATCCCTTTTCCGTAATTTTCCCTCCATAAAAATAAAATTTATACATATGCTTTCCAGATCATAATCTAACAGTGTTCCGCGTTTAAACCTGAGCCGTTTAGCTGTTCCATCTTGATAGAGCAACGTACATCTAAACTTTTGCACTTATAGTAAGGATTAGTAGATTTTCTTGCGAATAAATATACATTATTTAGTGGTTCATTAGGTAAACGTCTTATAATTTACGTGCAAAAAGTAATGGTATGATATATCAGAAACATGCGTCTACTTAAGTGAAGTGAGATCAAAGTTCAGTATTATGATATTATATGCCTTGTTTGTTGACTTCAACGACTAAAGAATAGAGATCTAAATGGTCTTAAATGGTCAGTTCTAAAATCTATTTATCATAACATAGACTAGTTTTAAATACTTAAAATATGATTTGTTTTTATAATTAATGATAATTATTAAAAGCAGTCTAACTTGGCTGGTTTTAATATCATAATATTGAACTTGTATTTATTTCACTTCACATTTATGTTTCGATGGGATTCGCAGTTTGGGAAATATATATCAAATTGCCACTGTTTAAAATCGTATCTACCACATTCTACTATTACTATTTATAACTTCCAAGATAAGTTAATAAATCATTATTTGATCAATACAAATCCACGTATGTTGTATTTAAGATCACAGTAAAGTCGAATCATATTTGTGAAAAATATTTTAAGACAGTTTTAGAAAAATACTAAGGTTAAACGATTTTTATGTTATGGTAGCACCTTTGTTTACATTTTCTACACCTCTTCGTGGAACGGACTATATATAGTATACGTAGTTGAATGTTACAGTACGTGTGGTTGAACAGGACACTGACAGTGAAAGCGGTTCATAATTTATAGAATTCGATATTAAGATGTCTTTGGCTGACATTATAGATTAGTTTAGCATGCCCGCGAAACCGGTCATTTTCATTCATTTTTGTACAATGGTTATTAACCCTTTTATGGATCGGGAAGAAGGCCCGGCGGAGCAAATTTAGACTCAATCAACAGGAATTAAGATTTAAATTAACAGGACGTGGTGTTTCCACCGGTGAGCCGGTGCCGTTTAGCGAGTTAATATGTTTGTTCCATTTCTGTGTGTTTCATTGTAAGTATCATAAGTAGGTATTTACAATTGTGTAAGTAAAACACCAACTATCTGGCTTTTATATATTTTTTTGTGGGTGAAATTCATTTACCACCACATTCAGTGGGCACCATGCATGGGCATTGTGGGGTATGTCGGGCTCGACACCATGGGAGACGACTTAGTGCACCTCAGTAGGTAAAAAATCTGTGAGGGTTTTAGTCAGTACTAAAACCCTCACAGATTTTAGATTTCTCCTACATGGCCTAGGGTCGCGGGGTCACTTTTCGCACTCCAGTCAACGACCCTGACCCTTGCCACCGCCCTTACGGACCCGCCTCGCGAGGGACGTTTGTTACAGCATTTAACTCTAGTGACGCGCCGGAAATCAGTGGCGCGTCCCCTCCTCGAAGGCGGGGTGCCGGACGGCCCTAAATATCCGACGCCTCAGGCCTTCCAGTGGACACGGGATGCGAGCCATCTGGCTTTCATAAGACAAGCTTTGCTTAGTTTGGGGCTAGCTAGTGTTGTGTGTGTATCAAATACACGCTCTCCGAAGTGTATCCGATAAAAAAACTCGGTAATTCAGTGTCGATGTATGTTCAAGACCGTTTTTTCGAACAAGTTGCCTATGTTGAGCTTTACGACACGTTTACTTTGGGTTTTTGACTCCCCAAAGTCTGGAGCTACGGCTTTGTCGGAAGTTACGGCTTGTCAGCTGTCGGCGGCTAGTCGAGAGAATGGCAACTACCGATCCAGAGCTCCTGGTTCAGCTCCCACGCGCACCTCTGTATTTTAGAAGTCACATAATGTAGCTAACTTAAAACAGAAGTCTGGAGCAAATTCTTAAAATCCATTGGTTTGCGAAATGCTATTTGTAATTCAAATATTAGTAATTTTATGAAAAAAAAAAAACTAGAAACTAGTAATGCGGCACATTTCTGATAATTTGGTTTTGTCCTCGCGTAGTTATAGTTAGTCTTGTCCAATTTTTTGGAATCCAATGGTTTTCGTTTGGTTACTTGTTATTCAGATATTCTTATTTTTAGAACAGAAAATACTAGAAACAAAAATCCAGCGAAAATAAAAGCTCAGAAGTAATAAAGTACGGCGGAGAGATGGCCGGTAGAAAATTAAAGAACAGACAAGTGGCAGCAGCCATTTGTCCGTCTGTCTTTCCTCTCGCGGAGTTCATTCGGTTAACGTTCACCTGGGGATCCATGCGTGGAAACACACGGGCACAAACTCTGTAGCAACTGTAGCTTGTGGCTTGACCCTTGATTGTTACGCAGAACTTACGAAGTGAAAACTTGTTTGGTTGCGTTGAACACTTTCTAGTAAAGAACAAGACCAAAATTAAAAATGTTGATTAACCCCCGACTACCTCAGATTTGTTATCTGTACAACATTCTACTAGTCAAGCCCTTTCGTTTAATACCCATATTGAGGTAGTAGTGAAAAAATAATATAATTCGCCATTTTGTGATGGCGGCCATCTTGAATTTGATTTTTTTTATAGTGTATAGTATTTTACTAGTCCAGCCCTTTCATTTGATACCCATATTGAAGTAGGTTGTGAAGCAATATTTTATCCGCCATTTTGTGGCAGCGGCCATCTTGAATCGATATTAACCAAACATCAGCTAAGAACATCCGCACGGATATTAACTATCAAAAAAAAAACCGCATTTAAATCGGCCCATCCGTTTGAGCTCTACGGTGCCACAGACAGACACACACACAGACAGACAGACAGACATCGACGTCAAACTTATAACACCCCTTTTTTTGGTCGGGGGTTAAAAATGTATAAATTTGTTATTATTATGACTTTATGTCAACGACACCGACGTAGTGCTAATGTAGTGGCGTAGCGGCGAAGTGTCGAAGTAGCGGTGGAGCAGTGGAGTGACAATGTTAGACGTTTTGGATGAGCGAAATCGTGTGAGTTCACATCAACGATTTGCATATGTTTACATATATAGTACGAGGGTCAAACTGAAAGTTCTTAGAACTGGCCACTTATAAACAATATAATAAAAAAATAATTCTATAATTTGAAAATAGAACTCTTTGTCAATATTACTGAGTATATACTTCATTCATTTGTCATTTGTTTTACGATTTGGCGGCAAATTGAAAATTGTCTGTGTCACGTCAACATGAATTTAACACGAGAAAATTTTCGTGCAATGATTTTTTATGACTTTCGATGTCCTTTAAGTCAACAAGAAAGTTATGATAGACTACGATTGGCCTTTCATGATGAAGCCCCATCTCGTGCGACTGTTTACAACTGGTTTAATGAGTTTAAACGTGGTCGCACTAATCTCACTGATGATTTACGTGAGGGACGGCCTTCTACGGCGACTACTGAAGATAACATCTGTGTTGTGCGGCGTATGATAGAGACTGACAAAAGAGTGACCTATCAGCAGATTCGGACAAGCTTAGGCATCGGTATGAGTCAAGTGCACAAAATCCTACACGAACATTTAGCGGTCAGGAAGCTTTGCGCCCGGTGGATACCTCATAATTTGACTGAGGCTCAAAAACTCCATCGTGTGGATTGGTGCCGTAAAATGATTGAAAGATTTATCGGAGGTGACTCAAATGCTGTGTTCGACATACTAACAGGTGACGAAAGCTGGATTTACTGTTATGATCCTGAAACCAAAAGACAATCTGCTCAGTGGGTGTTTCCTTTCGAGGAGTTGCCAACTAAAGTGAAGAGAGATCGAAGTGCGGGGAAAAAAATGGTGGCCTCGTTCTTTGGAAGGATAGGTCATTTCGCAACAATTGTGTTAGAGGATCAAAAACAGTTTCTGCAGAATGGTACACTACCAATTGTTTGCCACTTGTCTTGGAAAAAGTTCGAGAGAAACGACCTCGCAGTAGGATCCTCCTTCACCACGACAACGCCTCATCGCACACCGCCAAGCGAACGATCGACTATTTGGCGACATCAAACGTTGAATTACTGGGTCACCCGCCGTATAGCCCCGACCTCGCGCCTTGTGATTTTTATTTATTTTCAAAAATTAAAGAAAAACATAAAGGAAAGCGGTTAATGAATGCTGAAGGCTGGTGGTGGCTGCGTATCGCGATGCCATTGAAGAGACCCCTAAGGACGAGTGGGCAAAGTGCTTTTCCCAGTGGTTCCATCGCATGCAGCGGTGTATTGACGTGAATGGACAATATTTTGAAAAGATATAATAAAACTAATAACTGGCTAATGTAATCAGTTTTTGATTTTCTAAGAACTTTCAGTTTGACCCTCGTATACATAGATATACAGGCGACGTATTGACCAACATTAGTGCTGTAAAATACTAAAATTCTAAATTATAACTTAGAAATTTAAGTATATTTTATTAAGAAGTTTTCACATATATTGGCAGTTTATATAACAGCCGTTTATTTAACAAAAACCGTTCAATTTTGTTATCTTCAAATTACAGATGAAGTAATTTTTGAAATCGGTCCAGAAGTTTCTGAAATTAGAGCGTTCAAACAAAGAATCTCTTCAGCTCTACAATATTAGTAAGATATTAAGAAATTGAATTACTAGTAGCATCCTGCGGATTCATCCACGTAGTTCCCGATCCCGTAAATTTTGTGGGATAAAAGGTATCCTATTTGTTATTATATTCTTGCACGCAATTGTTAACAGTTATTATACTAGATGTGTCCTTTGGTTTCACCTGCGTAATTCCCGATCTTGTTACTTATCTAGAATAAAAAATATCCTACGAGTATATGCTATTCCGTGCTATTTTATACGCATTAAATTTGATCTAGAGACTTTCAACAGTTCTTGCATGAAAAAGTTACAAACATACATTCAACATACAACTTTCGTATTAATAATATTAGTAGGAAGTAGAAGGTTGGCTGTTTTGTATTTTTTTTTTTTTTGGTTTAAAAAATACAGCAAAATTGCGACGATTTCCTCCAAAATTAGCAACCGTATGTTTCGTACAACTAGCCCTTACAGGCCTCTTAGTACAGATGAGATTAGATTAAACGCCATGCCCTTAACAATACTCCGGGGGCGATATATCTACGTTTAAACTGTTCCAGCCAATCCTAGGGACATGCGGAGTTAGGGCCTTAAGTGCTACTCTTATTACAAGTGTCTTGAAACTGGTCTAGACGATCGGATCACATATTCACGGAAAGTTATGTTAGTGCTTGGGAATAAGTGACGTATTATTGTTTGCTATTTCCAAGTTATAGAGTTTGATAACGTTGTTGTATTTTTTGTTATTTTATCTGTTGTAAATAGGATTTGTTGGAAATAGTTTGTTCAAAATAGAACTCGGCATAAGCTTAAACTTTTGAGCGACTTTTGATGTGACAACGTCTAATAAATCGATGAACGCCGGCTACATGGACGAAATAGTGTCCCGTTATGTCCCGTTACGCTCATTATACGCTTACGCTGCATCTATCAATGTTTTGTTATGACGTCGTCACGTCAAACTATCGTGCGTAAGCCAACTGACTTTACAGACAACCTGTTTTTTTACATATATTTATAACATTCATTATAGAACCCACACGCACCACTTTCGTTTCGAAGTCATGTGCGTAATGCCGCTAACTTAAAACGGTGAAGGAAAAGACCGTGAGGAAATCGACATGCACCTAGAATCTTTCAAAGTCATGTGTCATCCACCAACCCGCACTGGGCCAGCGTGGTGGTTTATGGCCTTAACTGTCTCCTTGCGAGAGAAGGCCCGAGTCCCAGCAGTGGTAACATTTTTTTTTTAAATAAGTGTTGACGAGACGATCCGGACATGTGCCTGATGGTAAGCAACATGCCTGACACATAACAGCACAGTGACACGCAGCTATCGGTACATGAAGAGTCCAAATCATTACGTTGCACTGCACTGCGCTCGTCACCCAGAGATCTAAGATCTTATATCTCTAAGCCCTGTAATTTATCTGGAAACATTGCCTTCAAACCGGAACACAGTAATGTTAGCACATTACTGCTTGGCGGTAGAATAACTGGCAAAGGTGTGGTACTTCCCCAGGCGGACTCTGCCAAGAGTCCTACCACTACACTACATTTAGTGGGATGTTAATGTTGATACTCGTATTGCTGCATTTGTTTTAAATTGTTTCGTAGCATTTGGATTTTCTCTGGGTATAGTTTATTAAAAAGGTAAAAAACATACAATTAGTGTAATACTTTTCAAAACTAGCGTAAGTATAAATAGGTTTTTCAAGCGTTAGCGTGATATTTCAAAGACAACAATCAGCTTTCCATTAGGTAAAATGTGGTCTATAGAACTCATCGTCCGTATCGGTATCAAAAAAATCAAGATTTCCAGCGCGCTGGTCAAGGGTAACTTAGTTAATGGCGCGCGCATTTTAAATATATTTTTGATTTCTTTTTACTTTTTGGTTTTATAATATTCCGAGAGGGGGCACAAATTTTTGGTAAACGATACATTTTTTTTTTCTAATTAATGAACGATATATAATACCAAAATAACAATTCACAACTTTAGTTTGTCGTTCCGGTTAATTTCCGAAACTGATTATGACGGGGCTTTCACTACTAACTAGATAGCTGTTTAGTACTCGTATATTACTTAGGCTACTTTTCCTTGAGAAAAATGATTAGGGTTCGATACAAAAAATTGAAAACCTGTAAAACACGCTAAAACCGCGGGTATAGCTAGTTTAAAATACATCTGAGTGATCACTATAATAGTAGGAGATCCCGCCATACAACGACCTTCACCGAACTGTTTATTTCATGAAAAGTATTTCATATGTAATTTAATATGTCACCAAATATATAGCAAATGGGTTGCCTAAAAAATTCAGTCCAGAATATGATTAATAAACATTTAAAAATTATTATTTAAAATATTTCAGTAGAATTGATTCAATTTTAGAAAAAAACTATTACATAACTTATTATTTTGGCTTTATTACTCGATGCTTACGAAATCGCATTCCAAAATTCAACCCCTAAAGGTGTAAAAAACGGGATGGAAGTTTGTATGAAACATTTTATAAACGTATTCGCTTAAAATATTGCACGAATTGAGCATGAATAATGAATTATGTATTACAGTATTTTTCAAAACTCAACCTTCAAAGGGGTGAAATAAGGGATGAAAGTTTGTTTGAAACTTTTTATTATTTGAAAATATTTGCATGAGATTTTGTGAGCACTAAGTAAAGCCAAAATAATAAGTTATGTTTTATAGTTTTTTCTAAAATTCAATCAATTTAGGTAAATTTTTAAAAAATATTTTTAATTGTTAATTAATCACATTCTGGACTGAAATTTTTTAGGTAACCCATTTGCAATATATTTGTTGACATATTAAATTACATATAAAACACTTGCAGGTTGTTGTATAGCGAACCTTAGACTACTACATCCATGTTGTCGTAGCCCAAAAATCATAGCCATAATTTTTGCGGAACAGATTCGGAACAATAATTTTCTGGAACAATCCGTACAGTAATTCCTGTTCCTGAGGCAATCTGAGGAAGTATCGACACTACGGATGCTAACTCACTGAATGCGTAGTAAGCCGTACGTGATTGTAGGCGAGGAGGCGACTAACTTAGTTTATAGACAAT
The DNA here is from genome assembly GCA_017562165.1 of Ectropis grisescens. Classification (NCBI taxonomy): domain Eukaryota; kingdom Metazoa; phylum Arthropoda; class Insecta; order Lepidoptera; family Geometridae; genus Ectropis; species Ectropis grisescens. The sequence continues at coordinate 1,382,155 of CM029791.1, read as the reverse complement.
TTTAACATAATATTTATTTATGCTTTACTTATATTTTATAGTCAGGCATGGGAATACATACACTAAATCAACAAAACAACATTTGCGACATTATGCAGGTGTAATATATACTTGAGAGAGCCTACGAGGAAAATCTATGATATATATTATGCACCTTTATGTTACGCGCATATAATCCTCCTTTGGAATTATGCTTTCATTCAAATCAAATTATTTAAACATCGAGCAGGGCTTTGTCAATATCTGAGCGTAGTCGTGATGACATCATTATTGGTATTGTGGACAGAACAGCAACAGCAGCAGGGTTTTTGGTAAGTACTCGATGTATACGAGTGTTGTGTAAACAAAAGTGCGCTAGGACAGCTGATAGTACCCCATGATGTTCATCATGAAATCGCTGCTCCTTTTATAACTATACTTACTACTTACTGTAATATTGAATTGTAACAATATAACATTGTGAAGACTTTAATGATTTTCATTTATGCTAGCACTGACTATTAACGCCCACAATTAGAATCCTATATGCCATGATAAGGCCTTCCTGATGTCGATGGGAAACTCACAAAAGTAATGTTTCCCCGACATACTAATACATTATTTTAACATTTTAAGGCATGAATTTAGACATTGGAATAAGAAATAAGGTGTAGCTTTGTATTCTATGAACATAATCATCAAGTTTTATCAGAACTTAAATTGATTTAATTCTCTCGGGTAATTTAATGGATTTAGGTAGAAAATAAAGAACGACATGTATATGGAGGTCTTCTTCTTCTTCAGCCCGTTACCGTCCACTCTGCTGAGTATATGCCTCTCTTCGTGTACGCCACATGTCTCGATCCTTTACTAGTCTCAACCATGTCTGGTCTGCGCTATATGGAGGTAATGAATATAAAAAAAGAAGTGTGGCACTCGGGGACTGCCGCGGTAAAGCCATTGCATGTTGCATGCATTTTTATCAACATAAGCAATAGGGATGTTAACAATTTTTCGGAATTGCTTTTATTTTGAAGAGTGACATTTGTTTACCATAAAAAAAATGCAGAGAAGTATACAATCTAGTCAGTCTTCGACAGCTAAGAGCATTTAGTCTGTAAAGCTAATACAAATAAGATTCAAAGTCGAATGCCCGAGTGGGGAGGACGGCGTTACGGTCTTCCATCCCCTCTTTCTTGTGAACATAAGAAAGAGATGCACGATCACTAAAATTCGGTCCCCAGGCCCGCGATAAAAGCTATGCAATAGCTTAAAATATTACTGTAATACTTTTGTTGCACTCTTAACACAATAATAGAAAATAAGATAAAACAGCGAACCGAAGAGTGTCAAAATCCAGTCATACTGCTAATGTTTTATAGATCTACGTGTCAAGAAATGATAGGTACGTAGATTGAATTCATCTGTCGTTCTATTTATTATAATGAACGTTAAACGAAACTACCGCTAGCTCTCCTTCAATAAACGATATCTCACTAGGGGTGCATAAAATAATACCAACACAATGAGAAGAAAACTCGACGAATAAATCGAAGGAAAAGCAATGAATTTTTATGTATCCATTCGTCTCATGTACGGGAGCTGAAGATTTATGGAATGTAATAGCCGGCAAATAACTAGATGTGCGTTGAGGTTGCATCCGTTCTTCTTTTTTGATAAAAATGACTATTGGAGTTACTTCTCTTTTTAACCCCCGACCAAAAAAGGGGTGTTATAAGTTTGACGTCGATGTCTGTCTGTCTGTTTGTCTGTCTGTCTGTCTGTGTGTGTGTCTGTCTGTGGCATCGTAGAGCTCAAACGGATGGGCCGATTTCGATGCAGTTTTTTTTATTTGAAAGTTAATATCCGTGCAAGTGTTCTTAGCTATGTTTGGGTAATATCGATTCAAAATGGCCGCCTCCACAAAATGGCGGACAAAATATTTCTTTACAACCTACCTCAATATGGGTATGAAATGAAAGCAAAAGGCTTGACTAGCAAAGTACTATACGCTATAACAAATTTCAAATCCAAGATGGCCGCCACCACAAAATGGCGAATTATATAATTTTTTTCACTACTACCGCAATATGGGTATCAAATGAAAGGGTTTGACTAGTAGAATATTGTACAGATAACAAATCTAAGGTACCTAGTCGGGGGTTAATCAAAATTTTTAATTTTGTTCTTGTAATTTCTATCTATAATAAGTCTAAGGTAGTCGGGGGTTAATCAAAATTTTTAATTTTGTTCTTGTAATTTCTATCTATAATATGTTTGTATTTAAAACTATATATGTATTTTATCAGCTATCTGGCTTCCATAGTACAAGCTTTGCTTAGTTTGGGGTCAGATGGTGTTATGTGTGAATTGTCCACCAATATTAATTTATTTTATTTTATTTGATTTGTCGCGTTGTGTGTTTTTGTAGGGGAAAAAATCAGTCCGCCTGGAGAAGTAGCCCAACTTTGCTAGTTATTCTACCGCCAAGCAGTAACGTCAAGATATCACTCGGTTACGGTTTAGAGGGTTTTCAGTGAAATACAAGATATAAAGATAAAACGTCTTATATATCTGGGTGGCAAGCACACTGCAGTGCTAGGTAGCGATTTGGACTTTTCATACATCAATAGCTGCATGTCACTAAGCTGTTATTGACTTGCATCTTGCTCATCATCAGGCACATACCCTACTCGACTCGTAACTCTAAACTAGGAAAAAAGTCGATATTGATTCGTGTCATAAACATGGTAATAGCTAGAGCAAGCCCGAGCTGTACTGCTGACGTGTCGTATTGTCTAACATTATTGCTTTAAATAGTACAATTCTCAATCATAAGATTTCACGCCTATCGGACTGACAATTATTTATATCGTACATAGGTCTGCGTTTGACTTCCAACTCGCCTGATGGTAAACGACTGTGTGGTCGACGTTTACCTAGAAAATAACCATTCACTCTGACCTTGAAAATTGCCAGTATCAATCTTCTTCTTAATATAATCCTTTTTGCGTACTCTATTTTTTTTTTAAATAAAGAGTGATAAGACGAGCATGACATGTGCCTGATGATAAGCAAGATGCCTGACACATAACAGCACAGTGACACGCAGCTATTGGAACATGAAGAGTCCAAATCATTACCTAGCACTGCACTGCGCTCATCACCCAGAGATCTAAGATGTTATTTCTCTAAGCCCTGTAATTTCTCTAGAAATATTGCCTTTCAAATCGGAACGCAGTAAAGTTTTCACATTACTGCTTGGCGGTAGAATAACTGGCATAGGTGTGGTACTTCCCCAGGCGGACTCTGCTAGGAGTCCTACCACTACTCTATATAAGGTTAATGCTCATTTTACAATACTCGAGTAACAAGCTCACAACATAAATTATAGCTTAAGTGTAGCCGTGAGCGGTTTCGCGAATTGCCCCATAAAATTATACCTTAAAGCATGTCCTTAGCCGTGATGGGATGTTGATGGACGATGGTACATGTTACATCGTAAATTTTGATGAAGTGGGTGTCGATAATTTGCTTTTTAAAAGCACCATTTTAAAATGAAATTGAACATTGGGTGAACATTTTTTTTATATCTCTGAAACAAAATAACAAAAAATATCGTCTTTGAAGTTGGTTAGTTTACGAACAATAGTTTAACGAGACAACGTCATGGCAAAACATTGATAGATGCGGCGCAAGCGTACAATGAACGTAACGGGCGTAACGGGACATAACAGGATACTTTTTCGTGTTCGTTTTTATCAATTAATTAGACGTTGTCACTTCAAAATGATGATAATTGAGTAACTACAGGGATAACGTTTGTATCTAATTAAAATAATTAATCAGTTGATTACATGTTTCAATAAGGTGTTTGCTAATATTTAATTTATATTGACTACAGCATCACTAGTAGTAAAAGAATAGTTTATTTTTTATATTAAGCTAATATGATCGTATGCCTCGTGGCTTAGCTGGTAGTAATTCTGCCAGCAAAACCGAGGGTTACGGGTTCGATTTCCTCGTGCAAAAAATTGTGTGATTAATACAAATATTTGTTCTATGGCTAGGTGTTTCTATGTAATAATAATACATTTACAACTATATAAGTATTGTATCATCTATTTCGCTTCCTTAGTACAAGCTTTGCTTAGTTTGAATACAGGTGGTATTGTGTGTGAAATGTCCACCAATATTTATTTATTTCTATTCTACAAGTATTTTTCTTTTATAAAATCAATCAATAAAATTAAAAGAATTAATGGTGAACAAAAAAAAAAAAAGAAACGGAAACATTACAGAAAAAAACGTGCTGAAAACGGCAGCCACACTACTAACAATCAGTGGACAGTATTGATTCCATCAAATAGTTTACATAATCGTACAATAAACGTTTTGCTTCATAGTATCAACACGATAGAACAAAAAATAATTACGTATAAGTACTTACCAAGGAAAGCTTATCTTTTAACTTTGAAGAAAAAAGCAAAGAGCACCTTGTCCCTCAAACTTGGGAAACTCAATACTAATCAAGAAAACTTGTCAGACTACCAGCGGAGAGCAATCAAAAGAAAATTAGCGTGGACCCCCAATTTGGAATGGAAAAACTTCGGCTACGGAACCAATTTGGTTCGCCAAGGGACACACTTGGATTAATTAAACGTTTGAATTTGGAATTACATTGTCATGGTCGTGATCTTGCAAAAGAGGTTTCTACTCTCTTTGTTATAACATTTTATACTCTGTGGTTAGGGATTAATTAAGTTCTATTTTCAAAGTTTGCTTGCAGCACTATGTAGGCTAATGTTGCATGGAGGTCCTTTTAAAACAATGATTTAGTTACATTACATTTATCTTTTTTATCGGAATGGTCTCAGCTCGAAAAAGCGTCATCGTTTCATGGTTGATGTACCAAAGACTCGAACGAAGAGTATCGACTCTACTTCTGTGATACGAACGTCAAGACTATGGAATACGTTGCCTGAGTGGGCATTTCCCGGTAGTTACAATCTTTGTGTTTTCAAATCGAGAGTGAATCGGTATTTTCTAGGTAAACATGCTCCATCGTAGACCGCATCATCGTTTAGCATCAGGCAAGATGGCGGTCAAGTGTAAACCTATAAAAGATAAAAACATAATTACTAGAAAAGCCCCGTTGTTTCAGCCGATTATATATATTTATACCACATTTACCGATCTCGCAACTTTTCTGGAATAAAAATTAGCCTACCATGTGTTATTAAAAACTATCAATGTGCCAAATTTCATCAATATCCATTCAGTAGCTTTTGAGTGAAAGAGTAACAAATATTAATTCCTTCTCACATAAGAAACAAGGCTTAATTAATGGTACACTAATATTCTAAGTAGTAACATTATATCTTTACAAAAACTGTGTAACTGTCGGTCTCAAAACTGTAAGAACAGTTTCCACAGTGTTTTCTTGATGCAACCTCTTCCGGTGGTGTCTGCCGCACCGGAAGTGCGGTGGGGTGGGCGGAGCTTCCGCTGAACTTGTTGGCGGGTAGACTTTGACTTTTCGGTGCTAGGTGTTTTCACTTGTATTAGATTAAACTTATTTATTATGATTTTAGTAGTGATAGGTCTCTTGACAGAGGCGAATTGGGAAAAATACCACAACTTTACCAGCTGTTCTATATTCTGTGGTCCAGTTTGAAGGGCAGAGTTTCCAGTGATATTACATGGCATATAGATAAAACATTTTACCAGTCCGCCGTTCTTTTAAGTGTGTAGTGTCACTGTGCTGCTAAGGACAAGCATGTTGCGTACCATCCGGGACATATCCTACTCGTCTTGTCACTATATACAATAAATAAATAGCTATAGATATACTGACAACGCTTGTTGGTGCCGCGAACTCACACCAGGTTTCGCCTACCAAAACATGTCTAAGGCCCAGAACAGACGGCGTAACGCGAATGAAAGAAAACTGCAACGTCTAGTTACTATAGAGTTTCATTTGAGTTTCTGCTATAGCCTCCCTAGAAAGATAGCACATGCCGTGATATTTTTAAACCCGGTTTGAAAAGCATTGTAAATCAGCAGGTCTACTACGAAGTCCGATAACCGATATATCGGCCGAAGTAATGGACGTTTTATACCACGAAATACAATCGGTCGGTTGATCTGATCGGGTGTTTCGTTCATTTTCGACCGACGCTGATTTGACAGTTTTTGTGTCATCAACCGACCGATTGTGTTTCGTGGTATAAAACGTCCATTACTTCAGCCGATATATCGTTTATCGGACTTTGTAGTAGACCTGCTGTTGCGTTAAAACCGGCTTGCAGGTAACTCGTGTGTAAATTTCGTCAGTTTTGTCGTCTATACGTCTTGTTTCGCTACAACAAAATAGCCCACGATGAAAATAAACACATTCAATTTGAATTAAAAGTTGAGAATAGTCGTAGAATACAACACCATCAATCTTTTGCAAGACTGAGACTGATATAACATGAGCAGAAATTGCATAGCGTGGCGTGGTGCCACCATGATGGTGGCAGATGTGTGAAAATATTTTGAAAATGGGTTTAAACTAAAAATTTCAAAAGGGTTTTTTTTTCTCTCGCGTTGCGACGTCTGTTCTGGGCCTAATGGTTAGCTCTAAATCGGAGTAGTGTCATAATTGTAGGTAGCGCCGTAGACCGGTTTGCTTCTCCAACGCCGTTCTAACGCGGCTCTAAAATTATTTGTGTATTAGGACGTAAAATTGGCATATTATGTTTTTTTTTTGAATAATTGTTAGTTATTAATATCAGAATATCATTCGGCAGTATCCATGTACTTCTAATTGTACTCCCCGTCTTCCATTATTAAGTTCTTTTTTACCATCCTACGGTTGCCTGGAAGAGATCGCTCTTAGCGATAAGGTCGCCAATTGCTACTTTATTCTAAGGTTTGTTTTTTATCTTTATTGTTTTTCGTTGTAATAATAGTTTATCTATCAATCTAACGTTCCGCCGCTACTGAAAGATTTTCATCAAAGACTTTACATATACTATGTTTAGAGTTTGATTTTCCGCACGGTTCCTTTCGGTCAATCGTAAAGGAACAAGTTCGCGCTGAGACCGCGACAGGAGACCGAGACCGGAGACCGCGACAGGCACTTGACTCTATAGAATTGTATGGGATCCAATTCGCGGCGAGACCGCGACACATGTCTCGCGACACGTATCTCGGTCTCGTGTCGCGGTCTCGGCGCAAATTGGCGCCCATACAATTCTATAGAGTCAAGTGCCTGTCGCGGTCTCCTGTCGCGGTCTCCTGGCGAACCGCTACCTTAAGCAAATAACGTGCATACTTTCTATGGCAACAGAGTAATGAGCTGCGACAAAAGTATAACACTTCCACAAGAGCGACAAGGCAAGAAAGATGCTACCCGTGCTTTCGGTGTAAAGCGTTTGTGCCAACTCTGTGCGTATGTAGTATATGTAAACTGTTTGCTTTTCACCGACTAAAAAGTGGCCAAATAATTTGTCATATCTTAATTATACCTAAACTATTCTTCGACTATTTGATCGTTATCTCACGTCTGTTAGAACAAATCAATACGCTACGTAGACGATTCGAAGCTTGAGTAATTGGGGACCTCAATTGTTGGGCAAGCTAGACACGACCCTTTGTTTTGTCTAGATTGAAACGATAGTTATACGAGCTATCGCTATAAAACCGTACTTGATTGTCTGACTGTATCTTGCTATTATTATATAAACGGGGAAGTTTGTGAGTATTGATGTTATCACTTTTTCACATAAAAGTCACTGAAGAAAACTCTATGAAATTTGATTCAAATTTTTATTTTTTTTATTTGATAGTCTGAACACATTAGCGCTGGGCATGTTGCTTACCATCAAGCACGTGTCCTGCTCGTCTCATCACCATATACCAAAAACGATATATTTTAGGGAAATCTTGCAAAGATATGTCATTATTTTTTGTATTAATAATTATTCTCCAACCGTCTTGGTCTTTGTACAATTTCAATATTGCTTGATTTGGTACAGCCCCACAACTGTATACCATATGTCCACACTGGCATTAGGACTTGTTTATACAATAGAATCTTGTTTTGTACTGACAACACAGAATTTCTTCCAAGTAGCCAATACATATTTTTATAGTGTATTGCTAATTCCTCTATCTATCTTTTCTTCTTGACGTGAACCTTCCAGCGTAACTTCTTGTCAAAAGTCATCCCTAAGTATTTAGATTTGTTTTCATATGGTATGGTATGGTTTATGAAAATTTGATGATATTTTACTTTTTTATTTGTAAAATCTATATGAACGCTTTTAGATTCATTCAACTTGACGCGCCATTTTTTCGTCCAGTCTTCGAATTGCGCCATCTCTGTAATAATATTTCAATGATAAATAAATAACACTTCTATGAGTCTTTTTAACTCCCGACCAAAAAAAAGAGTGCTAAAAGTTTGACGTCGATGTCTGTCTGTCTGTGGCACCGTAGACCTCAAACGGATGTGCCGATTTCGATGTGTTTTTTTTATTTGAAGGTTAATTTTTGTCCGAATGTTCTTAGCTATGTTTGGTAAACATCGATTCAAGATGGCCGCCTCCACAAAATGGCGGTCAAAATATTTTTTCACAACATACCTTAATATGGGTATCAAATGAAAGGGCTTAACTAGTTGAATGTTGTAAAAATTACAAATCTGAGGTAGTCGGGGGTTAATATTTTTTAAAATTGTGTTCTTTTTATTATAATATAACGTGTCGAGACGAGAACATGTGCCTGACGAGAATCAACACGCCTAACCATAACTGCACAGTCACACGCAGCTATTGGTACATGAAAAGTCCAAATCAATACCTATTACTGCACTGCGTTCTTTACCCAGACATACGATTCTGTATCATTATAGCCTATTATTTGGAAATTTAGAAACTGGAAACATTGCTCATCAAACCGGAACGCAGTCACGTTTGCACATTAATTTGGCCGTAGAGTAACTGGCAAAGGTGGGGGGCTTTCCCAGGCGGACTTAGCAAACTGTTGCAGTACTACATTTGTAAGTCAGGTTCGTTTCTATCACATTAACTAAAGCCTTTAAAACAAGACCTACACGATTCTCAATCGATTGGCTATAAAACTGTTTTATTAGAAATCTAATTAACGAGTATTTTTACGATAACGATATGCGATCCGAAGCGGTGCCCTTATACCGACATTCAGTACTGAGGGGCACGAGGGGATTACTCCCGAGATCATTAAACTAATCTTTCTGTATTATGAGGGATAAATTTAAGAATAATCAAAACAAAAAGTTTACATTTACAACGTATAGAGTTAGAACAAACGCTTTACACCAAAAGCACGGGTCTGATCGCTCTTGTCTTGTCGCTCTTGTGGAAGTGTCATACTTTTGTCGCGGTACATTACTACGTCACCATAGCTAACATACACCTCATCTGATCTATTTACTTATTATCTATCTGAAAATCTAACTAATATTATGATGAGAGAATAGTTTTTTTTCAACTTTTGTAGAGTTACTTGCTTGCTTGGTGGTAAGCAACAATGCGGTCTACGATGGAGCGTGTTTACCTAGAAAAAACAATTTACACTTGATTTAAAGACATTGAGGTTGTAACTATCGAGAAAAACTCTCTCAGGCAACGCATTCTATAGATTTTCTTATACAAACGTAGAGTCAAATCTCTCCTTTCGATAGTTTGAATCGTAAACAGTAAAAAGATGCCACTTTTAGCCACAAAATGTACCCTACGAATGGTTTAGAGCCCCATGTTTTGTTATCCCAGGCTATTATCTATTTATAGTACAACTTTCATCCACAGATCTGTATGAAACACAATCAGTAGTTTTTGAGTGAAGGACTAACAAAGACAAGGTGCGATAAGAAAACTCTTTACTAAAAGTCACAACAGAAATGATAAATTACAAAAGAAACTAAGAACTATGGTAGTAAGCTAGTAAGTAACATCTTGATTATGTATAAACCCACAGTGGTCTATGGATAATTCAGGTGTGCTTAATGTAAGTAGTTAGTTAGGTAGGTTTGTAGTGTAGTGTAGTTCTCATTGTATTTTATTTTTGTTAATAAAGACTCTGCCCAATGAAAAAAGAACTATTATATAAACTATATAAATTACTACAAGAACGACATTTTAATTGCGGGCGTTATTGCTTACAGCAATCTCTTCCAGGCAACCGTGTATGGATAGGATTTATACAAAAACGCGGCCCTTAAAATTTTAGGTAAATTAATGTACTAAGTAGACAACAAATTATAAGAGCAAGTAACTAATAACTATGCTTAAAATATACTACTTACATTAAGAATAGATACAAAATACACATTTTAAATAAATACACTATACTGACTATATCTAAAGGGAGTTAAGGGAACCAACGTTTGATATAGTCAGAACAAACTTCCTAACATACTCATAAACTTTTACGGGTTCCGAGTATCGTCGGCTCTGACAATGCCAGCGATAGGCTGCAACGCCGAAGACCATTCCAGAGCTCAACTTTCAGATGACCATCAGGACAGAAAGCCACCACCGAGGCTGTGAGCCCGGAAGAGGCAACTTAGAAAAAAAACCAGGCTAAAACTACTGCTTTTATGACATGTTTCTTACTCCTCCTATTTTCCATTTCTTTTCCTGACCCTAGAAATGTATTAAAAATTGGCAGTCATAGCAATTGCCGTATAAAGTCAAAACTTATAGCTTACTTTGAAAACTACGCGGGTGTAACCGGAAAGCGTGACTATGAGAATGGCCATATTATATAGGCCATGTTCTAGTAATGCGTCAGCTAATAGGATATTCTGACACATTTCTAGATAGTCGCGAGTTTACTCGAAAACTTCTTATCATTCCCGAGCGCGACGCTAGAACTCAATTCACAGCCTACGAAAATTATGTCTATGCTGCGTCAAAATAAATATTAACTTCCAAAAAACGATTCCAAATGACGAAAGTTACGGACCGCGAAACTTATTGAGTTGGTGGATATACCTAAATAGAAAGTATTAGAAGACAAAACATCTATTTACAAAGAAGTACGTGTTTCCTTGCGGAATGCAACTATAGACTAGTTTTTTACTAGCCAAAATAAGAGATAGAAGAATATATAAGCTGTGCCTGATACAAATACAAATATTAAAATCTTTATTGCTGTTTGTAGGTAAGATAAGATGATACAAAACATTTTAAAAATTGCCCCATACAAACTGGCCTCTGCGAGAGGCATGCAATACAATTTGTTGTAGTCTTAATTTATAAATGAAAAAAAATAGTCAGCTGATTAAATTCTTCTTCTTCCTCATCTTCTATTAATTTCTGATGTCTCTGTGATCATTTTTTCTTGATCTGTTCAGCCACGTGATGCATATATCAAATAAATATAAAAATAAAATCATATCTAATATTACTAGCAGTGTTCCGCGATTTTAGTCACATAATTTCTGTTCTTATAATTCTCTCGCGATTAAAAGCCTATTGGCGTATTACAGAATGTTACAATCTAACTATATTTCAAATGCGAAACCGATCCGTTCAGGCGTTTCGACGTGATTGAGCAACAATCATCTTAACATCCATACATTATTATAGGACAATGAATTTACGGTTCTCATTTATTAAAAATACATTTTCAAATGAAAATCACTATTCAAAGAAATGAAATAAATAAAATTTCTTGATTTGCTAAAATGGGTTATTACAATAAGATCTTAAATGTTTACATTGAGAACTCCATAATCAACCTTACGGCATGCAAATATTATGTTGTTTATGAAAAAAAAAATTAAAATTCACTTTATAATTCATCACTCTAATAATTATACACAATTAAATTATTGCTTTTGGTGCTATGGTAAATGAAAAACAACTATTATTCACGATGTCATCAAGGTAATTAATAAAACTTTAAAATCAGATTATGAAATAGAAAGCAGTTAAAACGCAGCTGGGTTCAGAAATTAATCTCTTCTACTTAAAACACAATAAAGACGGAGTAACATCGGTGCCAATAAATCCTTGATTCGGCCCAGCCTTAATTAGAATGCGGTCAAACCCGCAGGAGACGTTACAGAAGCGAAAATTATATAATTTTCTCAAATTTCCTTCACGACACGATCTTAGTACGATTTACAAATTATACTTACGAAAGTACTTGACGAGAAATATACATTTATTAATGATTATGTATATTTGCTTTACTTGCAAATATACTATAAAGTTACGGCTGGTCTAGTGGGGAGAACGGTGATACTGGTTCAAATCCCACTTACACTAATATATATATTGTTGGACAATTCACACACAACACCATCTGACCCCAAACTAAGCAAAGCTTGTAATATGGTGGCCAGATAGCTGACATAATACTTATATAGTTGTAAATACACACATACTTATTATACATAGAAACACCCAGACACAGAACAAACATTTGAATTCATCACACAAATATTTGCACTGGGTGGGGATCGAGCCCACGACCCTCGGCTTCGCAGGCAGAGTTACTACCCATAAGCCACAAGGCCAGTCAATGTATTTTAAAAATTACGTGCGTAATGCCGCTTACTTAAAACGGTGAAGGAAAACATCGTGAGGAAATAGACATGTACCTAGAATATTTCAAGGTCATGACTGTGTCATCCATCAACCCGCACTGCACAAGCGTCGTGGATTATTTTGACTCTCTCTTTGCGAGAGAAGGTCCCTCCCCGAGTCCAACCTGTTAGTACGTTTAGTAGGCTGCTTCTACAAACATACGTGATACCTAAAATGTTAAACAAAACGAGGTTCTCAATTCGGACATAAGTTTTTGGAACGAAAATCCTTATCGCGCTTTGTGAAAGGGAAAGACGGAAAAAATTCTTACGAAAAGTTGTCACGACACTTTCTGCTATTGTAAGCTGTGCGGCGTCGCATGTTTCTCTGTCTGTCTCTCTCTCTTATAGAAAGCAAGCCAGATATTTTCATTTCTATTTCGCATTGAACAGTGTGGTGTCGCGACGATTATTTTTGTTGAGTGTATAAGGGTTTTTGTAAATAATAAATAATAATAATAATTTCTTCACTAATTAATCGAAAGGAACTTCGTTCCATCCGGGTGTCCCTTGACACCTCTCAAGTTTTTTTTATCTATGTCACGCAAGAGCTAAAATTATATGTCGATTTTGATAGATATTTCCCAAAAAAATTTAAGATACAACGATATTTCTTTGTTTGATAGACCACAATTTCACAACTTCTTTTATTTTACATTCGTATTTGATCATCATCATCATAATCATCATCATCAACAGCCAACTAAATGTTCCCACTGCTGGGACTCGGGGCCTTCTCTCGCAAGGAGAGAGTATTGCACTGGTATTGATGTCGTATTTGATGGTCTCATATAAATTTTCTCGAAATCGGTTTGAGTTTGGAAATCAACAGGAAACTGAAATATGTTTTCATTTATTTCGACAAATTAATGATGAGGGCTTCTAATGAAGCCGAGTGTCGATATATAGTTTTAAATTTTATTGTTTTTTAGTGGAGAAAGCTTATTATTATTAATTATTGTGTCGTATGTATAATAATTACATGTGTAAAGTATTCTTACTTTACACATTAAGATACATTATATTTGCTTCTCTTAATCGTGCCCACTAAAGTGAAATAAAATGGAAAGTACACGACCGTAGTGACATAATCGCTAATCAGCTAACGCACCAGATGGCCCCAGGCCTCCGTAACACCACCGCTGTACAATAACCCCAATCCGTTAATATAGCCCGGGGTAATTAGTAAATTGGCTAATGATGTCCCTTAAAATAGTCGATAAGGGAGCCCTCTGGGTGCGGTACAAGGGATAGTACAACTGCGTTTAAAACTGAACCTACCCGCTTCACTACTTCTTGTTCAACACTGAGTACCTGGACGACCAAGATTGGCTCGATTTAAACTTGAATAAAACGACATGATGATAACGAAATAATGAAACTTAGCTTGATCGATTTATCGCCCCGAAACCTCCAACATATTAAATCTCATGAAAATCGTATCAATTGTTTCCGAAATTCCGAAAGAAAATTTTAGTTTTTAACCCCCGACCATAAACGTGTCTTATAATTAACTAGATGTCCGCCCCGGCGTCGCCCGTGGTTTATTATATAGCACTCATCAGGATCCCGTACATATACAACGGTGAAAGAATGACTGAAATCGGTTCAGTAATTCCTGAGGATATCGCTTTCAAACAAAACACCTCTTCAGCTACCTGCTACGCCACCTGTCGGAAATTGGTCGTACCAACTCAGATTTAGACTAAACAAATTTGATAAGCAAAGGTTTTATATTCAAAAGGTATGTTATTTGTGATATTCAAAGACGCAATCTTAGATACATGCTGTCATGTGTCATGTCAAAGCACGAAACGTACGAAAACTCTCAAAAAAAAGAATATTTTTTCCCGATTTTGTTACATTCTTGATTCATGCTCCGCTTCTATTAATAGTGGCGTTATGTTCTATAGCTTATAGCCTTTTTCGATAAATAGACTATCCAATAGAAAAAGAATCTTTCAATTCGGACCAGTACTTCCAGAGATCCTAGCGTTCAAACAAATAAACTCTTCAGCTTTCTAATATTAGTATAGTTAACTAGATGCCTGCCCCGGCTTCGCCCGTGGTATATTATATAGCACTCATCGGGATCCCGTACATATCCAACGGTGAAAGAATGACTGAAATCGGTTCACTCATTCCTGAGAATATCGATTTCAAACAAAAAACCTCTTCAGCTACCTGCTACACCACCTGTCGGAAATTGGTCGTACCAACTCAGATATAGAATAAAAAAAATAGCAAAAGGTTTATATTCAATGCACAGGTTACTGAAATTCAATGACGCAATCTTTGACACATGCTGTCATGTCAAAACACGAAACGTACGAAAACTCTCAAAAGAGGAATATTTTTTCCCGATTTTGTTACATTCTTGTTTCATGCTCCGTTTCAATTAATAGTAGAGTTATTTTCTATAGCCTAAAGCCTTCCTCAATAAATGGACTATCCAATAGAAAAAGAATCGTTCAATTCGGACCAGTACTTCCCGAGATCCTAGCGTTCAAACAAACAAACAAACTCTTCAGCTTTATAATATTAGTATAGATAATAGATTTGACGTCGATGTCTGTCTGTCTGTGTGTGTGTGTCTGTCTGTGGCACCGTAGAGCTCAAACGGATTAGCCGATTTCGATGTGTTTTTTTTTTATTTGAAGGCTAATTACTGTGCGGATACTGTTCTTAGCTATGTTTGGTAAATTTTGATTCAAGATGGCCGTCTCCACAAAATGGCGGACAAAATATTTCTTCGCAACCTACCTCAATATGGGTATCAAATGAAAGGGCTTGACTAGTAGAATGTTGTATTAATTACAAATCCGAGACAGTCGGGGGTTAATCAAAATGTTTAATTTAGTTCTTGTTTTTTGATAAGTAGCAGAAAATCCGCCACACTGATTTCTATTATATATGTATATGCGACCACCTCTAAATAATTTTCCAAACACAAAAAAATCATCAAAATAGAGGCTCAATTAGCGAATCTGTCGCGTAACATACACAAAAACATTAAACATTAATTGGCAATCTTCACCTTTTTTGGAGTCAGTTAAAAAACGGTTCTTGTCGCGAACGATACCAATTTTAGAACAAAAGGTCGTGAAACTTTTGCCGCATACGAGAATACTAACATAATCCATATCCAATAGCTACGTTGTAATGAGCTGCTTTAGTTGGCATGTTGCTTATGATGACATGCTCGTTTCATAAAATAACAACTCAAGTTTTTTTTTTACATTTTATTTTCTTGTAACTTAAGTGAATCCGATTTATTTGGCCTATAATTAAGTAATTATGGTGATACTTATGGAAATTCGTACATCTTTGTACCAATTTTCATTTCGGCTTAAACGTTAAATGATTTTGTACTTCCTTAATGCTGATGTAGTCTTAATGTCTTTCTTCCGGATCGTCATTTGCTATCGTTTCAATTATATATGTAATTCTATTTTTTTTTTGATGTTACAACTTTGTTTATGTTTAATTAGTTTGTTTTTTTTTGTTTGTTTGTTGTTCTATTGTTTTAGTAGTGATAGGACTCTTGGCAGAGCCCGCCTGGGGAAGCACCACACCTTTGCCAGTTATTCTACCGCCAAGCATTAATGTGCTAACATTACTGTGTTCCGGTTTGAAGGGCAATGTTTTCAGAGAAATCACAGGGCTTAGAGATAAAACATCTTAGAACTCTGACTGATGAGCGCAGTGCAGTGTTAGGCAATGATTAGTACTTCTCATGTTCCAATAGCTGTATCACTGTGCTGTTATGCCACAGGCATGTTGCTTACCATCAGGCACATATCCTTCTCGTCTCGTCACTCTATAAAAAAATAATTTAGTCGGGAGAATGGTGAGAAATAATTCAGTATTTTATCAAAATCATTTGCGTAATGCCGCTAAAAACGGTTGAAGAAAACATAATGAGGTAACCGACATGTCATCAGAATCTTTCGAGGTCATGGGTCATCATTAGTCACCAGCCCTCACTGGGCCAGCATGGTGGCCTTGACTCTCGCCTTGCAAGAGAAGGCTCCGAACCCCAGTAACGAGAACATTCAGTGGGCTGCTCATAATTTATGCTACAGGCCTAAAAGTAAATTTGAAACTTCTAGCCTATTGAAGGCTCCCACAGCTGCGACTGAGAAAAACCGATAACAATGTGCTAAAATTGTCAGTAGCGCTATCACCGCCTGTTTTTTTTAATTCAAGGTAGCAGTTTTTTTTTAACATTTTATAAGTTTACACTTGACCGCCATCTCGCCTGATGTTAAGCGACGATGCGGTCTACGATGGAGTGTGTTTACCTAGAAGAAACCGATTCACTCTCGATTTGAAGACACCAAGCTCCAGAGACTCGGAGGCCCTACGTTATTTGGGATTCTGTATTTGTATTGAATTTGGAGAAGAAAAGGGAAAAACCTTAGAGTAAAAGTAGGGAACATCTCCAACCTCATTGTAGTGCTCTGTCCCTGATGGCCATGTGTAACTTGAACTTAACTGTAACTTGTCCTGTATGGAGTACTGTTCGCACCTTTGGGATGGATCGGCTAAGTATCAGCTGGAGACTCTGGAATTGATTGAGAGACGTGCCAAAAGACTCATAGGCAATGACACTCTTGTGCGTAAAAGACTTCAAAGTCTTGATCATCGCCGCAAAATTGCTAGCTTATCGGTATTTTATCGGATACACTTCAGAGAGTGTGCAACTGATCTGCATGATCTAATTCCACCTTGCCCTTTCTTCTATCGGACTTCTCGTTCCACAAAAGGGCGACATCGTTTCATGGTTGATGTTCCAAAAACACGAACGAAGCAATTTGACTCCACGATTGTGATAAGAACGTCTAGGTTGTGGAATGCGTTGCCCGAGTGGGTTTTCCCCAAAAATCGAGAGTGAATCGGTTTCTTCTAGGTAAGCACGCTCTATCGTAGGACGCATCATCGCTTAACATCAGGCGATATGGTGGTCAAGTGCGAACCTATTCTAGTTAAAAAAAAAAACTCTCGGATGGTCCTCGGTGGTCCAGCTTACGCTCGCCGTACGAACCGACCGCTGGCGTCGTTTGCGCTTGTTAATGAAAGTATTTGAATTGAACACTAGCATAAGCAACCCTCTAAATGTTCCCACTGCTGGGACTTGAGACATTCTCTCTCAAGGAGAGCGGTAATAATCCATCACGCTGACCCAGTGCAAGCTGGTAGATGACCCATGACCATGGAGGATTCTAGGTATATGTCGGTTTCCTCACGATGTTTTCTTCACTGTTGTTAAATAAGTGGTACAACATACATGATTCGATTCTTATTTTTATTTTAAAGTTTCATAGATAATAGATAAAAAGTTATTTATTTTGAAATATCTTTATATATAAAAATGTTATTTTGGTTTGTGTACGCTTCAAAAACTCAAAAAGTTCTGCACCGATCGAGCCAAAATTTTAGAGTGATATATAATTCGCATCAAGAATTGTTTTTATCTACTATTTGTAACACAATGTGCCACAGTGAAGCGGGGCAGGGCACAGCTAGTTTATTATAAATTTTTATATGTATCAATGAATGTTTAAAAGATTTTTTAATTTGACGTTTCATAGAGTACCATACAACCATTTTGTTAAAAATGTATGTGTTATCTACGAAATAAATAATATTCTATTATACTCTGTTAATGACGGCAAAAAAATACAGAAGTAGTACACGTGGTATTAGAACCAGGACCAATTGCCGTTCTCCGGACTAGACCAGCAGTAACTTGATACCGAACCATAATGTAATATTAAAAAAAAAAAAATTGGTGGACAATTCACACACAACACCATCTGACCCCAAACTAAGCAAAGCGTGTGTGATGGCAGCCAGATAGCTGATATAATTATTATATAGTTTTAAATACATACATTAATAGTAGTATTTTCAATTACATTTAACAATATATATTTGTTATCACAGACTGTCACGTGATCTATTAGATAACTTAAAATACCAACGTATTTATACAAAAATAGTAAATGCAATCTCTCAGACAATGCGGGCTGGAGAATATAATCCGAGTCCCATATCGCGTGCTATTGTGCCCCTTTTTGCGACCGACAGGCTAGCTCGACTTATCTCAAATTACCTGCTGCCTCAATAAGAACGTTGAATTCTATTTATACGACTTTTTTTATTTCTATCTAGTGGGTCGTCCTAAGTTCGTTTGGTTTGATCAACTTTATTAAATATTATTATTTATTCGGAATAGCCGATGTGACTCAAAAAGCAGCCAATTTGAAGTGGGATTGGGCTGGAGATGTTTGTCGCATGTCGGATGATCATTGGGCTAAAATGATCGTGGAAGCCAGATCAAAGAAACGATGGCAAGACGACTTCGACGAATATCGGAAAGACTGGACTGTATTAGCCGAAGATAGGGAAAAGTGGAAGGAGGAACATTGGGACAAGACAGGCACATAATATTATTAATACAATTATTTATTCAGTCATTTATTTGATTGAAATTTAAGTTTTTACAATATTAATATATGTATAAAAAACAACGACTTAAAACCTAAACCTAGCTTGCCGCCAGCAGCGGGGCAGGGCCAAACTACCGGTCGGTGGTCAGGGCTGCAGAGTGAGGAACTTCCTGACAATGCACTATCTATTTAATATCTTTCCGTTCGAGTTTTTTAAAAAATGTTCGCGCCTGATGATAAGCCCATAACAGCATAATGCGTGTTATCGAGTCTTTGCAGAGTCCGTTTGGGGAAGTACCACATCTTTGCCAAATATTCTACCGCCAAGCAGTAATGTGAAAACATCACATATTCCGATTTAAAGGGGGCATGTGTCCAGTGAAATTACAGGGTATAGATAAAACATCTTATATTTCTGGGTGATGAGGGCAATGCAGCGCCAGGTAATTAGGACTTTTCATATTCCAATAGCTGCGTGTCACTGTACTGTTAATGACAAGCATGTTCTTCACCATCAGGCACATGTTCTGCTTGTATTTTCACTCTATACTATAAAAAAAACAGGTGGATTCTGCAAACAGTCAAAATGTACAGTAATACTACATAATAAGTTTTCTCTCGATCGATATTTTGTAAACACACAATTCTGTGGATGAACGTTGACATAAGCACATGAGGATCAGTAGGATTTTGGGCTTCAAGATGACGACTGGACCAGTAGCCGTATGGAGTTTCAAGTAAGCTACAATTTTACTTAATTACTAGCGGCCCGTTCCGGCTTCGCTCGGACATTGTCACATAAAGCCCATTAATCGAAATAAAAACTATCCTATCTCTCAAGTTGGATCGAACTGCATATGGTGTGCGAATTTTATTATAATCGGTTCAGTGGTTTTGGAGTCCATTGAGGACAAACATTGTGACACGAGATTTATTTATATTAAGTCTAGCGGCCAGTTCCGGCTTCGCTCGGATATTGTCACGTAAAGCCCATTAATCGACATAAAAACTATCCTATCTTTTAAGTTGGATCAATCTACACACGGTGTCCAAATTTGATTAAAATCGGTTAAGTAGTTTAGGAGTCCATCGCGGACAAACATCGTGACAGGAGATTTATATATATTAAGATAGGTAAGAGCCAACAAACTAAACTAAAGAAGCATGGTGTCGAGTAGCTCAGACCACCCACGGCTCCACGCCGATGCACGGATCGTGATAAATTCGCGGGTGTCCATTATTGTGACGTCACGAACCCGCCCTAAGTGAAATCCGCCATTATAGAATACAGCGTCAAATAAACAGTAGTTCAACTTGCGTATCTGTTGCCATAAGAACCGATACCCATCGTACGGCGATTTCTAGACTGGAGATTGTTTTGCGTGATCTATTACTATCTTTCCCTTTTTTAGACCGCTCGTAGCTTGCAAAAGCTACATCGTTCGATTGTTGACTTTTCATGGTTTTCTGCATTTGTAATGTTAGCTGTGGATTGCATTGTCTCAGTGGGTGTTTATCGATACCTACAATCTTGGTGTCTTCAAATCGAAAGTGCATCGGTTTCGTCTAGGTAGGCACTTCCATTGTAAACCGCATCGCTGCTTAACATCACATGGCTGAACTGCAAGTTCTGCTACTGCAAGACCTTGAGTTTAAACTATATACTTATCGAACTCCATACTACATACTTATTTATCATAATACACAAGACGTTGGCGTAATTGTGCTCACCAAACATATCTCCCATAAGTATAATGACACAACCAAATAGAAGCTAGAAATAAATAGAGGATGAAGAATCAGATGACATAAATAATATATTTGAATAAAAGCTAGAAATGAAGAAGACGAAGTAGAAGACTTTTACTTATTCTTCTTTCATTGTTTGAATTAAGGCTAAAACAAATTGTTCTGCTAGACATATTGAATGCATCTAAAAGAAGAGGCCAGTTTATATAGGTCAACTTTTAAAATGTTTTACCTGCAAACAGAAATAAAGACTTTTGTACCTGTATATGGATCAAACGTGATAGAAAGACAGGAGCTGCCAATGGAGCTCAGTAGCAATGCTAGATATCTATGCCCAGCATTGGACAATGAAAGGTTGATGATAACGATGCATATAAAATGTTGGATCAACCATAGATAGACCTACTTGAACTCACATTTTGGCTACTTAACAAACATTAAAAAATTATATAATTTATCGGTGAACATTTTGCGCACAACAATATCTAGCCCCAAGCTAAGCAAAGCTTGAACTACGAAAAACAGGTAGCTGATATAATATAAATGCAAGAAAATAATAATATACATACAAACATCCGCGCAGAAGAAATTTCTAAATTCACTACACAACTATTTGTCCTTGGTGGGAAACAAACACTGCTGGGACTAGGGAACTTCTCTTACAAGAACAACATTAAACATTTTGATTAACCCCCGACTACCTCGGATCTCGCATCATCTGTATAACGTTCTACTAGTCAAGCCCTTTCATTTGATACCCATATTAAGGGGAGTTGTGAAAAAAGAAATGTATTTCGCCATTTTGTGGTAGCGGCCATCTTGGATTTAAATTTGTCATAGTGCAAAGTGCTCTACTAGTCAAGCCCTTTCATTTGATACCCATATTGAGGAAGTAGTGAAAAAAATACTACAATTCGGCATTTTGTGGTGGCGGCCATCTTGGATTTGAAATTTGTGATAATGTATAGTATTCTGCTAGACAAGCCCTTTCATTTGATACCCATGTTGAGGTAGGTTGTGGGGAAATATTTTGTCCGCCATTTTGTGGAGGCGGCCATTTTGAATCGATATTAACCAAACATAGCTAAGAACACCCGCACGGATATTAACCTTCAAATAAAAAAAACCGCATTGAAATCGGCCCATCCGTTTGACCTTTACGGTGCCACAGACAGACACACACACAGACAGACAGACAGACAGATAGACAGACATCGACGTCAAACTTATAACACCCCTTTTTTTGGTCGGGGGTTAAAAAGGAGATGGAGTAGAGATAGTCGAGGATATAACCTACCAACCGGACCAAGAACTGGCTTGGCTGGTATAGACTACAAGCCCGTGAGCAAAATGTGTGGGTCATAGGATACATCAAAAGACCAATGCCGGATTATAGAAGGGTATAAAATGCCTTAAATGCCACTATGCCGGCGTTTGTAAGCTGTCCAACTGACTGAGTACAAGTTGAAGAGGGGGGATTGCAATCCTCGATAATTTCTCCTTGTCGCATGACTTTTATACGGCGTTGCGGAATAATGGATTAGAAGAGGTATTGAAACTATAAAAATTGTGAATTTTAATTTTTTTAATTACGTATTATTTTTGTCGGAAATACTCATGATTTTCCGAAGATTTTCAGGGTTTTTAGTAGTGGTGGACCTCACGTCACTACGCTTGTGCTGAAAACTTAGACTTGTTGTTCTGCTCACGTTTTCGCTGTGCCATCCCAATAGCAGAATGACTTATTGTTATGGTGTATCCCTGTTTGTCCAGCAAATAACTTATAATTGAAGGCTGCTGGGGGTAAATAAATCGAGTCTGATGACGACGAGAGGTTTGTATTTAGCTGAGCGTTGATTATGCACTGGGCAGATAGTTTTGCTGCAAACATTATGTTTGTGAGGAATCGATTACAAATTATATATGGCACCGGAAAATAACAAGAAGCGTTAGTTGATCAATGCACTAGAACTATTATTATTTTCCGTAAGTTGATCAACTGCCTAGTGAACTGATCAATTAATGATTCTTGTTATTTTCCGGTGATATATACAAAACGAGTTTACCCTTGCAGTTTCTATTCTATGTTCTCTTTTGTAACGATGAATAAGCTTTTATTATTATGCTATTCTAAACTATAATACATAATATCATGATCTGATTAAACAACAAATACCCAAACATCTAAACGTTTTTGCGTTTAAAATATTTGTATAATAAAATGCGTTTATGTGGTGAAATAATTAACTTTATTAAAATTTACTAAAGCTAGCGTGCCTATGCTTTCACAGTTGAAATCGGAAGGGAAGAATCTTGCTACATTATGAATGACAAAAACTTACATTTAATGTTGCCATTGTGAGTAAATTACTCAAACATAGCTGGGCTGAGGCCATTAATGCAGTTTAGAAAATGAGTCAAACTTAAAATAATTACACTGTTTTCAAATAATATTAGTTGAACTAAAATTACTTGAACCCAAAACACAATGTTTAAATAAAGATATAAGCTAATAAATCACACAATTAAAAATAACATCATAAATTCAACAATAAATTCATCAGTCACATAACCCACCCCTAACGGTACCTGGCACGACGGTGCCCATTGCACTGGCAGCATTACCACGCTGAATAGCTATGGACAATCTTTTTGACAAGTACAAGCCAGAGCGGGAGTCACCGCCATTTTCAACAATTACAATTGAAATAACGTATTCTAGCAATGATGTTATAATTGTGCAGCTGTGTTTAACAACAAATAATTTATTTAAATTATTGGTAGATTCAGATATCAACAATCATATTTAATCACAACATTCCAAGTCATTTATTACAAACCTTGTACGGTATAAAAATTAACAGCTACACATAATCAGCTCAGTTTACATTCCTCTTCTTTGTACTGCTAGGACTCAAGAGAATTGAGAGAAAGTCATGATTTTCTCTCATAAGAAGAGAGTAAAGGCTTTTATCCACCACGCTGGCCCAACAC
Source organism: Ectropis grisescens (assembly GCA_017562165.1). NCBI lineage: Eukaryota > Metazoa > Arthropoda > Insecta > Lepidoptera > Geometridae > Ectropis > Ectropis grisescens. Next base: position 1,358,353 of record CM029791.1, on the reverse strand, counting down.
TGGTTCATAATATATCATAATATCCTTGAAAGAAGTCTTTGAAAATGCTAATTTCAGGACGACATTTTTCTCCATTGCTAAAGCGAATGGTGTTGATAAACTTCTACTTGGAAAAATATTCGGAGGTACACGAGATATCTCTTAGCCCTGTTATGTATGTGGAAATATTGTCCTGTAAACCGGAACACAGTAATTTTTGCACATTACTCCATAAGACAGTGGTGAGCATGAAATTTGAACCAGGTTCTTCAAATCGTTATTGCAGGTCTACCGACTAGACCAGCTGTAACTTTAAGTATAAAAGCCCTTAAATATGTCCCGATATCATTCCAGATATCTATCGTCGCCCTCTCGATCCATTAGCCGAACAGCCGCTTCCGGTTCCGGGGAAGTCAGTTGCGCCGGATGTCCGTACACGGGCGATGTTGCCAGACGGAAAAATGCTATGAGTTATGATGGGAGGTTATGATCGAATGTGGTGAAAGCCTTTTCAAGGCTAAGTTACTACAAAGCTATTGTGAGGCGTTTCGAGGTGCTTTAGCGACGAGCTTTATTGGGGTTTTATCAGAGGAAGTTACGTGATATGGAATAGATAGATACTCTTTATTGAACACACCAAAATAACAATAACTTACAAATTGAAACAGGTTAAACACTTAAAGTTAGTGCGACAGACGGCGGCCTTATCGCTAATAGCGATCTCTTCCAGGCAACCTTAGGATGAAAAAAGAAAGATGGAATCTTAAAATGCGGGGTGTGCAGATGATATAAATAAATACAATTTACATACAATACATGCATATATATTTATAAAAATAAATTGAAATATACCCTACTTAAACATATTTATTTGTTACTAAATAAAATACTTATAATTATTATTATCATAACATACAATAATACATATGTAAAATAAATAAACAATTATGTATCTATATTGTGAAGGTCTAATAGAGGAAATACAAAACAATGAATTGATAAGTAACACTAACGCCAAGTTATATACTATGCATACCATGGCTACAATTTTGACAAATATAGTTCCTCGACATATTTTTTAAAGGTTTCTAGTGATGAAGAACGTCTGACTGACACTGGTAATTCGTTCCACAATAAAACCGCCCTGAAAGTGAACGACCTTCCATAAAAGGTTTTAGTTCTGGCAGAAGGGATCATAATGGTGAGGTTATCTTTAGATCTCAAAGGGAGCGGGTGACAATCTTGTAAAAAAGTAAAACGTTCCTTAAGGTAGTGTGGGGTGGAAGGATTAAACAAGATATTGTAGAGAAGTGAAAGAATGTGAGCATCCCGTCGAAGACGGATTGGCAACCACTTGAGCTGTGTGCGATGTTGAGAAACGTTATCTGTATACTTACTGGTACTCGTATTTGCGTAAGCCAAATATAAATCTTATACAGTAATTTTGAAGGCGCTCAAGTTTCTCTAGCTGGTCCTCTCTGAGATCAAGAAAGCAGGCGTCAGCGTAATCCAGAATAGGAAGTAGAAGAGACTGGAATATCACTTAGATTTAAAATGAATGGACGAAAATAACTTTTCTTAAAATTTGAATGATTTATTTCTATGCCCTGTAGTTATTCTCGAAATATTTATTTTCAGACTGGACTATAGATGTTTGTACATTACTGCTTGGCACAGTATAACTGGTAAAGGTGTAGTACTTCGTCAAAATTACTCTGCAAGGAGTTTTACCGTAAACAAATGAAGTTACAACCGCGGGTCTAGTCGGGAGAACGGTCACTGCCGATCCAGAGCCCCTGGTTCGAATCCCACACGCACTGCTCTCTTTTTTAAGTTGCATGTCCTATACCACTAACTTGCAAAACGGTGAATAAAAACATCGCGAGGAAACCGACATGTTCCTAGTATCTTCCAAGATTTTGCGTCAACCCCCAATAACAGTATTTATTGTTCTTCTCTCCTGTGTAAGTGTTATTTTGTTTTGTTTTTGGTGTGTACAATAAAGAGTATCTATCTATATATCTATCTAATCCACACTGAGCCAGCTCGGTGGATTATTGGATTGACTCTGTCCTTGTCAGAAAAGGCTCCAATTCCCATCAGTTGATACATTTAGTGAGCTTATTATCCTACTAAAAAGCATAAGTAAGAAAATATTAAATAAATAAGTCTGAGACCGAAATGGGTACAAAACATCAAAGTACCTAACTGTCTAGACCATATTGCCGACTACACAGTAAACCTCATGACACACCCAAAGTGGGCTATTAAGTGAACTAAGCAACAACAATAACATAAATTCTATCGGGTCCCGTACAAATTAATTTTCAACTTGCATCTCGCATGTAATGTATGTCACCAGCTGCCCTGGGCCGGATCTCTGAATTTTGTGGGATTGTAGAGAATTGGTCTAGTTTACATTATTTAAGGCTATTATTATAATCATAAAATGTTTGCCATCATTCAGCGCTCCGCAGTTTTGTCCGTACAGTGTCCATTGTCCTTGATAAAAGTAGCCTTTGTTTAATACCAGAATATGAACAATGTTCTAATCCGTTTAATAAATTTGTTTAGTTTTTTAGACATCCAAATTTTAACATTAATTATATTAGTAGGATGTATAAGATTGATTATATTTAAGTCAATCTAACCATTTGATATTTTTTTGAATTACTTGTTACGTACCAGTACCTACACATGTCCATACAACGTGAGTTACATTCCATCACGAGGTTCAAGTCAGCAATTTCAACAGAAATCGGCAGTAGCAATGACCTGCCTCGTGCCAACTACAATTCGCTGATGCTCACCTCATTAAACTGTGACCCAGATAAACCTTCATCAAAGCTGATTTCAATAAAGAAGTCAGTGTTGTTCGATCGTCGAAGGCATTCGCACCTAAGTTAGATAGGCTTAAGATCTTATGATGTGAGTGCCGTTCTCACATCGAACGCATTCGCGTCTACGTTAAATAGGTTTAAGATATTTTAATGTGAGTTTAAGTATAGTAAAGTTCATTCTATGCAATTCTAGTTTCTCTTTCGAACCCTCCATCTGCAGATTTCGTAATTGACTTGTAACATTTAATGAAACCGTGATGACCTAGTAGATTATAGTGAAGGCCTAGTTTTGGTATACTGTTTCCTGTCCGTGCACGGTCGCCTGGTAGAGATCATTCTAAGTGATAAGGCCGCCAATTAAAATGTTAAGTTAATAGTATGTTTTTTAATATGACGTTTTTTTGTGGCTTTTAAAAAAGAGTTGTGTTGTGTTGTATTGTATTGTATTGAAGTGATAATCTTGTCTGCAATTTTACTTCCGACTGATATTAGTAAGCAATATAAGGTTCTAAGTGAATGTCGGTTTCTTCACGACGTTTTCCTACACAGATATTAAGTTAGCGCCAAATTAATATAGCAGTGACCAATTTTCTCAATTCCCACTATACTCTATCCTATACTATTCCCATATTCTTGCCACGCTCTCCCCCGTAACTTAAAGGTACCATATCTCTACGTGTGAAAGTTCGCACTTCTTGTCTGTCTGTCTGTCCTGCATCCCCTTCCAACAGAGATGTAATCAAGGGAGCTTTTGGGGGAAAAAGTAATATTAATTTTACACCATAACAGCGCTCGTCACTCGAAAAAATTAGATTATTTGTCCCTTAACATAAGAATATGCAACCCAAAAATCTGCCTTGGCAAATCTATCGCATGGAGAGAGTAAACTCTACCACGCTCGCTCAGTGCGGTTTGACGGAAGACGCATGTCTCTCAAAGATGTCTTTCTTAAAACATTTTGGTTTCCTCACCATGTTTCTTTTACTTCAAATAGATGGATGGTTATTTTTTTTTGTATAAAATTGTTTACTTATAATTTATAATAGAGCAGCGGAGCGGGGCATGCGCGTTGAACGTTGTTTAGATAGTTGAAATCTTGTTACTCAGAGTTACCAACATACATAATACTTATAGCAGTTATATCTGTAGCCATACAAATAACGTACGGTGCAACATTTGTTGCTGTTTAAAACTAAAAATTACATATAAGCTATAATGTTTCGCTATTATTATGTTATTAGTTATCGGTAGTCCCTAAGACTCAATTCTTTTTTTACAAAACTACTCGCCCCTATAACGTCCTGAGTACGTCCACCGACTCCACGCCATTTGAACGTCAATTGTTTTAGTTCTCAACTTATTACGTAGTTTCGTAACTTAGTTTCGGGTGACAGGAAAAAGAGCGTAGTCTAACTTTCGTAGTAACTCTGTTTTAAGATAATTTAGTGAACTGGGGAGTTTGAAGTGAAGTGACGGGGCCTTAGTTCCAGGCTTGTTTCATCTTATGTGTCGTGTATTTGTACTCGTATTTACAAATATGTTTCGAGAGAATTTACGTGGCTTAGAGTGATCTTAGATTTCTGGGTGACGAGCGCAGTGCAGTGCTAGGTAATGATTAGGACTCTTCATGTTCCAATAGCTGCGTGTCACTGTGCTGTTATGTATCAGGCACATGTCCTGCTTGTCTCAAATGTTAAATGTAAGTAGTAGCTCGTGATTTTACCCGCACTATTTTATTCCCGTTATTTTTCGGGATTAAAGTAGTCAATACGTTCTTTCAGATTATCACCTAACTCTGTTCTAAATTTCAACCAGATCTGTTCGGACGATACGACTTGACTGAGTATGAGTATGAGTTTATTGAGTATGAGTATGATTGAGCAACAAACATCAAAATATCCTTAGTTTTACCTAGCAGTTTGCGTGCCCTTTATTATCCTGTAATAAAAATAAATATAAAAGACTGTGTGTTGTTCCAGACTCTAACTAAACTGTGTTTCAAATTTCAACCCGATTTGTTTAGATGTTCCGCTGTGATTGGGCAACAAACATAAAAGCATCTAATGAGTAAATACAGCAATGTACGAAACATAAATAGATTGTTTATTTAAAAAAAATATATCACACAAATATTTTAATTTAATACACACGAGGTTGCCGGACACGACCAAAACTTAAGTCGGACTGGACTGACTACATTAATCGGATTTACCCGTGTATTTATTTAAAATGAGAAATAAAATTGTTTACAAAAGCCAAACATAAAAGTTCATGTTGAAGTGGAAATCACAGAGATAGTGCCAAACTTATAGTACCTCCTTTTACATCAGAATTAAAAAAAAGAAAGGAATTTAATTGCACTGATGGCGATTGTGATAAGTATCCTACAAATGGGTGCTCATTTTAAACGAATGAAACGGTCGCTGTTTGCGTAGAATCTTTTGTTTGAGCTTTAATAGCTCACTAAACTTTTTTAGCTGGTAATTTTCGTTTTACTTTCGTGGGCTTATTGATGTGACAACGTTTAATAAATCTATAAACGCCGGCTGCATGCACGACAAAGTCTCCCGTAATGGCCTGTTACGCAAATTGCCCCGTTACGGTCATTGTCCCGTTACGCAAATTGTCCCGTTACGCTAATTGTCGCGTTACGTACATTGTCTCGTTAGACTCATTGTCCCGTTACGGTCATTGTACGCTTGCGCCGCATACATAATGTATACAAAAAAAATTAGGATATAGTTGTTTCAAATGAAACAAATAAGTCTAATAAAACCATCCAATGTTTTGGACGTTTGGTATCATGAATAATTTTCCTAATTACGAGTAATACAAAATGCAAATTACGAATAATTCCGAAAATTCACAACTCAAGGCTCTACGTTCCCGAATTAAACGGCAAATGGAACCTGATTTACCGTGCTATTAATTCATCTCCCGTTAAAAAAGGTAAAATTACCATTTAATATGGTAACACGGATCGTTTGCATGAATTTTAATACTTGTTAATCAATATTAAAATTGACAGATGTATTCCTGGAACCGATCTTTGAAAACGTTGGAAATTATTTTAGCTAGTAGCAGCCTGCGGTTTCACCTGCGTAGTTAACGATCTCGTTATTTAATGAGTAATAAAATTTAGTCTACATATATGTGTTATTCCAGACCATTATTTTATATCTATGCATCAAATCAAATTAAAATCCTTTTAGTATCCTTTAGTAGTTGTTGTAGTGGTAGGACTTTTAGCAGAGTCCACCTGGGGAAGTACCACACCTTTGCCAGTTATACTACCGCCAAGCAGTAATGTGCAAACATTACTGTGTTTCGGTTTGAAGGGCAATGTTCCCAGAGAAATTACAGGGCTTAGAGATATAACATCTTAGATCTCTGGGTGACGAGCTCAGTGCAGTGCTAGGCAATGATTTGGACTCTTCATGTTCCAATAGCTGCGTGTCACTCTGCTGTTATGTGGCAGGCATGTTGCTTACCATCAGGCACATCCTGCACGACTCGTCACTCGTTATTTAAAAAAAAGAGTTTTTTTTTCAGATGGAATAAAAAGCATACATCCATACATTCTTATAAACTTTCGCGCTTATAATATTAGTAAGATGACGTAAATCTACACGCTATTGATGATTATTATCTTAAAGCAGAGGTTCCCAGGTTGTACTTTTTATTTGCGCACCCCAATTTCTGACTTGTCCACATTTTGTTTTCCATCCTAAGGTTGCGTGGAAGAGATCGCTTTTAGTGATAAGGCCGCCCACTGTCGCACTAATTTACTATTTTTTGTTTATTTTTTTGCTTTGTACCTTTTTTTTTTGGGGTGTCAATAAAGAGTATCTATCTATCTATCTATCTATACCAAACTTATTGTGTCTGCTTTGCTCACTTTGAAAAATATTTATTTTTTAGCGCCCACATATTTTCTTAATACTTAAGAACCAAAGCAAAACAAAAATGTAAATCAGTTTAGCCGTCTTCGAGTTCTTAGTAAACACACACTACCAAAATATTTCAACAAACCAGAATAATTTTCTTGAAACCGGCTAAAAATAGAATATATTTTTGTACGTGTGAAATTGATAATGGGAGCAAGATAGCAAATTGGGAAGTTAAGCGAGGTGAAGGCAGTAATTGGTCGCCCGCGGCGGTAATACCGAGGCGATATCAGCGGCCCGGCTGACAATAATCTGCGCACAAAAGTACCCGTCGGTATCATTAAGTCTCAATACAATAATAAATATTGCTCGACATTTTTCCTATAACACTATCATGCCTTAAACTTTTTCGTAGGAATAAGACTCTTTGCAGAGTCCGCCTCAAGTACCACACAGTTTCCAGTTCTTTGACCGCCAAGCAATGTGCAATGTGTGTTCCAGTTTTAAGGACCATGTTTCCAGTGGAATTACTGGACTTAGATACATAGCTTCAAATATTTCTAGGTGACGAACGCAGTTCAATGCTAGGTAATGATTTGGACTCTTCATGTTCTAACAGCTGCGTGTCACTGTGCTGTTACGGGCAGGCATGTTGCTTTCCATCAGGTATATGACAGGAATTTAAGCTTGTAACTGAAAATTTTATGATTAAACTACACTACACAACGCGTCACATGTACTAGTCCAAATAGCCTACCTAGCATTGCACTGCGCTTGTCAGCCAGAGATATGCCCTGTGATTTCACTGGAAACATTGCCCTTCAAACCGAAACACTGTGATGTTTTCACACCGACAGCAGAAACCCACTTCTGCTAGTTAAAATTAAGTCACTTAACACTAAACATGGATATCACTTTTTTTTCTTTACGCACTCTATCTTCAAGTTTATTTTACTCGTATTTCCTGCTATTATGGTAACTCAGACGAAATTGCTATCAACTATATGGCCGCCATTTATGGCATTCAGATATAAACAAATATCTAATAATTGGGATGGATCAGATATCTATCAGCTAGAGGCACTGGAATCGATCGAGAGACGTGCCAAAAGGCTCATAGGCAATGACACTCTTGTGCGAAAAAGACTTCATAGTCTTGAACATCGCCGAAAAATTGCTAGCCTATCGGTTTTTTATCGGATACACTTCGGAGAGTGTGTGACTGGTTTGCATGATCTGATACCACCTTGCCCTTTTTTTATTGGAATGTAGCTCGTAGCTCCAAAAAGCGACATCGTTTCATGGTTGATGTTCCAAAGACACGAACGAAGAGATTTGACTCTAATTTTGTGATAAGAACGTCTAGGCTGTGGAATACGTTACCTGAGTGGGTTTTCCCCGATGATTACAATCTTTGTGTCTTCAAATCGAGAGTGAATCGGTTTTTTCTAGGTAAACACGCTCCATCGTAGACCGCATTGTCGTTTAACATCAGGCGAGATGGCGGTCAAGTATAAACCTATAAAAGCTAAAAAAAAAAAAACTGATGTGAAAAAAGGGCTTCTGTCTGTCTCTTTCAAGAGCAAAGTCACCAGAGCGTGAGTTAAGTTCTGTAATATGACTATAAATTGCTTAAGTTAAAAGTAAGTTATGCTTTACTGCTAAAGAGACAGCTTCGAAGAAGGGACTAGTTGAAATAAAATAACAATTTGAAATTCAAACGACCAAGTTGCAAGAACGATGTTCGTTTTAAACGCCGAGGTTCAAAGGCGAGCGTTTTATTAAGTCTGTTATCTTGGAGTGTATTTACGTTTTATTAAACTGTTGATTAAAAGTAACACAACTTAAATCTATTTTTTACTGAGACAACTTTTTGTTTATTGATTGTAGTTTTTACTAAAAATAAGAGTTGCTGGGACAAAGAGATAAATAAATATATATATTATTGTATGATACATGTTTAAATTTCATTCACAACAATAACTTAGCAAAGTTTGTATAGTATGATACAGTCATGTATTGCGTGTGTATTATTAAGTTAATTTTGTTGATGAAGAAATTGTAATTTTGAAAAATTTAATTATTTTTGTTACAACTTAAAAATTGATATTGTTGAAGTCAGATAAACCCCCCCCCCCTATAGACCATAAAACACTGAGACACTTAACAAATAGTCGTATATATCACACAAATATGTTTGTGTCCTTAATGAAAATCGTACTCACGACCTTTGGCTCGGCGCCGGCGGGCAGACCTGCTAACAACTAAGCCACGAGGCTACACAAATAATTTTGTATCGTTCATTGGCAAGCGTAGCGCAGTATTAGAGAGTACTGATAGAATTGTATCATAGCCAGCCCACTAAGTGTTCCCGCTACTGGGAATGGGGCCTTCTCACGCAAGGAGAGAGTCAATTCCATAATCCACCACGCTGGGCCGGTGCGGGTGGATGCATGACGTGATCTCAAAAGATTCTAGGTACATATATGTTGGTTTCCTCACGATGCTTTCCTTGTTAATGCGTTCCGTTTTAATGCGTGGCATTACGCACATGAATTTGAAAAGATAGGCGCATGCGTGGGATTTTATCCCGGGGTTCCGGATCAGCAGTTACCATTCTCCCGACTAGATCAGCCGTAACATACATCATCCGTAGCCAACTGAAGAGTCATCATCATCACCCACAAGGCGTCCACTGCTGAACATAGGGCTCCCCCTAGATTTCCACAACGAACGGTCCTGCGCAACCTGCAACCAGCGGTTTCCAGCGTTTTGTGAGGTCATTTGTCCATCTAGTGGGAAGCCGTCCAAAACTGCGTCATCCGGTTCGTGGTCGCCACTCGAGAACCTTTCTTCCCCATCGGTTGTCAGTTCTGTGAGCGATGTGGCCTGCCCATTGCCAATTCAGCTTGCTTACTCTTTGAGCTATGTCGGCCACTTTCGTTCTTTATCGTATCCTCATTACGGATTCTGTCGCGCAAAGAGACTCCAAGCATAGCTTTCTCCATAGCTCGCTGTGTGACTTTGGCTTCGTTATGAGGCCCACAGTAAAGATCCACGTCTCAGTTTCATAAGACATTACTGGCAACACGCACTGGTTAAAGACTTTCGTCTTTAGACTTTAACTGAAGAGTAAACTGGAACAATTATTATACAACATATGAGTATCCATTTTATCGGAGCTGTAATTTAAACATAATTATATGCAGCGGGGTCGGTAATAGTTACAGTCTCCCAAATTCATTTGAAATTGTTTATCCTCCCAAATACATCTCCAAAAATCCCAACAGGTGTAAAAACGGTTTCACTCTAATCAAATCTAAGGACACTAATTTTGATAAATATAATTGACGCGTACATTACAAATAATTTGCATGTAGATCGTGTACAAAATTAAATAGACAATACTGTCTGCTGCTTTAACGTTAGCTATGTTGCAGCAAATATTGTTGTTAAAATCTGCAACTAAGTAGTTTAAATGCAAAACATGCAAAAGTATAATTACAAGAAAATAGGATGCATCTACACTATGAAAAGATTTTCTATTCTACTTATCAAGTTCTCTTATCATAATCATACTTCAGGTCTGAACAGTTGCTTCTGTAACACCAAACACAGATTCGCTCTTGTTGGAGTACCTACCCACAATTTGCACTATCCGCTTGATACACCGCCCGCTCTTCGCGTTTACAAATTTGGCGGGAAAACGGGTTTCAGGTTACATAAGTGCGGTGTTTATGCTTCGGCATATGAAGTGCCGCCTTACTTGTACCCGTTTGAGCCCATTAACTCTCAAGAGCGTTTCAAGACGTTTCTAGTGGTATCGTTTATTTATAATTAATGTACTTAAAATGTAAACTAACATTTTTGACACTTGAGTAAACATTTTTGCGATTTCTCAAGTAGTCTAACAACTATTACATTAATAATTTATAAGGGAGACAGTGGTTTATGGGTTAAATGGGTTGTATACGAAATAAAAAACTCGAAACACCAAAAAACTGCATTCGATTGCTCAAATTAAATTTTTTTTCAATCCTTCGGGACTATTTTCCCGCCAAAAATTTTGATTTTTGTTTTTTTTTTTAATTTTACCAATTTTCTATGTAAATGAACTCTAATTTTAATGTGGGTTATATCAAAATAAAGACCGGTTCAAGTAGACGCCATTAAACACAAATTTATCGGTATACCTTCACAAATAAAAACACGAAAAAATATTTTGCCGCCAAAAACCCGAAACGCAACTTTCAGTTTGTTTGTTGTCGTCATCAACCAAATTTTTGGATACTATCTTACACGCCGGTGTATCAAGCGGGAACCGGTTAAATACCAGCTTGAATCGATCGAGAGACGTGCAAAAAGCCAACCACAACTTTGTTAGAAAATACGAGTACTTGATAGTCTTAAACATGATATAAATTATTACTATCTCTATTTCTAATCTAAGTAAAAATTGTCTTTTAAAAATATCATTTTAATTTACAAGACAAGAAGATTAAAAAAAAATGTTTAAAATAAAATATACACATAAGATTTCAAAAGGATCAATTATTGTGTTTGGTCTTAAACATTGCCGCAAAACTGCTTGATAGGATGCATTTGGGAGAGTGTGATCGGTATGGTGTAGCATCACCTTGATTTTTTATCCTTCAGGAGTCTTGAAATTTGCAAAAGCGACTTTGATTTGAAAGGCTTGAACGAAGAGGTTTGACTCCATTTTCGTAATAAGATTCTAGTATTAAGAGCATTATTTTTTTACAATGATAAGTTTCCACTTGAGTGCAATCTCACCTGATGACCAGCGACGATGTAAAACTATGGGGAAAATTTAATGACAAGAAACCGATTCACTCTCAACTTGAAGACACCAAGATTGTAACCATAGGACGTTCACAATCAAATCAACAGGACCATCCAAAAAAAAAACATTCAGACGGAAAATGAGGTGCATGAATGAATACTGCAGTTTCAAAAAATATATAAAAATATCGACTTCTCATAACAACAGATGTTGTAACGCTTCTAAAAGATCCAGACTATCAAATTATAGTAATTTAGATTGCGTGCTAGGTATGCAATATGGCTTATATTGTCGTAAAAATGTTTACAATAGATGACCAAATAAAAAATCTGCATTCAAATGTATTCAACCGCCATAACTCAAAAATTCCATTAAACATCTTTATTACAATCAAAATGAGTCGGCAAGTTCTTGGCAGTCGGTTTAACAGAAAACTCTGCGTTAAGGACGTTCCAACAAAGTGTAAAAACTCGAGTGAGTCGGACTGTGACAACTGATAACGCCGCCGCCACGGCGAGTTACTGCGCAAGTTTTTCTGTGACATGGATGTGGAGGAAACTATGCGGGAGATACGGCATTAAAAGAGCTTCCTACTTCTAAAATATAACAATGAGTATTTTAGTATGAAAACTAACGTGGTTATATAAATACACGGGTAACTCACGTTTAATATAGTCAGTCCAGTCCACCTCAAGTTTCGATCGCGTCCGGCGATCTTTTTCAAGAAGTGCGCGCGCGGGTTCGCAGCTCGTTTAGCACTGCGGGCAGCCGCACGGCGCGCACATACCACCTTCACCTGCACCCCCGCAACAACCATTGAGCTTGCTTGCGCGCCTATATGCGAGCGTATTTATGTAAAACAATGAGTATCTTATTATTAAATGTATTCAAAGGCATTGAATTCCTTTTTCAGAGCCTGACTGGGGAAATACCATACCTTTAATACCGTCAATTATTCTGCTGACAATTGATGATGTACAAATATGATATTGTTCCAATTCAAAGGAAGAACAAAAACAAAAGAAAGTACAAATTGCATTAATTATATCTAAGAATACAATTAATATATCTCAAGCGCAGTGTGACAGGTTGTTTATGTTTTAATGGCTGTGTGGCACTGTGTTGTTATGAGCAGGCGTGTTTGTTATCATAAATCACATGTTTTGCGCGTCTCGTCATTCTCTATTATCAAAATGTCTACATTATCTGATCAAATAATACCAGCGACGTCATTTCACGACAAAGCTATGGGACGCCGCTAATACGTTTATCTGCCAAGCTTTCTGCCAAATTTTTACAGTCTTGTTATCTCAATAATTTCTTTGCAGGCTTGCAGGGCTAGACATCGTCAGCACCCCTGATGTTGCAGAGCATAAACCGTAGGCTATTCCACTATCCTTCGTTAATGAATATAGATCAATCTATATATCTTCTAGTATTAAAAGATACGATTTATTAGCTGATTTTATTAGCTGGCAGCAATTGTTACGTGCGTTTTACGTTCGATTGTCTTATGTGACGCTATTTGATATCAAACTACAAGATCTTATATTTATCGCATCCATTACCTTCGCAGCTCCACGGTAATCTCCCAAAACTTTTGATATAACCCCGTCGCAGAGCAAGCCTACTGAATATTTCATTAAGTCCAACATTTTTTGTAGACGCGCGGAATTTACATGTTATGAGTTAGCACGGCCATGACGCGTTCATTGTGCTGTGTTTTATTAAGGGCACAGATGTTCCTTGTAATGCTTGCGGATAAATAAAACATCTAGATCAGTTCAATATCGTACGCCGTGGTAGCGTCCACCACTTGATTTAACCGCCCGCTATGGACGAGACTAAACTTGGTAGAATGGTTTTTATGAATCAAGTATGTATAACATATATATGTCGTAATCGAATCATAATCGAGTCGCAATCGAATCTCGATAGTGTTGCAATCTAGTAGTGTCTGGAACGCTAGTGCCACCTGGTGGCGCTCGATGGAGTTAGTGGCGCGCGCGCTGTCGAATGGACGGATCGTTTGAGTCAGTTCTCTCTTGGCTTTCGACTCGTGCGGTCGGCACTGAACCATCGCGCGTTCTACGATACGTACTTCGCTATAAAACCTGCATTGTTACCTGTGCTTCATAAATTCGATTATGTTAGCAAGTTTTCATCCAACACTACCCGCCGCTATGCCCACAGCAGAAGGATGCGATTAATAATGATGATGGCGAGACTGTGTTCGCCGACATATATATATATAATATGTTCGCGACATATTTGCTATGTGTATGATATGTGTTTACTTCATGTACTTTTCGTATACGTTTTGTGAACGCTTCGTAAGTGCTTCATGTACACCACTTGGACGCTTCGTGTATGCTAAATTTATGCTTTTAGTTATGCTCCACAAAACATGTGCGTAAGTATAGTTAGTAAGTTAAGGTTACTAGGGCCCTGCAGTAGTCCATAGTTGGATAGACCGTAGAGATAATTTAAGAGTCATAACAAAACAATATTTATGCGCATATGGGTATTACAAGTGTTACATACAGAAAAAAAATGTTCCACATTCTGCCTTTCGGCATGCAAAAACACTAAATATATCAATTTGCATAAAAAATACTTGATTATTTGAAAGAAATATTTTACAAAAATTTTAAATACCATTTGTTTATGCTCAAATTTAAGTAGAATGTATACCTCGGACTACGCTTAATTTTGCCCGCGACGACGAACGAGAGACGTACAGTGTGACCCGAAAAACTCCTATCATTGCCACTACAACTGCAGTGCTGGTCATGATAATTGTACAACGCCCCAAGTTGAGTAAATGATTCAAATACGACAGTTGCTCAAACTTCTGCGCCAAAGACGTGGTCTCTCGTATCTGGAATTCCATTGGCGAGGTGTGGCGGTGACAGGAGCCAGATGCTGGATAAAATGGAATCGCCCTTTGTCTCGCCCTGAACTTGCTCATTTTCGCCCAGATTCAATTTGTCAGAACACACGTTTGGTCTGTGGACAACGAGAAAGCGTTTTGTTTATAACGAAAAAATTGGCAGTCATTAGGACTAGAACCGATACATATAGATAGATACTCTTTATTGAACACACCAAAATAACAATAATTTACAAATTGAAACAGGTTAAACACTTAAAGTTAGTGCGACAGACGGCGGCCTTATCGCTAATAGCGATCTCTTCCAGGCAACCTTAGGGTGGAGAAAGAAAGATGGGATCTTAAAATGCAGGGTGTGTATTTGACATAAATAAATAAAATTTACATACAATACATGCATATATATTTATAAAAATAAATTCAAACTTAAACATATTTATTTATTACTAAATAAAATACTTATAATTATTATTATCATAACATACAATAATACATATGTAAAATAAATAAACAATTATGTATCTATATTGTGAAGGTCTAATAGAGGAAATCCAAAACAAATATATACTATTAGAGACCAGAAGTGGGAAAAGAATAAAAATCACAATTAAGTTTTACACAGTCACATTTATATGCGAAACTTAACAGAAATACAAACAACATTAAACCGATCTTAAACTGAAACATCTTAATAACCGATTCCTAAAGTAAATTCGATACTGATAACGATTACAATTTAAACTTTGGCTGGTCAAACGGTCAGAGCTACCGCTTGAGCGAGTGTATGGTGGCAGAAAAGAGACCGAACTGAGCGCACGAGCGTTTATAAAGGTTTTCCCCCACCACCGCGGACCCTTAAATCTCGCTTGCTGCTAACAATACATATACATACATACACCCACCCAAAGAGCGTCTATGCCCTGCTCCATTGCCGCTTCAATGCTATGTCAAATTGGAATTAAATTTTTATACAGTGGGCACCAGCAGAGTCCCGCGGTTTCTCTTGCGTTTCCGTTCTCGTAATTTTCTCGGGAAGATAAGTGGTATTTGTGTTATTTCAGACTATCATCTATCTAAGTTCCAAATCTATCCGAATCAACCACATTTGTTCATGTGTTCCAACATGATAAAGCAACAAGCATCTAAACATCCTATAACTTTCGCATTTATTATATTAGCGGGATATTATAAAAACGACATCGTTTCATGGTTGATGTTCCAAAGACACGAACGAAGAGAATTGACTCTACTTTCTACGTCTAGGCTGTAGAATACGTTGCCTGAGTGGGTTTTCTCCGATGGTTACAATCTTTGTGTTTTCAAATCGAGAGTAAATGTAAGCCTAAAAGTAAAAAAAAAAACTGGAATAGCACATAAACTACCTTTTTAGCCCAGAATATGAATAGATAAGCGAACTACTCGTTTAATGTTGCGGGTCACAGCTAGGGTATAGTATTTTATACTACTGGTTTTGCAGAGGTCAGTTAGATGCCCCTCGGCCATACTAACGTTTGTCGCTGGCTTCTCTTACTTTGTGCCGCGGTCAAACAAACTACCCGCGGGACGCTGACGTTTGTCGGCCGACACCTGCCCTGTGGATCGAATTTCTTGTTCGTAAATGCTTATTGGGGACAACTGATAAGTTGCGCTTTATAACCTACGATATTTATACTAAAACAATATCTATACCAATATTATAAAGCTGAAAAGTTTGTTTGTTTGTTTGAACGCTAGGATCTCAGGAAGTACTGGTCCGGATTGAAAGATTCTTTTTCTATTGGATAGTCCATTTATCGAGGAAGGCTATAGGCTATAGAAAATAACGCTACTATTAATAGAAGCGGAGCATGAATTAAGAATGTAACGAAATCGGGAAAAATATTCCTTTTTGAGAGTTTTCGTATGTTTCATGCTTTGACATGACACATGACAACATGTGTCTAAGATTGCGTCATTGAATATCACAGATTACATAACTCTTGAATATAAACCCTATGCTTATCAATTATTTTTTTATAAATCTGAGTTGTTACAACCAATTTCCGACAGGTAGCGTAGCAGGTAGCTGAAGAGGTGTTTTGTTTGAAAGCGATATTCTCAGGAATGACTGAACCGATTTTACTCATTCTTTCACCGTTGTATATGTAAGGGATCCTGATGAGTACTATATAATGTACCACGGGCAACGCCGGGGCGGACATCTAGTCCATTATAATATTATGACTGCGAAGACAACTCTGGCTGTCTATATCTGTTACGCTTTCACACACAAACTACTGAACTGGTTTAAACTAAACTTGGGCACAAAACTAGTCTAGAGCCTGAGAAAGGACAAAGACTTTATAATGCGTTATAAGTGGTTGAAGAGGAAAATGAAAGTTTGTATGATGGTTTCGTTATTTTTTAAAGCTGCTGAAAAAGGCTTTCAAAATTATTTTGTATGCTAGTAATAGTTTTGCAGTTTATTATTTCTCATATTTTATATCAAATCGCGGCAAAAGAAGCAGATGTAACTCAAAAAATTAAACCTAGTATGTAATATGGAACTACATATTATTTTCTGTAAATGGTTCATTGCAAACCGTAAACCGACCATAAGCTACGGTTGGTCTAGTCGGGAGAACGGTGACGCGAAGACCCTAGGATCAAGTGAATGCTGAATCATCGTGAGAAAACCGACATGTACCTAGAATCTTTCCATGTCTCATGCTCCAACCCGCACTCGACCAGCCTGGTGGATTGTGGTATTATTTCTCTCCTTGCAAGAAAAAACCTCGAGTTCCAGCAATAGTAACATTTACTGTTTAGTGTGGGACTGCCGTTACAAGTTAAAACTTATACCTCAAAATTTAATAGCTCACTTTGAAAACTACGCGGGTGAAACCGGAGCGCTACTAGTCAGAAATAAATCGTTTAAAAAGTCTTCCAAGCATGGTCACCTAGGCTATAATATGGCCATGGTTGGATTTGTGACCATGGTAGCACGAGAACCAATGCTATGCATTTCAAGATAGCTATGGTCCCGAATTCACAAGATAATTTCATTCATTCTTAAGCGTGATGCTTGAACTCAATTTACAGCCCACGGAAAATCTTTATGTGGGACGGGAAAAGAAGTTTTTACTCCTACCCGCTTGATACACCGCCCGCTCTTCGCATTTACAAATTTGGCGGGAAAACGGGTGTCAGGTTACATAGGTGCAGTGTTTAAGCTTCGGCATATGAAGTGCCACCGTATTTGTACCCGTTTGAGTCCATTAACTCTCAAGAGCGTTTCAAGACGCTTCTAGCAATATCGTTAATTTATAATTAATGTACTTAAAATGTAAATTAACATTTTTGACACTTGAGTAAAAGTTTCGCGATTTCTAAAGTAGTCTAACAATTATTACATCAATAATTTATAAGGGAGACAGTGGTTTTATGGATTAAATGTGTTGTATACGAAATAACAAACCCAAAACACTAATGAAACTGCATTCGAATTCAAATTTTTTTTTTCAATACTTCGGGACCATTTTCTCTCCAAATATTTTGATTTTAGTTATTTTTTAAATTTACGAATTTTCTATGTAAATGAACTCTAATTTTAATGTGGGTTATATCAAAATAGAAACTGGTTAAATAGACGCCATCAAACACAAATTTATCGGTATACCTTCCCAAATAAAAACACGAAAAATTGTTTTTCTCGCCAAAAACCCGTCCGCGACTATAAGTTTGTTTGTTGTCGTCATCAACCAAGTTTTTGGGTACTATATTATACACCGGTGTATCAAGCGGCTACTTCAAAAATAGCTACATGTCTGATCGCATGATATAACTCCACGTATCCTCTCCGTACAAAGGAGGAATCTATTAGCCCTCAGCGCCCGAGCGACGTATCAGAGCTATTCCGAGTGTGGGTACTCGGCTTGTTACCTTCTTACGAGTAACCTGAAACGTTTGCCAATTGAAATTGAGACGTCACTGGAGAATCTTTGATCTCTATTTCTTTTATAACCGAAGGGGCTATAAATGTAACACTAAATTTCAACAAAAATCTATACAAATTTTACTTTTTTATGGTGACGGGAAGCACAGGACATGCCTGATAGAAAGCAACATGGCTGCCTAAAACAGGACAGTGAAATGCAGCTTTAGAATATGAAGGGTTTATAATCGTACCTAGCGATGCTCTGCACTCATTACGACGAGAAATATTGTACAATGATTAATCTCTATAAATGAAAATGGTATTACGTTTCCCGTCTGTTCGAAGTTTGACACTATAGTAGTGTACAAATCCCAAAAAACTTCGTAGTGTGCAAATAAAACAAGTATGTTTATAAATGGCAAACACTATATTATGTAAATCCAGTGATTTTAACATCTCACAATTTGTTCATAGAAAATATAGGTGCAACATCGTTAGCGTGTTTTAGTATACAACCAGCGCCATCTATGTCACATATAAAGTATTAAACAAGTATGAACATACCGGCCGCCATGGACCATGTCCAGTAAACAAAAACACAAGGATTCAACAAACCGGACAAGAAAGAGAAATACAAATAAAAAATTAAATGTTTATCTATCATTAGTTGTCCTTAGATTTCAGTGTAACCACACGGGTAAAGTTGTGCAATCCGGGATGTTTAGAAATAATTAACTACTCTAAACAGCTGGTTCGGTTCAAGTGTTTGTCCAGATCATCAGCTCTCAACTTATAAATCAATTTTGACATCTTCGGCAATCGAATGACATCCGGAAATGAAGTCATCCGTGTAGAAGTTATAATGATTCTGGTGGAGGCCAAGGGAAGCCGAGCACCTTCAGTGTGTGCCAGTTTCTGCAGAGCTCGAGCGGTTAAATATTGAGCTGAGGAGGTTCCAAATGTGACTCTTAAGAGTCGGTGATGCTGTGACTCAGCATCTGGACTATCACGCTATAGAATGAGCGGAAAGTCTGCGTTCTCCTTCGCAATATTAACTTGCCTGTACATCTTTCCAATAACACTTAACGAAGACTTTGTTAATTGCAAAGACAATGCACTACTATGTCCCTGAGTTCGAGCTGGAGATTGCGGCCTACCATTGAATCCTTGTTTAAAGGCCCTTTATTGGTGCTTGAGCAAGATCTAAATCATATATAAATACATACAAAATATCAAACTCGTTATTTTCAGACATTTCTTCTCTTTGCGCATGACCTAAAGAAGCATATTCATATATGTATAGGATTAAATACATTTATGTACTATGGTAGTCTAACGATAAAACGAACAAACTTATCTCTGGTAGTTGTTTGGGCAAACAACGCTTCAAACTTTGCTTCCTCGTGAGTCAAATGTTTGCTGCTAACGTGAGGATTCGCTTCAACTTACCGGGAACTCTTTAATTTATCATTGTCACTTATGTAAGCGCATTGAATGCATGCTTACTATGACATTATGGTATCTATCGTCTTGTTTGTTAGGCTGATCCTGTATTTTGCCAGAGAGGATCCAACCGAATCGAGTGTTTTGAGCAATCACCGATCCCGGCGGGTCCCTGATCAAACCATCTAATAACATTTGGCTGTACACCTCAGCACCCAGGAGTAGATCTATTGTGTTGGGTGTCCCAAATGATGGATCTGCTAATTCCGTTGACGAAAGAGCTGGAAAAACGTGAGCCATTACTTTCTTATTTGGAAGAAAACTGGTGAGCTTACTTAAAACATGAGCCTTAACGGTTAACGTAAAACTGGGGTCTAGACGAGATTGAACTTTTACCAATACTGAATTATTCGACGATAAAGTCGAACCTTGGTCGCCGCCTAAACCTGTGACAAAGCTTGTGCTTGGTATTTTCTTAAGACCGAGAAACTGAACTGCCGCTTCGGTGATATAGGAAGCTTGAGACCCTTGATCTAACAAAGATCTAAACACGTAAGCAGATCTAGTTTTATTTGAAGGTACTTGTACAATTGCTGTTGGCAACAGTACTTGACTGCTTGTATTTAAGAAGCATGAAACAATATGTGATTCTGATTCTGGATCTACACTCTCGGCCTCAGAGAAAGACGATGTTGTTTCAGTTACTGTTGCTACAACATGACTCTCTGCAGGCTGGTCAGTTGTGGCATCGCCAGCAACCGATTTGAAGTTTTTTTAGATGAAGTAACGTGTGATGTTTTTTCTTACAAAAACGGCATCGAGTAGACGAATTGCACGAATAAACTAAGTGGTTGGGAGACATACAATTAAAACATAAATTGCGAGTTTGGACAAAACTACGGCGTGTGGTAACATCATCTTTGGAAAACTTTTTACAATTGAACAGTTTGTGATTTTCTGTACAAAATAGGCATGAAACAGTAGTAGCGGCATGATGGCAAGAAACCTTATCTTCCTTTGGAGTCTTTAGATTTAGAAATTCTAACGAACGAAATCTAATTTGTAAAAAATCTTCAAACTCTTTTAAACTCGGTAACTCTCTACTTGATTCACAAACTTTCTGCTCCCACTGTTTCCGACTTTCCGGATCTAGTTTCTGACTAATAAGGAAAATCACAATTATATCCCATGAGTTTACGTCTAAACCTAAATTTTCTAATGCTAACATACATTCTTTAGTTGTGTCTAGCAACTGTTTAATAGCGTTGGACGATTCCGATGTCAAGTTCTTTTGGCCTGTCAAACGTCTTAAAATACAATTTCCCAAGATATTTTTTGTTATTGTATCTGCCTTCTAATTGATTCCAACATACATAGTAATTATCAGAAGTACATGGAAAATGTCTTAGTAACATTTCTGCTTCACCTGTGAGTGAACCCTTGAGGTAGTGCAATTTCTGCACGTTATCAATACTTGAGTTATTGTGAATTAAAGAAACAAATAAATCACAGCTGCTCCACTCAGAGTAATTACCGGAAAACTTCGGTATGGTTATCTTTGGTAGCTTTACATTGCTACTGCTCAATGGTTCTCCCCCAGTATGACTGATAGCTTTAGGAGGTGGCTGAAGCGATTGCTTAACTTTGAAAAGAACATCCCTTAATAAAGCCTTGTAATCTATGTATGTTTCTTCTACTGCAGAATAAGTATCATTTACAAAGTATTCAGTCTGCTCCAATTCCTTGGCATCTAAAGCGGATACAATTTTTTGATGATTACTTTCAAACGTTGACCAATGCTGATCTATAGCCTCTAACCGAGTCTCAATATAACCCAACGTAATACGTTCTTTAGGTGTCTTTTTGAAGTTAACTCTAGTATTATTAATTTTACATTTTATATCTTCTTGAAGTTTTAAATACTTATCAGCCATAACGAAAACAAAAATTAAATGACACAACAAACTTAAGTAGACATACAAGTGTAAAATATAAACAATTCTAAAATATCCGTCGCACAAAGTAAAACACAACCAAAAATTACAAGTCCAAGAAACAGTTTCACAAAATTTTCTAAGTGTTTGTAATTTCTATCCGAAAACAGGCATGGATTCCCCGTCACTTCACTTTTCTTAAAATTATTCTAAGTCCATGCATTACTTTTAGAATTTTTCTAAGTCAATGATCACTCACTATTTCTTCTAAGTTTGAAACTAGTAATAAACAAGGTTCAAATTCGTACTCACAGTTTTGTCTTCAAGATACGTCACTATAGACTCACAAGAACTTTCGCTTCGACACGACGTTGAATAGGATGCTCCTCTTGTTACCACGGCTGCCTGGATCACGATGATTGGATGTCCCAGGGGGTGCTCCCCCCGCTGCCAAGCTGACGCTGCAGCAGATGCACGACACTCCCACTCCGTAGGTGCCTTTTCACCAGGGCACTGAACAGCGATAGCGTACCGCTGTCCGACTTGTGTAGGGTGGACGCAGGTCTACTTCAATGCCTTACCGGCTTTCGAAGGACCATGTACAAATCCCAAAAAACTTCGTAGTGTGCAAATAAAACAAGTATGTTTATAAATGGCAAACACTATATTATGTAAATCCAGTGATTTTAACATCTCACAATTTGTTCATAGAAAATATAGGTGCAACATCGTTAGCGTGTTTTAGTATACAACCAGCGCCATCTATGTCACATATAAAGTATTAAACAAGTATGAACAAGTAGCAATAATTTAAAACCGTTTGCTTTGACTTATTTACTTATATTTGAGTCAGCATCATCACCAGCCTATATATTTAATATACGGTGCCTAGTTATATTTTTCATTTTGTCGCTTTTTTCATAATATTGATTACATTGAATTGAGTGTGTATACTGATTTGTTTTTCAATTAATAAGCAAAATTTATTTTTATAATACTTACAAATCAATGTTTGATCAAGGGACACAATTATTATTGTATTATCACTACGTCTGACAAATAATAAAGTAGTAGAAATAAAGCTATGTACTTATAAAATTGTTATTAAATTATTTATTTTTACTAATTTGTAGTTATATATAGATTGTAGGTATTATTTTTGCATGGAATGCGCTGAGCTTTGTCATATCAGTCCTTGATTATTATTTATTCAACAAATTTAATTTTGATTTTGATTTGACAATTGTATGTATGTGTACCTATTTACACACTTGTGCATATGTGTGTTTCAAATATTTGACTGTTGAATTAGTTTTTAACATAAGTGCCTATTCGATGCCCAATCATACAATCAGTTACGTAAGACAAGTTTTTCTGGAGTGGTCAATTTTGGTGTTTTACACTGGTGTATGTATATAATAATTTACTATATTAATCGTATGTCGCTTTGATTTTCATTAGTGTTTTATGATGGATTTATCTGCTCCCGTATTGTGTCCCCACTGCCCAGGGTCAATGCGCACATTTAGCCAACGGGGTCTCAAAATACACATTGGTCGTGTACACAAAATTTTTTTAAGACAGGCTTCTTCAGCCAACAGCCTACCAAATTCGCAAAGTGCTACACCGCAACTCACTCCAAACCAGCATGTGTCTCACAGTACCGTCCGAGTGTCCACTTGAGAAGCTTGCAACGTTAAAGGCGCGGGTACCAGTGTTGCGGCACGTACCCAAAGGTGCGCGCAATCAGGTGGCTGGGAAGCTTAGTAACATAATCAATAAATGTGTAAACTTGAATGGAGTGAATGAGTGGTGGGCTCTTCTTTCATTCGCTTTTAGTGCGATGAGAGTGCCGTCGAAAACGCTTACTGGCAACATGACCACGAAAGTTAAGGCAAACGTAGAATCCTGTGAGTCTTATGATGCCAGTGAGGAAATTGACAGTTTCGAACCAAATTTCAGGTCCCAAACGAATAAAAAAATTATCGAAACAAAAGTTTTCGAAGGTGATCTGAGAGGAGCTGTACGCCTCCTAATGTCAAACGACACTTATGCTAAGCACGATCCCAGTACTTTAGCCGCCCTGAAACTAAAACACCCTAGTCCATCTCGTCCTCTTGTGTTTCCTTCAGCGCCGGATATATCACATACCCAGTTTCAGTTACAGTTGAGGATGTGGGTCTGGCGTTGGGTACTTTTTATAGTGGTTCTGCAGCAGGGTTGGATGGCATCCGGCCGGGTCACTTGAAAGAGCTGACTTCGGTGTCGGCTGGGGAAAACGGAAGGCTTTTGATGGAGAGCCTTGCTAAACTGGCAAACTTTTTGCTAAGTGGTCAATTGAATCCACTAATATGTCCATATATGTACGGGGCCACTCTCTGTGCAATAGCAAAGGGGATGGGGGTTGAGACCAATTGCTGTTGGTAGTGCCTTTCGTCGGCTGGTCGCAAAATTAGCTTGCCGAGCGGTGAAGGATGATATATCCGAATACTTACAACCGCATCAATTAGGCTTTGGTGTGCGCCGAGGTTGCGAAGCGGCAATCCATGCCGTACGTGCTTTTGCAATGGATTCTGCCAACTCGGAATGTGTAATTGTAAAGCTTGACATTAGCAACGCTTTTAATACATTAGAAAGAGATGTTCTTTTGTGTGAGGTTAAGGACAAAACTCCATCCATTTATCCCTTTCTGCATCAAGTTTATAAAATTCCCTCAAATCTCTTTTTAACAACCATCTTTTACTTTCGCAAGTGGGAGCTCAGCAGGAGATCCGATTGGACCGCTGGTGTTCAGTCTGGCTATCCACAAAATTATTTCAGACCTCAAGTCACCTCTAAACCTATGGTATCTGGATGATGGAACCATCGGTGGAAAGCCCGAGGTTGTAGAACGGGATATTCGTATTCTGGTCTCACGCCTTAAGGAACTGGGTTTAGAGGTGAATGCGTCCAAGTGTGAGTTTTTCCCCTGCAGCACTGAAGCTCGTACACACTACGTTAATTTTAATACATTTATTCCGGGCCTCAGTGAGCTTAATCCTGAGACCTTCAACTTGTTGGGTTCTCCCATTTTATTGACGCAGTTCCTGAAGCTATTGCTTCTCGCGTGAAACTTCTTCTTTCATCCCGGAACGTCTTAGGGATATCTCAGCACACGTGGCGATGGTGTTGTTGCGTATGTGTTTCGCGGTACCCAAGGTCACATACTTATTGCGAACTACTCCAACATGGCTTTGTCCAACAGAGGTCACGATTTTCGACGGGGTCCTTAAGGACACGGTGGAGTTGATCCTCAACGTCTCCCTTAACGATTCGCAGTGGACGCAGGCGAGTCTACCGATACGGCATGGGGCCTCGGGATGGCGGCGTGTCACGATGTCGGCCTGCCAGCCTTCTTAGCTTCGGCTCATGGGGTTGCAGACCTTGTTGCTGTCATCCTTGGTTCTAATGGCGACAAGGCGAGTATTCCTTATGTTTCTGAGGCAGCGACGGCCTGGTCGGCTCTTAATTTGGATGTGCCAAGTCCAGTTGCCCCGCAAGTTCAGCGGGCATGGGATGACGTTGGTGCCAAGAGGATCTTAACACACATGGTTGGCAATGCCACTGGTACCGATTTGGCGAGGCTTAGAGCTGTATCACAATCGGAATCCGGGGCATGGTTACATGCGCTGCCTTCACCTTATCTGGGCACTTTGTTGGACGATGACTCCTTGCGGATAGCTACGGCTCTTCGCCTGGGCTGCAGGGTGTGCGAACCCCATACATGCACTTGCGGTACCATGGTTGAAGCCGATGGTTACCACGCGCTAAGTTGTCGTCGCTGCCTAGGTAGGTTTCCGCGTCACCATGCCCTAAATGATATAGTTCGGAGAGCGTTTATTTCGGCAAACGTTCCTTGTGTTCTTGAACCACCGGGTCTTAGTAGATCCGATGGTAAGCGTCCAGATGGTATGACCTTGGTACCTTGGAGACACGGCAAGTGCTTGGTATGGGATGCAACATGTGTCAATACTGTCGCATCTGCGCACCTGGGTAGCACCGTTAATACTCCGGCAGCAGCGGCGGAGCAGGCCGCTAGTAAAAAACGGCAGAAGTACGCGGCAATGGAGCCGCAGTACTTTTTTATTCCAGTGGCCGTGGAGACTATGGGCAGTTGGGGAGCCGATGCGAAGGCTTTAGTCCGCGAAATTGGGCATCGTCTACGTAATCAAGGTGGCGACTCCCGCTCTGGATCGTTTCTGAGGCAGAGGATTGCCATCGCTATTCAGCGAGGCAATGCGGCCAGCGTTTTGGGCACATTTGCACCAGGAACGGTTCGAAGCGGGTTAATCTAATTGACATGACTTTGTGGACGTCTATTTTTGTAAAGAGGTAAATGAACTAAATGAATAAATAAATAAATAAATAATAAATATTGGTGGACAATGCACATACATCACCATCTGACCCCAAACTAATAAACTATTAAATAAATAAATAAATATTGGTGAACAATTCACAAACAACACCATCTGACCCCAAACTAAGCAAAGCTTGTGTGATGGCAGCCAGATAGCTGATATAATACTTATATAGTTTTAAATACATACTTATTATACATAGAAACACCCAGAAACAGTGCAAACATTTGAATTCATCACACAAATATTTGCACTGGGTGGGGATCAAACCCACGACAGACCCACGACACACAGGCAGAGCTACTACCAACTAAGCCACTAGGGCAGTCAATAACTATGAAATAAAAGATGCCCTAGTATGGAGTCCAGTGCACACTAACACAATGTGCATTCTTTCATCGTATTTCTCGTCACAGAAGGTATACCTAATACCTTTCTTGTGGTTTTGGTTATGTCTTTCGTTTTTTGCCACAATAAACGTCCTTTCATTTTTATTTTCTACGTATTGTAATATAATGTAATATAATTTCTCTGGAAACATTAGTTTCAAAACGAAACACAGTGATGCACATTACTGCACGATTGTAAAATAATATGCAAAGGATTACTTCTTAACATGGACTCTGCAAAGAGTTGTATTACTACTGAAGGATTTTCAACCACCAACGCTAAAAAACGTACTGGTATGCCTAAGTTTGACGTCGCTCTATGAGTGTGTGTGTGTGTTTGTCTGTCTGTGGCATCTTTGCGCTCAGTAAGCTCTTCACCAAATCAACAGAAAATTGCAAAAATCTGTATTTATGTGGAATTAGGTCCAATTTGAGAGATAGGATACATTTTATTTCGATTAATAGTCTTTACATGACAATATCTGGGCGAAACCCGAAAACCCCGCTGAAATTTGGAGTTTTGTTACTAAACAGTAACAAAACTCCAAATTTCAGCCCACTTGAATATTTTTTTAAGATTTGACTATCATACCTACATCATACTTTCAAAACTATCAACATCACAAGGACTAACATTCAATCATTAATATACAACTACCTCTCAATAATTCCACATTCAAAATTAAACCCCATACCACAGCCATAAAGCGTAAAATTATTATGCAGCCTTTATGGCACTATTATTTGCTTGTACAGTAAAAGTTATAGCCTCAGCAGTCCGGCAGTGGCCGCCAATCCTGTTTTACAACCGAGCATGTGTACTGTAAATTGATAGAATAAGCTAGGGATGAGATGCTACACCTGGATTTGATGTTGCCGGATCTTTCCGGATCTCTCAGGAAAATATGTCTCTACATTAGTTCAGAAAAACATCAATTAATATAAAGATAAAGAATCTGAGAACAAAATCTTAAATAGTACCTAATTAGTATGTAATAAATGAATATGAGTATGGGTATATATTTATCTAATGGCTCGAGTAGGTAATGACACAGAATAAATTAATAGCTTGCAATAAAAAAAATTGCGACTATAAATTGGGGAGTGAACTATTGTTCTATATTACTTTAGTTTTTAATTTTTTTATACATATAAGTTGACGAAATTACATATAAACACAAACTTTCATGAAATCAGTTGTCTGGAGTAGAACATACCTACATCATGACAGTGGATTTTTATATATTTTTATTTGCGACAATGGGTATTTACAATAAGATCTTAAATGTTTACATTGAGAACTCCATAATCAACCTTACGGCATGCAAATATTAGGGTTTTATTTATTAATTTAGGTTTTTATATAATCCTCCTGTATATAATGTTATATTTTTATTTATTAATCCTCCTTATGTTATATTTTTATATATTAATCCTCCTAATGTTATGTTTTTATATATTAAGTTAAGTTGTAAGATATCAGTGCAAAAGACAGTCGTGTTAGCAACACAATTTAACTAAAGAACAGCTATGTAAACCAATTATTAGTGTTTTCAGGTTTTTGCATTTGTCTTCATCCGAAAATTGTTACAAAATTCGTCATTAAAAAAAACATCTATACGGTCGAATTGAGAAACCTCCGTTTTTGAAGTCGGTTATAAAAACATTATATTTCAGTCAAAATAAGTACATCGGATAGGAAGTTGCTAACGTATCTCTGCTATTCCAGATTATATTTTGTGTTTCAAAATTTTATCACGATCTCTTGAGCCATTCCAAAATTATTTTTTTTTAATTTAACGTACAAATGTTTGCGTCATATGAGAATCGGACGAACCACCTACAGTTTCGTAAGTAGACTTACTGCCAGTGACGTCACTAGGTCAGCTATGAAATAATAATAAGTATTTCTAGCAAACCATAGGTCATAATACTCCCGCATACATAATTATATTATATCTTATGTATGAAATTCTCGTGTCGCGGTGTTTATGGTCAAACTCCTCCGAAACGGCTTGACCGATTCTCATTAAATTTTGTGAGCATATTGAGTAGGTCTGAGAATCAGCCAACATCAATTTTTCACACCCCTTAGTGATAAGGGTTGTTCACAGCTAAAAAAATTTTTATATGTTTGGACAAAATTTTTGGTTTTTATTTTTTTATAATGTGCCATAAAAATACATATAGCACAACCCTAAATTTTTACCCTTTTATCACCAAACCCTATTTTTAACCTATATTTATAAAAATAAATGCCAGTTTTCGTTGTAAGTGAACTCCTTCTAAACACTTCGATTGTGAATGTATTTTTTTGTATACGCTTGAGTAGAGCCTTGGAAGGTTTAGATTTTCCGCCACGGTGCGTTTACCAGTGCAGACGTGTGTCAAATCGTCCCGAAACAAAAGTATTTTTTTGCGCGAAAAAACAAACCAAACCTTTACAGAACTATAAAAAAAATCCATTAGTCAAGTGTTAAGAACGAAACAGTGTTATTTTGTAGAAATTACTTGTTAAATAGCACAATTTTTTGACTCTAAATCTGGATCATCGTGATTGTTTTCAAAAAGTGCCTGCAACTTAAAAAGTGTACTAGTTGACAACGGGTGTACTGACTTTATCATTCAGATCATTACCCTCTTAATTTATTATCCATCGTAGAACCTGTAACCTAAATTCAACGCAATCAAAAGTGAGCGGTTGTCCTATTCGGTAAGGTGCCAGGTCTGAAAGTCAAAAGCGCACGGTATCAAATCCCGACGGATGCGAATTGTTTTTGCAGTTGAAATTGTGCGATAAATTGTATCTTTAATAAGTGCTCACGCGCATCTAGTGAGACACCTCCTAGCGTACAGCGGCATACCTAAGAAATTCAAAAGTACACTCGTACTGAAAAATGTCTATGCAACGCACTCCGCCGCCAAAAAATGATAATATAATTACAAATATTAATACGCCAGTGACCAGATACGGATCGGACCCACAAATTAATCTAGCATCCTTGGAATTAATTCAGGACGAGCGCTCGAATTTTATCACTCGTAGATGGAAGAGGAAACATGAAGAGGGCTTTCAACTGATTCATCCTCTAATATTGATGAAATTAAATCTATGTTCAGCGTGTTTGAAGCTAACCAAAATGCTAAGTTGGATAAAATGTACCAATCACTAATAACAATCCAGGAAAAAAATGTAGATATTCACAAAAGTATCGAGTTTCTGTCCAATAAATATGATGAAGTAATGGAGAAAATGATTTCACTTGAGCAAAAAAACAAAGCTGCTGATCAGAAAATTAAATTGCTTGAGAATAAAATAGAACTATTGGAGCGTAACTCACGTTCGACCCTAGTTGAAATTCGAAATATCCCAAAACAGCACTCGGAAAACAAAGTTATGCTACAAGACATAGTCAAAAATCTCGGTAAAGTGATCGAACAACCATTACAAGACACACACATACAAAACATCTACCGGCTAAAGACTAAAAACGAAGCTAAACATCATTTAATGGTCAATTTTACTACAACTGCTATGAAGGAGGGCTTTCTCAAGCAATGTCGATCCTTTAACAAAAAGAACAGGGACAATAAACTAAATACTTCACATTTAAAACTAACTGGACCACTGAAACCCATCTTTATCGACGAATCTTTAACCCAAAATGGGAGAACTAGCCTACCGAGCGAGATGCTTTACTAAAGAATACAAGTACCATAGTACATGGACTTCCTATGGGAAAATATTCATAAAAAGGACTCAAGACTCACTGCCAATTCGTATAGATAGTGATCAGGACCTTAAGGACCTATCTTCCAAATGACTAATACATCGGGATCGGCTGTTTTCATCTTTAATTTCAAAATCTAAATTAGTGCTTATATTAGTTCAATGCTTAAAATTTTTTGCTATAGTTTTGTGCACATTTTACACCTCTCAATCAAATATTACTCATTCCATCAACTTATTTACATATAACAAAAAACACTAATTATAGTACACACTTTACTCTACTAAATCAAATCTCACACAAACAAACTTACACCTACATTTTACCAACACACTACACAAAATCTCACAATTCAACACCTATAAATTTACATACAATAAAAAGAAACCTATTTCAAAAGAAACAAAAAATACCCGGTATGCTACCTCTCAATATTATTTCATTACCCCGGCCTATATTAAGCTCAATAGTGACTTATTTATTCGGGTCTGTTTTTTGTAACACCTTAATAAAGAGAACCTTTAAAATTCGATTGGATAAATGAAATTAATACTGACCTTGATCAGTTTACTATAGCCCAATCTGCGGTTTGCGAAATTGATAACTGTCAGAACTTAATAAATAAACCTAATGCCAGTATAAAACTAATACACCAAAATATTCGTAGCATAAATCGAAACTTTCCTGGGTTTCTTACTATATTAGACAGGTCTAAGACAGACTGGGAACTCATTATTCTCACAGAATGTTGGCTGCGTCATACTCATCACATACCATCCATAGAAGGATACAGTCATGCTCAAACACAGAATAATAATACACAAAATGAGGGGGTAGTGGTTTATTATAGGAATAGTATTCAGGTAACAATAGATGAACCAAATCTTCTTAACGCCAACTGCCTAACTGTTAAAATTGATAGTAATACTATTGTGGTAGCTATTTATAGACCCCAGGATACAAAAATACGGACGCTTTCATTGAGTCTCTCAATGACTTACCTGAGCCTAAATTATGGCAATATAATCCTCGTAGGTGATATAAACATAGATATCGTGGAGGGTAATAATGACGTCAGTGCTTCTAATTATCTAAACCTATTGGCTTCCTTTAGTATTCTTCCAGCTCATCAATTACCGACACATGGCAAAACTTGCCTAGATCACCTAATGCTTAAAAGTAAACTACCTGCCTCATGTTACATTGCTGAAACTACTGTCACTGATCATGACTCTCTCTTTTTTTATACTAGAGAAAAAAATTATCTAAATAAAACTTTGCCTATTACGAGAATTGATTATGCAGGTCTTGATCAGGATATGGAGGAACTTCAGTTGGATCACATTTATGAAACTAATGACGCAAGCCTAGCTACAAAAGCCTAATTTCAATATTAAAGTCTAAAATAAAATCCAATACCCATGTTTCGCATATTCCAAACCGCAAACGAATAAAGAAGCCCTGGATAACTCCAGGACTTCTAAGATGTATAAAAACCGGGATCGCCTGCACAAAAATTTAAGAAAAATCCGAATAATGAAATAATTAAAACAACTTATAAAAGATATAGGAATTTTGCAATTTGCTATTAATGAAACTAAAAGAGAATACGAAAAAGTTTATTACAAAAGGCTGCAAATACCAATAATAAAATGCTATGGGACACAATTAAACAAGTAACACATTCTAATCAAAAACCTAACCCTGCCCTAGACTTAATATCATCTACTAATCCTACCAACTCCATCAATGACATTAATGACTTCTTTGTATCAATCGGCAAAGTCTTGCTGAAACCATTCAAGGCTCTAAGGCGTCACATAAAAATGTCACGCCTCTTCCCACTTACCTGCATTCATTTGTGCTCTCACCAACAGATGAATCTGAAGTACGTAACCTCATCGGAAATCTTAAAAAAGTAATTCTACAGGACGAGATACGATTTCTTGTAACTTTCTTAAACGATATGTTGATATCTTAGTGCCCCCTTGACATATATATTTAACCTTGTTCTCTCTTCTGGAATTTTTCCTTCCGAGTTCAAACTTGCTGAAGTCATACCCATATATAAGAGTGGTGCCAGAGACCGTGTCAACAACTACAGACCCATTTCTATTCTTCCAAGTTTATCTAAAATTTTGGAGAAAATTATAAATAAAAGATTAACCAATTTTCTTGAAACAAAAAGCCTATTATCTACTTCTCAATTTGGCTTCAGAACTAACATCTCTACTAGTGATGCAGTTCATGAACTCACTGACCACATTGTTACCAAATTAGACAATAAAAAGAAAGTTATTGCTATTTTCTTAGATCTAGCCAAAGCATTTGATACGGTCTCTGTCCCACCCTACTAAACAAGCTTGAGAAATTAGGTATACGTGACACTCAGTTAAGGTTATTTGAAAGTTACCTCTCAGGAGGTTTCAGAGAGTCAGAGTGGGTGACTTTGTAAGCGATGACCTTCCCATCACCTACGGCGTACCGCAGGGCAGTGTCCTTGGCCCTACTTTGTTCCTTACCTATATTAATGACCTGTGTAACCTTCAGCTGATCAATGGTAAGATCGTGACTTTTGCTGATGACACGGCTCTCATCTTCCATGGTGATACTTGGGAAGAGGTTTATAGTGTCGCACAACAGGGTTTCAATACTGTCTCTTCTTGGCTCATACATAATGACCTGACGCTAAATGTTGAGAAATCTAAATACAAACCCTTCTCCATAGTAAATAAGCATCTTAATATTCATGATAACTTCTTCATCACTGCCCATTCCTCTGCAACATGTTCCTCCTGTAGCTGTCGCTATCTATCACGAGTTTTGCTATCAAATATTTGGGAGTTATGATAGATAATACCTTGCACTTCAAACTGCACATTGATCTTCTTTCCTCCAGAACACGTAGGTTGATATATATGTTCAAAAATCTCCGTAACATTGCAGACCCTAAAATTATTAAAATGGTTTACCTGGCACTAGGACAGTCGATCATGACCTACTGCATTACGGTGTGGGGTGGAGTGGGTAAGACTGTTCTGCTAAAACTAGAAAGAGCTCAAAGAGCAGTTCTAAAAGTGAGCCTTTCCTTGCCGTTTCGGTATCCCACAAAGGACTTATATGCCAGGTCCGATGTTTTGTCAGTACGCCAATTGTTTATCCTGAATATAATCCTTAAACAACACGTTCAACTTAACTATAACCCATCATCTTTAGTAAATAAACGGCTTAAACACATGGTATGCCCTTCAAACAACCAATGGTCCACAGCTTTTTCTGAAAAATTCTTCGGGTTTCTTGGAGGCTATTTATATAACAAAATTAATGCTAAAATCGAAATTTACCCCCTTCAAAAATTTAAATGTAAAAAAATTACCTCAAATTTTCTGAAGTCCCTCACTTATGACGCCACCGAACAATTACTCACTATAGTGAAGTAATTATCAAATCCTCGTAACAATTAAATAATCTCTAATAGGTACAATTACGCACAAACACACATCTGCACACACTCAAACACACCCTCTCCCTCACACACACACACACACTCGCGCGCACTCACACACCATCACACTCACACACGTATGTACACACACACACACTCACACCCTCACACTCGCACACATATGTACACACCCTCACACTATACTTACTTAGACTATGTGCTCTCACTTACACCTAAGAATTAACATCTATATTTTCAAATAGTACTTACTCATTTTCACCACTTGTCCAGTGTCGGAGAGGCTGGTGATCTGTCATACAGGTTTTCCTAGTGCAGACACCAGTCTCTCACATAGATAATCTACTACTGATAAGTATACTTTGAATAAGTTATTTAAAAAAATGTAAAACTTCTGTGTGAGAGAAAATAAACAATTTATTTATTTATTTATTTATTTACAAATCAGCTCGGCAGATGGCAATGCACTTGATATTTTGGTTACTATCCGAGCTAAGCCGGGACGGGCCGCTAGTTTATTTATAAAATAGCTAGCGGAGCGGTCCTGGCCTTGCTCCTGTTACATAGCTAAGCATTCAGGGACCACGTGCAAATCTAACAAAAGAAATAATTTTTGAAATCGGTTCTGTGATTCCTATAAATATCGCAGACAAACAAATACCTCTTCAGCTACCTGCTACGCCACCTTGCGAAAATTGATCGTACCAACTCAGATTTAGAACAAATTTGATAAGCAAAGGTTTATAATGACGCAATCTTAGACGCATGCTGTCACATCAACGCACGTGACAAAAGCTCTGAAAAATTAATATTTTCCCCCGTTTTTGTTACATTCTTCATTCATGCTCCGCTCCTATTAATAGTAGCTATAGCCTTCCTCGATAAATGGACTATACAATAGAAAAGTAATCTTTCAATTCGGACAAGTAGTTCCCGAGATCCTAGCGTTCAAACAAAGACACGAACTCTGCAGCTTTATAATATTAGAAAAGATAGATTGTTATTATTCCCACGTATTTAAGTTTTAAATTAATTAATTATTAGTAGGATTGAAAGTAAACTAGTGAGTGACTGGCCGTCCAATACTCAGTCAATTATTGTGATTGCCGGATATGTTACCTCATCTCTATTGGGAATATAAAAGTAATAACTCTAAACTGGGAACTGAGCAGGAAACTTGGTAAATACGTCGGTGAGAACTTATCCTGGAAGCGAAGTGTTTCCATCCAAGGGCTCCTTTGATTAATCTTTGTTTTTGCAAGATTTTCACATTTATAAATATTGAGTAGGTAGTTAGAACAATTTTAAACTTTCGGATTGGCACTATCACGAAGACAAATCGTAAAATTACCTCGAAAAATTAGCTTAAGACTTAGATAATTATGTCACTGGCGTGTAAGGGATGATGACTAGGTCAATTAGTCAAAATGGGACAAAAATTAAGTACCGTTCTAATTAGTTCATCACGTAGATTATGAAAAAATATGGGACATGCATTTATTGTTTTATCAAATTATAAAAAATCGACAAAGATATAGACCATCAATCTTCCGGAGTGGGAGTTGTGACGTCAAGTCTACATAAAAATCGTATATAGACTATTTCTACTATTTCTAACTATTTCTTCGTCAACGTTTGTTTAAAAACAAAAGAAAAAATAAGCGTACAAATATTTTTTACTAATATAACGGACAGATTAATTCGTTTTTTTAGTCACTATGCCTATTATAAATTATCTTAATCTGTGCACAGTTTTATACAAACATCTTAATATAAATATAAAAATGATAAAAATATTTATTAGCACATAAAAAACTTAAGCTACTTACAATCACCAACTGAATTAATTAAACAAGTAGGGTAGGTACAATAAAAGAAATAAATTGACTGGCCTCGTGGCTTAGTGGATAGTAAATCTGCCTGCGAGCCGAGGGTCGTGGGTTCGATTCTTACCCAGTGCAAATATTTGTGTGATGAATTGAAATGTTTGTACTGTGCCTGGGTGTTTGAAATGAAATGAAATATATTTTATTGCGTAATATATTTTTTATATTTAGGATTATATTTATTTATTTTATTTATTTATTAATTCAATGAGCACACAAAACAGAATGTAATAAATATAAACTATAACATAAGAGTATACTGTACAGAACTGTATTACATTCCAAACTATGTGGGCCTAGAAACAACAATTATTTAAATTCAGTGGTTTGATAATAATAACATTACATTAGTGATAATACATAAAGAAACTTAGGCCAACATATTCGAACTTAAAACTAAAAACTAACATGCGTTAAAACAGTAGATAAATAAGATATAAACATAGAATATTATAACACAACAGATAAGTATATTAACAGTGTGAAACAATTAATGTATAAACAATATATAAAAAAAAAAAAAAAAAAAAATCATAATAGTATTTACAGTAAGCACAACAGGGTTTATATATATGACGACGTGAAACCCCTGAATAAACGGAACCTGGAGTCGATAACAATAGTTAAATATGCCTTACCTGATTTAAGATAGTTTTGAAAGCTTTGTTATCATGTTTTGATTCATTACTACTGTTTAATTTCGTAACAAGGCGAAGTTAGGGTTTGTTGCCGTTTTGATAACAAACCATAACTCGTACTTCATTTAATTTCAGTTTTATAACTCAATTTCTATGGCTAAATTTATTACTTGATTTATAAATGCATCAAGTTTAGTCTTAAAGTATTTTGGTTGAAGTCTCACTTTAAGAGAACGTTTATTTGCAATGAGAATTGCAAAGAAGAGACGTGGCGCTGTAAATCGAGAATAAATAGTTATAGAATGGTTTCGGCATAGTTTCATGTTAAAAATAAACATCTAAAATGCTAAAATGAATTTACAAATATTGATAAGAGTCTGTGTACTACTTTTCACCAGTTTTATTTAAAAGTTTGGTCAATGTGATGTCTTTGAAAAGACGACGCCATCTTATTTTAACAAGTGATAAAAGGGCATGTCTTTGAGAAGACTAAACACATTTTTTCCATGGATTGTCGAGTAGACAAGTCACCTGATATCTTGTGAGTACATTTGTGTTTTTCAATGTAATTTTAATGTGCTAACTAAGGTGTAAATTTAGCGTTCGTTAGCTTGTGTTGAATTTAAAGTTATAAGAATAAATTGTTAATCCTATTTTGAGTTCGTCATTTGCAAATGAGTGAATCTGAGGATGGAGGTGGTGACGTCGGCTCACCCGACGTCACCATTTCTAAAAACATCTATAACCCTGGTGCTCCGTTATCAGAAGTGGGATCCAATCCCACTTCTGCTCGTCCATCCAATTTGCTCAATGATAATGTGAACGCTTCTGTTAATGGAGTACCGGGGGAATTCTTTTCTCAAATGATGCAAATGATGAAACACGTGTCGGATAGTATGACGTCACAACGAAGTGAGCCTAAAGTTAAAATAAATGACTTGTTTCTGCCGTCATACGACCCGGATGCTAATATGAGCGTCAGAGAGTGGTGTCAACACGTGACAACAGCTATGGAAACTTATGACTTGAGCGACTATGATGTTAGAATGAAAGTCGGTAGTTTATTGAAAGGTCGCGCAAAGTTGTGGGTAGACAATTGGCTTGTGTCCACTGCTACGTGGCAGGAATTGCGTGATGTCTTGATTACTACTTTTGAACCGGAAAATAGATATTCCCGAGATATTGCACGCTTCAGAGAACAAAATTATGACAATTCGCAAGACATTGCACAATTTTTGTCACAAGCTTGGGTTCTTTGGAGGCGTGTCACTAAAGATAAGTTGTCAAATGATGACGCGGTTGAAGCTGTTATCGGTTGTGTTGGCGATGATCGATTGAAGATAGAACTGTTAAATGCCAGGGCTACATCAGTACCGGAACTTATTTCGGTCGCTGTTTCCGTGCGTAATATTAAGCGCGTACATCCAAGTACGTCCGGTTCACAGCAGGCAAAACGACAACGGTTCGATAAGCCTATTCTATTTTGTCAAATTTGTAAAAAGCCGGGTCATGAAACCCGTGACTGTCGTTACCGTGACAAAACTGATGAACCTCAACCGCGTCACCAACCTGTTAATAATTATAAAAACATACAACCACAAGTTGCGGGTAGAATTATGTGCACGTTCTGTGCAAAACACGGTCATACTTATGAAACTTGTTACAAGCGAGAACGCGCGGTAGTGTCTCATGTTAATCGTGTGGGTTCGTCTAAATTTTAACATGAAATCTTTAAACTTTAATCCCTGAGCAAATTGTCTGGTGATTTAAACTGATCGGGGAATTAGCTTCTAAGTTGATTAATTAGAAATATTGGGAAAATTTAAGTTTATGAATTGAACCCCAGTTCTTCGTAGTGCTGACTACGAAATTATTTATGTCATTCTGGTCGATTCAATTTTGTAAAAGCCACGAATTTCAGCGTCTGGTTGAATTTTAAAAAATTTTGTTGAACATAGGTACTTATCTCGACATTTGTTTTTCATGGCTACCCTCATTATGCTAGTATTAACATAGGTGTTAGTTTTTATGAATCGCTCGACCTAGACGTTATTGACGAGAATAAATTCCCTAGTACCATCGCGACATAACTATTAGCTAATAGTTACGGATCCAAATTATAAAACACCTGTCTACTGCGCCTACGCTTTTGCTTTTTCAGGAGAACACTTCGATCGAGCTCTATGCGGACACCTCCTGCATCGGCCACGGGCCCGTACTGGTCCAGACGGCCAGAGGCCGCCAGCATCCGGTCGTGTCAGCCGGCGCACCACCGGCGCGGAGAGCCGCTACTACTCGTTCGAGCTCGAAATCTTGGCCGTGAAGCATTTTTCACATTACCTTTACGTTCGGAAATTTAAGGTAATAACGTGACTGTAATGCTTTGAAGGCGTACAAAACCAAAAAACAAGATCTCTTGCCTCGCATTCACCGCTGGTGGACCTACTACTGCGTTCCAAATAATTCATATGGATCTCGCTCTCAAGTTGGGCACTAGAAATACAGAGAGACGCAAAAAGTGCATAGTCGTTATCATCAATGCCTTTACGAAATACTTAAGAGCTAATACTACCTAACTACTCGAATGACGGGAACCCAAACAGCACACTTGCAGCCTTTAAACGTGCCGCACATTTATTTGGAACCCTTGTCCAGATTGTGGTAGATCGAGGCTGTAAATTCCTGAGTGAGTTCAAAGTTTATATGGATCGTTTTGCAATAATTCTACAGTCGATTACGTCAGGAGTAAGCCGAGCAAATGGGAGAAGTTGAAAGGGTTATGGCTACAACACATGGTCTAAAATCACCGGACTGAAGAGTGGCAGACAGCGCTGGCTCTACAGATTTAGTTCAATTGCACCCCGCATCGAGTGGCCCGAGGTTGCACCGTTCACTGTGACAACCAGAATTATTAAGGTTTGTGAATATTGAAAACTAATAAATGAACCTTGACATGCAGGAAGAACATGTGTACAAAAGAATGGCAGAAGCGCCATAATACAACAGAAAACGGTGAGATAGGCACAAGGCAAAATTATTGAGTCCGTGTAAGCGAGATGATTACGAGTACCTACTAATCGGAAGAAATAATCCGCATATCGAATTTCTAAAGACTTCAAATATGACCTTTACGAGATTAACAAAATCCTGGACAACAACAGATACGTGGTAAAAAAAAACGCGTAATCGGAAGAGGAAGACCACGTAACAAGCTCAAGATTAACTTCGTCGTCGTGCACCACAGCCACGCACCACAGGAGTACAAGAAACCGTGACGACGGACAACGATGACCTCGAACAACTACACCTCAACCTGGCAGCCTACTGGATGAACCACAACCATCTCCTTCTCGCTCAACTCGAGGATCACATACCTAAGCAACGGTTAGTTTTCTCCTTGCTGTGATTTATGTTTTCTTAATATGAGATCAACAACCATATACATACAGTAGTACAGATTACTGGGCTGTGGCATAAGACCCCTTATATCTCCACATGTCGAGCGCTAGTAATGATTTGGACTCTTCATGTTCCAATAGATGTGTGTGTGTGTCACTGTGCTTTTATGGGCAGGCATTTTGCTTACCACCAGGCACATGTTTTGTCTCTCTGTACTATAACAGTAAAGAGTTACTTTAAATAAAGTGGGCCTGTCTTTGTTGAGAAGGCTATACTAAATCAAACTAAGACTGTACAAATCCGGTTCCATGCTTTCCTTCCCTACACTGTTTTCAGAGCCCCTGGGAACACGGTCATAATAATAAGGCCTAGGGCCCCAGCATCGACCTTATACTATTTCCTTTAGAGCCTCTGTGGACCACGGCGTACGAGACCGTCCAGGCCACAGCATCAGTCACATGTGAGGTATTAAGAAAGATTCATTACAAACTAAAATGAAACATTTCAGAGCCCCTGGGAACACGGTCATAATAAAAAGACCTAGGGCCCCAGCATCGACCTTCACAAATCCCTTAGAGCCTCTGTGGACCACGGCGTACGAGACCGTCCAGGCCACAGCATCATTCACTTGTAAAATATTATGAAACAATCATAACATCACAAAATTTCAGAGCCCCTGGGAACACGGCCACTGTAGGCCTAGGGCCCCAGCAACGACCTTATTCTATTTCCTTTAGAGCCCCTGTGGACCACGGCGTACGAGACCGCTCAGCGCCACAGCATCATCCCTGAGTGAGCTAACTAAGCCACAACAAAAGCTTTCAGAGCCCCTGGGAACACGGCCATTGTAAGCCTAGGGCCCCAGCAACAACCTTTATACCAACTCCTTTAGAGCCCCTGTGGACCACGGCGTACGAGACCGCTCAGCGCCACAGCATCATCCTACCAGCGAGAAATCAATCATGCCAGTATGCGTGGAGCATTCTGAGCACTTCGACATCTACACTCACTTTCCTATGTACAGCAAATCTTATTATACTTACTAATGATGATACTGAAACTTCCCATATTTATTTGGTGATCCATGATTCTAGAGAAGCTCGATTATCTAAGAACATGTAATAATAATCATTTTGTATCGCAGAAATATTAGTTGATAACTTGAATTGTTGAAATTGGTTATCTATCTATCAAACTACGACGACTAAGCACATCATTGCAATTTTGTAATGTTTAACACATAAAACTAGAGCATCAACAAAAACTCAAGTTATCAGCTGGTATACCGGTGGACGGATATCTAGCTCAGAAAAAATATTTACGTTTTCAGGTTCGAGACCGGTGCAGAGCACGCACACAGTCTC
Organism: Ectropis grisescens; assembly: GCA_017562165.1. Classification (NCBI taxonomy): domain Eukaryota; kingdom Metazoa; phylum Arthropoda; class Insecta; order Lepidoptera; family Geometridae; genus Ectropis; species Ectropis grisescens. The sequence goes on along the minus strand of CM029791.1, from coordinate 1,317,387 downwards.
GCAAGATGGCCGTGACGACGTGAAACCCTGAATATACGGAACCTGGAGTCGATAACAATAGTTAAATATGCCTTACCTGATTTAAGATAGTTTTGAAAGCTTTGTTATCATGTTTTGATTCATTACTACTGTTTAATTTCGTAACAAGGCGAAGTTAGGGTTTGTTGCCGTTTTGATAACAAACCATAACTCGTACTTCATTTAATTTCAGTTTTATAACTCAATTTCTATGGCTAAATTTATTACTTGATTTATAAATGCATCAAGTTTAGTCTTAAAGTATTTTGGTTGAAGTCTCACTTTAAGAGAACGTTTATTTGCAATGAGAATTGCAAAGAAGAGACGTGGCGCTGTAAATCGAGAATAAATAGTTATAGAATGGTTTCGGCATAGTTTCATGTTAAAATAAACATCTAAAATGCTAAAATGAATTTACAAATATTGATAAGAGTCTGTGTACTACTTTTCACCAGTTTTATTTAAAAGTTTGGTCAATGTGATGTCTTTGAAAAGACGACGCCATCTTATTTTAACAAGTGATAAAAGGGCATGTCTTTGAGAAGACTAAACACATTTTTTCCATGGATTGTCGAGTAGACAAGTCACCTGATATCTTGTGAGTACATTTGTGTTTTTCAATGTAATTTTAATGTGCTAACTAAGGTGTAAATTTAGCGTTCGTTAGCTTGTGTTGAATTTAAAGTTATAAGAATAAATTGTTAATCCTATTTTGAGTTCGTCATTTGCAAATGAGTGAATCTGAGGATGGAGGTGGTGACGTCGGCTCACCCGACGTCACCATTTCTAAAAACATCTATAACCCTGGTGCTCCGTTATATATATTATTCTTTTAGATTAAAGTGTAAAATTTCTTTGATTTTCCTCTGAAATTGGAATAACTTTAAGTGGAAAATATCAATGTCCCTATCGGAGACAAGGACTTCGTTGTATTGGCGACTCATTCTGACTATGGGATTATAATAAGATGTATTATTGGTAAAAACTTGCAAACTGAAGGTATTATAATTACGATTACGAAACCGGAAACGTGTATTAAAATTTAAAAGAGAAAGCAGGGTTGGGGAGTCAATCGACAAATGGACGATCTTATGCAACAGTGTAAGATCAATATAATTACGACGAATATTAAGGGAGGTAACGTGAAAATATTGTAGACGATCATTGTACAATGGGAGCTTGCGACCCATGCCACATCTGTAACTCATAATTTTTAGGCATCGTTTTTGAATGCGCTCTATCCTATCACTGTGTACATTGTAGAAAGGAAACCAGACTGATGAGTTGTACTCCAGTATTATACTACGGATGAGAGTGTAGTAAAGATACAGGAAACTCTTTGTTTGACGAAACTTCTTAGTGGTTCTCGAAATAAAGCCAAGCAACCGTGAACTTCGTTCCACAATGTATTCATAGTGGTTATGGAACGTAAGTTTGTCATCAAACATAACACCCAAGTCTTTCACAATAGATTTTCTTGTAAGGATCGATTCGTTAAGCACATAGTCTACGACAATCTTATTTATTTTCCTGGTAAAAGTGATAACTTGACATTTATTGATATTTAGTTGCATATAGTTCCGTTCGCACCAGTCTAAGATTATATTAAGATCATTTTGCAGCCTGGAGGCATCTGTACGATCTTTGATTATATTAAAAATTTTTAGATCATCAGCGTAAAGAAGACATGGACAAGAGAGTGAGCCAATGAGATCATTAATAAAAATTACGAAAAGTAAAGGTCCTAAATGGCTGCCTTGTGGTACTCCGGATGTTACCGTGACTGGTTTGGATAAATAACCTTTGACTGTAACAAGCTGACTTCTTAGACTCAGATAAGACTGTACCCAGCGAAACAAGCTACCGTGGATTCCAAATTGTGCCAATTTCTTGCACAGAACCGCATGGTTAACTTTGTCAAACGCTTTTGAAAAATCGGTATAAATGGAGTCCACTTGGAGACATTTTGCAAACGCATTGCACAAGTAATTCTTATATTCAAGAAGATTAGAGGTATTATATTATAAGTATTATATCAGCTATCTGGCCGCCATATTGCAAGCTATGTGAATTGTCCACCAATATTTATTTATTTTATATTTATAAATTAAAAATATAGGCGGTGATCACTGGATACCACACTAGACCTGTGACGTGAGTATCCAGGCTCCTTCTTGTGCTGTTAGAAAATAAACAAAGTTATGAATAAAAGAACGTAATAAAAATGCATGCCAGTTAATGAAAAAAAAAAAGGTTTTGCAAAGAGTTTACGTATTTCTTTATCTAAGGATATTTTTGATTTACGATAAGGTTTTCTTCCTAGTGAACTCTTCACCACGTCAACTGATTGTGTATAATTATTATGATCCAAAATACCCCAATGCCTAAAGACGAAAGTCTTTAACCAGTGCGTGTTGCCAGTGATGTCTTATGGAACTGAGACGTGGTCCTTCACTGTTATGTGGGCCTCATAACGAAGGTTAAAGTCACACAGCGAGCTATGGAGAGAGCTATGCTCGAGTCTCTTTGCGCGACAGAATCCGTAATGAGGATATTCGCAAAGAACGAGAGTGGCCGACATAGCTCAAAGAATAAGCAAGCTGAAGTGGCATTGGGCAGGCCTCGCTCGCAGAACTGACAACCGATGGGGAAAAAAGGTTCTCGAGTGGCGACCACGAACCGGAACGCGGTGTTGGACGGCCTTCCGCTAGATGGGCAGATGACCTCACAAAGGTCGCTGGAAACCGCTGGTTGCAGGTTGCACAGGACCGTTCGTTGTGGAAATCTAGGGGAGAGGTCTATGGTCAGCAGTGGACGTCTTGCGGCTGATGATGATGATGATGATTCATGAAAGATGGCATTTATATGTAATAATGAAATTTGAGGTCTCTAAATGGCAACATACGAGTAAAGTCGAAACGGGCCTCAAGTCTTATAACATTAACATTCAATGTCGTATTGTCGTAAATTCGTTCCCAGTGAACTCTTTGTCAAGTATATCGACATTCACGCAAGTTGACATTTAGGTATGTATAATTTGGTTCAAGTTGATAGATAGGATTGTCGTCTATTATTTCAATAACCTGTTGTTATTTTTAATCATAGAAAACAGACAAATTCCTCGCCTTCATAATATTAGTAAAGATTGTCTCATTTTTAATCTGCCTATCTAATAATGCGAACATACTTACGATTAAAAAATGTAGTATTATTTATATCTACAACGTAGGCTTCACTTAGCTTAGGTAAGTAGGTAGTTTACGAGTAATAACAGTTTACTCCTACACAAAAACTGCTAGCAAGCTACTCTACAATTCATTTATCACAAGCAACAAGGCGTTTGTGGGAAGCATTAAATCAACTGAAAGTTACGAATTAACATTATTAATTTTTAAATAAATATTTTTTACTATTATTTGTTTTAGAACTATATTTATGTAACCACAGTCTGGCTGGGGAATTACCTCATCTTTGCCAGTTATTCTAAAATAAATAAATGAAATAAAGTTTCTTTATTGCGAAAATGGGTAATTACAATAAGATATTAAATGTTTACATTGAGAACTCCATATTCAACCTTACGGCATGCAAATACGATTCGAATTCTATCGCAAAGCAGAGTACCTAATGGGGAACCTATGTTCCGATTTTAAAGCAAATGTTTCCAGTGAAATTACATGGAATATACATAAATCATCTAACATCTGTGGGCACGAGCGTAGTGCAAGGCTAGGTAATGATTTGGACTATTCACGTTCCAATAGCTGTGTATCACTTCAATTCAATTCAATTTATATCTTTGAACCATTATTTTACAAAGAAAACTTGGTAACGTCAATTATAAAATAATAATAAAACAGTTTAAATATATATACAAGTGACAATATTTAACAGTAAGCGGCTGTAAAGAGGCCTTGTCCAACGGATTCAGCTATTAAATTAGCTAAATCCTTTGTCAAAATTATAAAAAAATTGCAAAATAAAATTTTAAATTACGATGTTACTGTGCCGTTATGTGCAGGCATGTTGCTTACCATCAGGCATGTGTCCTGGTCATCTCGTCAATCTCTCATATAAAAGAAATCATAACAGTATCATACCGTGGTCTCTGCGCTCGTTTTTTATTTATTTACGAGTCGGATATCTTGAGTACTCCGTCTTGTCGCGTAAGAATTATGGAGGGGACGTGACGACTTAATCTCTTCAGCGGGAGACTTAGAGAAATGTAGAAATAATTTCTGTGCGGTTGGTTTGGGTGCTCGTGGAGGGTAAAAATACATACAAGGTACCACAGTTACATTTATATACAATTAGGATGAGTTCTGGGTCAAAAACATACAATTTAAAATTTTTGGATTCGTACTTTTTTTTTTTGGGACGTACGTATACAAGACATTTCAGAGTTCGTGTTACATTGGGGTAATCTGATCAAAACAAGTCAGTGTTAAATGTGTGAACCAAACTATACTAGATAGTATAGTTATATATACGTAGATATGTAGAGTTCCATGTTTTAAATAAAGGGTTCAATAAAAGTTTTCGATTGGACTGCATTTTCTTTTGTTTGTTATCTCAGAACTTTCGACTGGGTGAAGGGTGAACCGATTTCACAAGCAGTATTTTAAATTAAAACTACACAATCGTGATAATTTATTACGAATTATAATATAATTAGTAAACTGTATTATTTTGATTTACAAATTGAAATGGGACGTTTTGTTTGTCAGAGAAAAATAATTATTTTACACGAGATACTCGTAGGTCTACGTTAGACCGCGATTTGTTAGGGTCGGTGACGGGAGTCCGAAAAGTGACCCTGCGACGCTGACTCTTGGCTTTGCATCATGCAGGAGAAATATATGGGGGGTTGAGTCGGTGGGGGCATCATGTCTGTCGTCGTCATAATGTCGCGCCTGACACACCTGACGTGTCCCTTCACGGTGGACGGTGCGTAAAGGCACTTCGCCCACAAAAAAGGAGGTTTACTCTTGATTTGAAGACACACAGGTTGTATCCATTGGATAGCACAGTACACATAGTTCGGGGCTCGCTGGAATCTACTATGTATATATGTATGTATTACTTCGCTCCAGGGCCCCAAGACACAAGCTCGGTGCTTAGTTCGGGTCCCACTAAACGTCTTTTAGTATACACAAATACTGTAATGATATTGTCAACCTTTTCTACTATCTGGCGAAGTTCTTGTGTATGTTGTAACCTTCTGTGTGTAAATAAATTATTCTTATTCTATTTTTAATCTGACTAATATGATGCCAAGTCTAAAAACAGTTAATATTGTAGCTAACTGTTAAAGCTACGGCTGGTGCAGTAATTTATAGCTATATTACACTTTTTTCTTGCGACGATGTTGTAGTTCTTGTTGTTTGCAAAATCATAAAAGTTTATTAATAAAACCCAAATTGAGAAGTATTGCGTATTTATTTTTCAAGTTGGCAGATGACGTTCAAATGACAGATTTCATCTCTAAACCCTAAAATAGAAACAGAGGAGCCGCGAGGGCATCACATTCGGAATCCTTTTCACATTTGGCAAGAAAAGCAATCTTGGTATCACGAAGCGCATCTTTTCATTCACCGAATACCACTCAACTCTTTTTTAGCCAACAAACAACCGTTTCGTCGTACGAACTGGCAATTTGCGAAAACATCGCTGTAAAGGACGTAGTTACTATTATTTCATCTGTGAACGCCACAGTTTGGTTTCAGTAACATCACTAAATCATTTCCAAACTTAGAAACAATTTTCCATAGCTAATTGTCTGGAAGAAATTGTATTTAGCTATACGATAAGGTTGTCAAGCGTGGCAATTTTTTCTAAATATTTTTCATTTTGTAATTACATATTATTAAAGGCAAAAGAAACATAGTGGTTTAACACCATCTCGGAACAAACCATACTTTTGGCAGATATGCAACCAAAAAACAATTTACTTTATTGAGTTTTAATTTATTAGATATTTTTCCTGAAAAATAACGGGACAAAAGATCCTCAGTTTGTAATAATTTATCTGGAAATTAAGAGCGTAGAATCAAATCAATAATTTAAGTAATTTGAGATCTTTATATTCAGATTTCAATGAGGTTCTACACAGGTAAGTATATAAAAAAACCATTTACTATGACGCACAAAAACTTAATGATAATAGAAATGAAAAAATATATAAATCAGTGCTACAAGTCCTACCTTGTCAGTTGAAACGACCTTTTTCAGCAAACCAGCGCAAACAGGATAGAAACACGGACTAATTTGAACACAGTTGTTTTGGCCAGATTTGTTTTTGTCTATCCTGCTAGTATATTCAACAAGGTTATAGTTAAAGATATAGATTTTTCACCATCACTATTTATAGTTAAACATTGGCATGTACCATGTAAGACATGTATCATCCGTCAATTGATTTGGACAGCGTGGTGGATTATACCTTAGATTCCTTCTTTCTGAGAGGAGGCCGACAGACAGAAATAAACATTTTTTGCAGACCGGTTAGGTAAAAAAATGTACAAAACATAAAATACATAATACTTGTGCCAAAAATAGCGGCCTTATTGCTAGGACCCAAATCCTAGTAGTGAGAATTTAAAGTCGGCTGTTTCATTGAACTTGTTTTACTGGTTATTTTGTACTGTGGCTTGCTGCGAGCGCAAAGCCTTATTCGTGCGTTCTATTGAGGGTGCTAAGGAAAAATCGGGCCTCCTTCTTTTTTCTTCGGGGCCCTTTTCAAGCTGGTTTGAATAGGGTTGTCAATATTTTGAGCGCTATGAATGGACGTGTAGTTGATGTCAATGAAGGCTGGAGTGCACGGTGCAACTCCGTTATTCCACAATGCGAGGATTCATTTATTGACCATCGATGCAAAAACGATTGGGTTATAAGTTTGACGTGTCTATGTGTGTTTGTGGCATCGTAGCTACTGAACGAATGATGCAATTTTGATTTTGTTTGGAACGAGAATTAGACGGGAGTGTTATTAACTATATTCTAAGAAAATCAGTCTATGATGGCCGGCGCAACAAAATGGCGGGTTACATATTTATTCTTATATTTTATCAAGACTTCCTAAGTATACGTGTATCAAACATAGATTTCGATTTTTTTCTGGTACCTATCAAATAAAAGGGCTGTCTGGTCCAGTAGAATACTAAACACTGAAACACCTTCTTTTATCTTTTTTAGTAGTACTCTTGGCAGAGTCCGCCTAGGGAAGTACCGCTACTTTGCCAGTTATTCTACCGCCAAGCAGTTATGTGTGAACTTTACTGTGTTCCGGTTTGAAGGACAATGTTTTCAGAAAAAATACAGGGCTAAAAGATATCTTAGAGATCTGGGTGATGACCGCAAGGCAGTGCTAGGTTTTGATTATGATTATTTATGTTCCAACAGCTTTGTGAAACTGTGCTGTAATGAGCAGGTATGTTGTTTACCATCAGGCACATGCCCTGCTCGTCTCATTTTTGAAATAGAAAGGTGAATTTATTGCTCGTCTCGTCACTTTATCCCTGTCTGTTAATATTATTTTGTAATATAATTTAGAGCGTTTAACGGATTAAGAAAATGATTCTAAGAACTGTAAAAGCCTTTAAGTATTAGCTGAAGGTATTTTAATGAGGCTTTCAATTATCTCAGGAAAAATACTTTAAAATAAAGCAAATAAAAATACTTGTTATGAAGATTAAATCTGGATATTTTTCTCTCTTCACAAAATAAGAAAGAAGTTTAAGACGTACCTACTGGTAGTGATCGCTCAGTGGCCGGAATCCACCCATAATTTATTGAAATTACACAATTGGTGGATGACACATGATCTTGAAAGAGTCTAGGTAGGTACATGTCGGTTTCCTCACGACGTTTACGAGGCATTACATACATGACTTAGAAAAGGACTGTCTTTTATGGGTACGCGTAGTATTTGAACTCGGGGGCTCCGGATCGGCAGTCGCTGTCCTCCCGACTAGACCCGCCGTAAGTTGAATATATGTCGCAGCCGGATCGTATAATCCGCTGTATTACATTACGGCTAGCCGTTATGAAAAACAGGGCCGTTTTGTAATGCGGCGGATTGACGATTAGCCAGATTGAAAGCGACTGATTTAAAAACAGCCGGAATGTTTTAGACGCCATACGTCATTCAAAACGGCTAGCCGTAATGTAATAAAGCGAAAGATTAGCCGCCGCTTTGACCATTTTTAGTTCCGATTCTTAACACTCATGGCGCTGTCTGACATACATAACAACACTGTACACTAACATTCTTTTGTAATGTTTAGTAATGTTGTTGTTAATTGTCATTGGAGTTTTTGTAAAGTTTTCTATTTATTGTTTTGGTGGTGGTTCTCTAACAAATGAAACATCCAATGTTAATTTACAAATCGCTTTACAGATTTCGATTTAGAAACCCTTTCGAAAACTAAAGGATCATCAAAATCAGTTCACCCAGTCAAAAGTTCTGCGGTAACAAACATAAAAAATTGGTTGCCTGTAAAGTCGGTATACGGGCGAAAGTTTTACGTGACAACGACTTTGAGTGGTAAAATAATTTTACGGAAGGGACGCGTGCCTTTCACTTTTTATGTCTGTCTCTCTCGCTCTTAGGCGGGCTAACTATGCTCGAGTGGAAGGGACGCGTGCCTCTCACTCGCTCTCGTTGTGAGCGCATAACGTGAGCGGAGCGTAACGCAGTTTCTTGTAGTGTCACCCGGCAAACCAATTTATAAGACGTTCTCACGTCAAAACAATCGAATTAAGAACCTCCTTTCTTGAAGCCGGTTAAAAACGTCGTGTCGTCCAACAACGCGAACGAGCCCGTATCGCCCCAGCTCCCTTTTGAGATAGCTCAAAGCCAATTAGAAGCGGCGACAGCACGAGTGTCACGATAGCGCTCCAGCGATGAAAAGCGCTTTTTTCGCTCATTCGCTCCCCGCGCTTCGCTTTCTTCGCTCACAAAACTTTGTTAGGCTCAGGAGTTCAGCGATACGTACAGCTTTTTGACGAACTACAATGAGATGTGCCTTTCATCTGTCAAATAAGGTCTTTGAGGTTTTTTTAATTAGGAAATGTGAATGGGATAGAACTGGGTGGCTAGGGATGGTTGCTTTAAATAAATTTCATTTTACTACGAGTAATATAAATGTTTAAGTTTGTTTATTTTTGAGCGAAAATGTCTTTAGCTGGGTTGTACAGTTTGGTGGGATAATCTTAGGGGCTCTTGTAACTGCTAAACAAAGAGTTTACATATACTACGACTAGAGTTGGTACAAACGCTTTACACCGAAAGCACGGGTCTGATCGTTCTTGCCTTGTCGCTCTTGTGGAAGTGTCACTTTTGTCGCGCCGTAGTCGCGGCACATCACTCCGTTGCCATAGCAAGTGTGCACGTTTTCTGCATATGATTGGTTCAAAGGAATCGTGATCGTGATCTATGTACTTATTCTCTATCTAAGCTGAAATATGTAGTGTAGCGACGTAGCAGCGTAGCGTCGAAGCGGTGGCGTAGCAGTGAATAGAGACATGCGTGTTATATGCTTTTTGCATAGGAGAAAACATATGAGTTTGTATCACAGACATATACGTAAAACAGTTAATTTGTCTGTTGATATACAAGTGACGTTTACAGGAACATTAGTTCAGTACTAGCATTTTATGATTACATTTTCACTGTAACCGGCAGACCCTATTATTTCTATTTTAACAAACTTCCAAATAGGAGGAGGTTATCAATTCGACCACCATGTTTTTTTGTTTTTGTATGTATGTTACGCGATAGCGGCTCTATTAATGAATCGATTTTCATGGCTCTTTTTTGTTTGGTAGATCATAGTTCAGAGGTGATCCTACATAAATTTTAACAAAATGAGGGGTTTGGAAAAATAAACTAAAATAGCTAAAATTTACCGCGATGACTGAGTGGTACTTACTTCTGAATGTGGTGATATACCTGAATTTAAATTTAAATCCAGTTTATTATTTTTTTTCAAGATTTTTTTTTTCATATTACCTGATTTCTCGTGATAGATAAATTTTAAAATTTATTTTTTTATTCGGATGGGCATGTTTTCCGAATGGTCCTATATTAGGTGGGTTCCCAACGAGTCACACCAAACGAGTCACACTGTGACTCGATAATTTTATCGAAATCGGCTGGGTGGTTTTTGAAATAGAAACAAAAAACAGTTTATAGGGAGTGTTTGTTTTAATATATTATTTATAAATATTGTCCATACAAAAAAAAAAAACTAAAATTTGCCCTCAATTTTATCTGGATGACATAGTTGTAGATTTCACAAATGTTATGAAATTCGATCCTGTCAACACAAATAATCTAAATGCATCAATGAGAACTTATTTTGCTCTAATAGGAGAAAAATTAACAATTTTATACAATTAAACAAACTTCACACCACAAAGGTGCACTCAAAAGCGAAAAATAAATCTTATCTCCCTTATATATTTGAAATTGGTGCCAGCTACAATATATAAAGACACAAGCGGGGATTGAACATGCGACATCAATATTGTTGAATAAAACGTTTTCCTCACTAGGCCACCACAGGACAACACGGTTCAATAACATTTTAGGTCTGAAAAAAACATGATCTCAAAAAACATTTGCCAAAGAAGATTTCATCGCCAAACTAATTTATTTCGAACTAGTTTTCCAACTCATTTTCCAATACCGAAAGCGATCAAGTCAAACCGAATTTCCATCAAGTCGCAAAAGTGAAAAAGTCCAGAAAATTCTAGATTCCAATATCTTTGCTAATCAATCACTCGGATCTAATTAGAAACCCCGCAAACTTCGCAATGAAAGTTGCTCACTGGAAAAACTGATCTCAGTATGGCAATTTAACGCCGTATTACTGAATTTGACTTTTACTCAGTTATGTCTGAGTTCATTTTGAGATCGTTTGCCGAATCTGAGGAAGTTTAGTGGGACTTTCAACATAATCGTTAGGTCGTAGGTTTGTTTTCCGCCTACACTTATAAGTATTTTTCCAAGTGATGTGATGTGAAGCAAATGTTCACTAAACAATGAACATTATTTATATAGCAAGCATGACGGCGAACGTAACACATACTTTATAATGAGTCGTTTTTTTATAGCAAAAATTAGTTCCCGACCTACTATTTGGTAAAAGGAGTCTCTGCAGAGTGCACCTGAGTTAGTACCACACCTTTGCTAGTTATTCTAACGCCAAGTAGAAATGTGAAAACATCATGGCATTTTGGTTTGAAAGGCAATGTTTCCAGTAAAATTGCATGGCATGTAGATAAAACATCTTATAAGTATATATGGGTGACGAGCGCAATCCAGTGCTAGATAATGATTTGGACTCTTCGTGTTTTAATAGCTGCGTGTCACTGTGCTGTTATGGGTATGTTGCTTACCATCATGCATATTTCCTACTCATTTCATCACTATATACAGAATAAAATAACCTATTAGATAACGGTAATGTGGTAGTGGGTCACATACTTAATCACAAAAATCAACGATTTTGTAATTTTAATTTGACTAAAAATATTTAAATTTCATGAATATAACAGATTGTTTCCTGACTTTTATCTATTTATATTTGATAATGTGTACAAAATGGAGAATAATGAACAACACTAAACTCAATTAAATATTTTCTTATAAGCACTATAAAACATAAAATACAAATAAAAGTCACAATGTTGTGACTTATGTTTGCCTTTGTTAAAATGAATTTATTTAAAACTTAACCTGTTTAATAGTTTTGAGGAAAATTTGAGCATGAGGAAAGTATGAGGTAGGTACTAGAGCTACAGTACTGGTGTAGATACTTTGAGACTTTGGACTTAAGATGAACTCGTTAGTATTGGATCAGGAGAGTTGGTCGTAGTTTTAAACTTATGAGCGAGTTTAGAAAAAAGCGGAACTGTTTTGCAGTGAATTAAAACTTTTTTTTAAGTAATGGTGGCGTTGGTTTATTATTTTCAAAACTGACCTGAAATGAAACACAGTGAAAAAACTACAAAAATGACTAATATCTAGTGTCATAAATGACGATTTTATTGCTTACAGCGATTTCTTCCAGAATGATGTATAAAAATGGGAAAATTATCCCCAATCTTGAAAAATGTATAGGTTTTCAATTAGTCGGTTTTAAACGGTTTTATTTAGCTTACTCCATTTGTTTTTATTAATGTTGACCAGTTTTACGAATATCCTTGAATTGATTAAGATTTTGTTTTCAAATAGCCCAAATAGTAAAATTAAAATTGTATCAAACTCTGTAGAAGCAGTCTAGCGAGTCGAACTCTCTCACTGAGGGTTTCGTATAAATTTGTTGGTACATATAATACAAATACATCAGGAATATATTGCAAATTTAACGAGTAATATAAATTGTAACAATTATTATCAATAAGTTGATTATGATCACTATGATTATACTTTAAGTTACGGCTGGTCTAGTCGGATGAACGGCGCTGCCGATCCGGAGACCCTGGGTTCAAATCCCACACGCACCACTGTCTTTTCGAAGTCATGTCAGTAATGCCGCTAACTTAAAATGGTAAAGGAAAACATCGTGAGGAAACTGACATGCACCTAGACCCTTTCGAAGTCATGTGTCATCCACCAACCCGCACTGGGTCAGCGTGGTGGATTATGGCCTTAACTCTCTTCTGGCGAGAGAAGGCCCGAGTCCCAGCATTCGAAACATTTGGTGGGCTGTAATAATAAGTATGTATTTAAAACTATATAAGTATGATATCAGCTATCTGGCTGCCATCACACAAGCTTTGCTTAGTTTGGGGTCAGATGGTGTTGTGTGTGAATCGTCCACCAATATTTATTTATTATTTATTTATTTTAGTCTCCTAGTTTAGGTAAGAGTTCCGAAATTTGCATTTTTGCATATGAGATAGAGTGACAGGACAAAAAATATTCGCCCATAGGTTTTCGACCACTTCACGTATTTTCTGATAACTTACTGATTTTTACGTATGTTATAAGCAATATCTTTAAAAATAAGGCCCTAATCTAGACACTCTCCGTCAGGCCATTTTGCTTAACAGACGCTTTCAAACTCTATTATATTGGGAGTATTAAAGTAAGGAAGTAAGTAATGTATCTTCTGGACCCCATATCTCAAAATTGGCCGTCTAAGCAAGTTAGCGGGTAATCATGTGTTCTTAGTACGTATTATCTCTACTCAATCGTCCACATTTCATCCGTCAGAAAATACGTGACGTCTGGCGGCCCTGGGATGTTACTCTATATAGGCAGACTCTGGAAATAGTCCTACCACTACTTAAGGGGTAGGTAGGTGAGTAGGTGTTTTATGTAAAATTAAACGTTGACATTATCAAGCAATTAATACGTTTCATTCATTGTGAACCAGAATTTTGATTTACATCAGACATAAAATCAGCCATAAACACTCAAATACCACTTAAATAAAAACTCGGAAACGCTCATAAGCCGTTAAAACGCGAACAATCGCAAAAGAAGCTCCAACTTCGCGTGTCATCGAAACGGAGGACGCTAAATTGTTTGTAATTTACATAATAGCACCCTAAGACATGGTCGCGCTATAAAAAAATATTAAGGGACACCTGCCTGAGAAGTTTCTCTAAAAATATTTGGAACTTGAAGCATAAATCAAGATAACTTGTTTAGAAAGTAATCTGGGGGTGACCCGGTTTTTTTCGCTGGGATAATTTACATTGGCCACTGTATTAAAATAAACGACAGTTCGCTGTTTGCGAGGCAGGTAAAGCTGAGCGTGATGGTAGTCGTAGAGATTTTATACGTTACATGTAGCGGTTTGCGGTTTTACCTGTGTGTTTTTTTTCATATTCGTAATTTTTCCGCATCAAAAATATTCCAAATTACGAAATTATTTATTGCTGTTTGCAGGTTAGATAAGATGATAGAAAACATTTTAAAAGTTGACCCATACAAACTGGCCTCTTCTTCTAGAGGCATGCTACAACTATGAGTACTACATACACTACTCTACAAACTAACTACTTACACTAAGCACACCTGAATCATCCATAGACCACTGTAGGTCTATAGATAATCAAGATATTCAAGCCCACTAGCAATTGGAAGCGTACCCAGCATGCTGGCGGCATTACCACGCTGAATGGCAATGCTTATGCGTTGGGCCAAATAAACGCCAGCATTTTGGTCACGCGTCGCGTCGACCAAGCGCTCGGATAGGCTTTTGAAGATGAGGTGAGCTCCCGGCCCCCACGGTCCCAATGTATCAACCCCAAAGGGATCAAATATGTAACCACTTCCGAGGGTTGCATATTTGCGCCGTTTGAGTCGCTCAGCTGAATTAGCCGCTGCACCGGCCCTACTATGTGTCTCTGGAAGATGTGATGGTGCTAGAGTATCGACGCAAGTTGCGTCCCATACTAAGGGCCGACCCAACTTCCAAGGCACAACAGTCATGCCGTCAGGTCTTTTGCCATCGTCACGCGCAAGACCACTCGGTTCGAGTGTGGCTGGGACATTGGCGGTGGAAAAAGCCCGGCGTATGATGTCGTTCAGGCTATGAGTGTACTTAGCCTTTCGACCGCCTAACTAAAAATTAAATGAAATAGCTGCCGCTGCCATCCTATTGCTCTATCTATAATCAAGTCAAAAGAAAGAGAGATCAATGTCAAAGCTAATTGTAGTGGTAGGACTCCTAGCAGAGTCCGCCTGGAAGTATCACACCTTTGCCAGTTATTCTACCGCCAAGCAGTAATGCGCAAACATTACTGTGTTCTGGTTTGAAGAGCAATTTTACCAGAGAAATCACAGGGCTTAGAGATATAATATCTTAGATCTCTGGGTGACGAGCGCAGTACAGTGCTAGGTAATGATTTGGACTCTTCATGTTCCAATAGCCGCGTGCCTTTTTTTTAGCGCGTTGTTTACCAGCAGGCAAATGTCCTGCTCGTCTCGCCTTTTAAAAAAAAAAAAAACAACAACATTTTAGTATGAAAACTAACGTGGTTATTACTCATTTTACATACATCTTGGATGCCGAACATCTTGGATTTTAAATTTGTCATAATGTATAGTATTCTACTAGTCAAGTCCTTTTATTGTTACCCATATTAAAGTAGGTTGCGAAGAAATATTTTGTCCGCCATTTTGTAAAGGCGGCCATCTTGAATCGTTATTAACCAAACATAGCTAAGAACATCCGCACGGATATTAACCTTCAAATAAAAAAACTGCATCGAAATCGACCCATCCGTTTGAGCTCTACGGTGCCACAGACAGACACACACACAGACAGACAGACAGACATCGACGTCAAACTTACAACACCCCTTTTTTTTGGTTGGGGAATTTAAACGGGAACGAGAACTGCGTAGGTAAAATCGCAGAAGCTGCTAGCTAAATAAAAATTCCTAAGTTCTTACTTCCCGGTGTAAACTGAACCACAATATTTCAGTTTAAATGTTCAAAATAATATCCGGCAAGTAAGCCGCGCGTGTAGCCGCGTTTTATAGCCGCTAAATCGAGGCACTTGACCAGCCACTCGCTCGCGTATAGCCACTCTAGTGCGCGTGTCCACTTGGATAGAATTTAGCGATATTTTCTGCTAAATGTATTGTTATGGGCATAGGATATATTTATTTCATTAATGTTCTGTGTAGAATTAGTTTGACATTACAAAATGTAATAAATGAACGCTAGCTGCACGGAAAATGTCCCGTTACGCTCATACATTGTT
Source organism: Ectropis grisescens (assembly GCA_017562165.1). Taxonomy (NCBI): domain Eukaryota; kingdom Metazoa; phylum Arthropoda; class Insecta; order Lepidoptera; family Geometridae; genus Ectropis; species Ectropis grisescens. The sequence goes on along the minus strand of CM029791.1, from coordinate 1,301,638 downwards.
CCGTTACCCTCATTGTGCCGCATTTATCTCTCTTCCATTACATTGTATGCAATCGTTGCATTCATGTTTCTGATGACATTGTCACGTTAAACTATCACCGGTGAAGCGCAGATAACCATCATTTTTAAAATGGAGTAATGGACGAGCAAGACATACAACTGGCTCCGAATATCTGTGAACTGGCTATTAGCTACACATTAACGGTCTTATTCATAAAAAGTTATAGCATGTCTAAAGACTTGCTATAGTACGTCTTAGGAAAAATGGTATTCATAACAGCATTTTAGCGCTAAAACGTGCTATAAGCCTTCTATAAAGTTATAGAGCCGAGAACCTTACTTTAGCGGTGTTTTAAGGCAAATATGGCCGACTCTTAACAGCTGATTAGTGTCAAAATGGCGTTGAGACATATTCAACACAGTGACAGCTTCAACTTATTTTTTGGTTTCCATTCGGTAATGTCACCGTAATTTCGCCAATGTCCAGCGTTTGAGCGTTGGGAGTATTTATTTTAAATTAGAATTGTTTCTAATTTATTTCTTTAGCAATTTCTCTTATAAAATACAAGAAATTAATGAGAGAACGAACGAACACCACTACGTTTTAGTAATATAACTTTAAATTTCCCCGCTTCATAATTTCACAGTGTATGTCATTTTTTTTATTCTGTTACATTGTTTATAGTTCCACCATCAAAGTCGTTTTATCTGTGGACGATTCTGTCAGTTTTTCTATAAAGTCGATCGATTTCACATCGATTTCATTATAATGGCAACATTTTGATCCTAAAACTGATATTAGTAATGCTTTAGTTATAGAAGACTTATAGAGCGTTTATGAATACGGAATTTTATAGAAGGTTTCATAAGCTTATCGAGCGTTTTAACTAATGATTGTTTTAAGTCTTCTATAAGCATTTATTATGAATAAGACCGTTAAGTTATAATGCCAGGACTTTTCAAAATCAATCGAGTGCTAACACTTTAGCCAGTTAATTTGACTTATAGCAGTAATTTGCCAATTAATATGTACTGGTTTTAAAAGCACTGCCTAGCAGGCAAGGTGCGTCAGAGAAATTACACTAGAGATACATCATCTTGGATTTCTGGGTGACGAGCGCAGTATAGTTTAGTAATAGGCAGATTTATTATTTTTCATGTTTGTACTATAGCTGCGTGCTTCTGTTCTGAATTAACCTGTCTGCACTGCGTTGCTTAATATCTTACTTGTCTTTTTACTGTAAATTATGAAATACTGAAAGCGGCAGCGCTCTGCGGTCTAACACGAGAAGTTCCCGTTTCGTTATATTCCCGTGACGAAAAATTTTCCAGAACATTCCAGACTACAACCTGTTTTCCAAATCTCTACCCGTTTCATTCAACTGTTCTAAGATTGAGCGAGAAACATCAAAGTTTTCAGAGTAAAATTTTGTGGGATCACACATTATTGGTGGGATATTTTCATTGGACATGCTAATGACTAAACTTTTCAATAATTGTCTTAAAAACTTAAATTAATAATTTAATTTTTCCGTTAGACCCAGACGAATGTCATAAGAAAACTATACCTATGAGCCATTTCGACAGCTACAGAACTGTAACGCTCAAATAAGAAAATGGTTTCCAACGAACCTTTGAAAGGTTTCAAAGGAACACGACAATCAGCTTCCAAATCGTTAACAAAGTATTCAGAGACTATTCGTGTGTAAAAACTTCAATAGTTTCTTTGCAAGGTGATCCTGGGGGATATAAAAACACAGAATAAATTCGTTTCTTAGAAAAAAGCGTGTGGGAGTCGATGTGAAAACGTTGAGGGTTCCGTATTACTAGTTAAAAGGCCAATAACACTTGGCTAAAGTTCGTTGAGTGTTAAGTTTTCAACACAACATATTAATTACGATAAAATTTTGCATGCTAAAACGCAGAATAAGACATTGTAACTTTGAATAATAATATTTTACTTCTATATGAAGAGTTTATCTTTACTGTTTTTCATTAGTTCTCTCCCTAGGCATGTCTTAATTGAGAGAGACTCTGTAAAGGCTAAACATTCATTTTTAATACCACTAGTTTGCCCATTACTGCTAGGTGAAATTTTAACTGGCAAAGATTCTCTAGGTAGACTAAATACGATTAGATGTATAATTTATCACTACAAAATATAATAAATCAAAAATTTACAATTCGTCAGCTGAATATTTTTAAGACATTTCGTTGTATACTTTTAGACAAAATATTGTAATAATTAAATATATATATATAATATAATCAAATATAAATAAAATATAAATGGGCGGCTGTTTATAGGTATTTAATGGGACTTTCATATTTTTGTATTTAAGAAGTATTATTTTATTGTTAGTAAGGAACCCTGGAAATATATTGAATATGAAGAATACTATTGTTCGCGTTCGTGTATTCAAAGTGACTGAACAGTTATAATCCGAGAGATTACAGAATACTTTTGTATCGAATAAAAAACGAACAAACAGAGGCTTCAGCTTATTTTCCATCAACTTCTGTTCGTTTGTTATTAATACATATTCTATTCTACACGTGTATTTATAATGTACTTATTTACTTCTCCTACATATATGTATTCTAAATTGGATAGTTTGGATGTTTGCTGCTCAATCACGTCGGAATGGCTGAAAAGATCGGGTTAAAATTTTGAATACAGTTAGTACACAGGCTAAACCGCGAGTTGTCACTTATCCTATCCTATCGTACGTACCGAAGTAGTCGGGGGTTAATCAAATTTTTTATTTTGTTCTTGTTTCTCGTGATAAAAAAGCATATTCGTTTTTCTGGACTACAACCAGTGTTCCAAATTTAAATCCATTATAGTTTAGAGGTTCCGAAGTGATGGAGCAACAAATATCCAAACTTTGACATTCATAAGATCACTAAAATTGTATGTGTTTACAACTTTTTTCTATATTTTAAAGTTACGCGACGAACAGGACATATGCCTGATGGTAAGCAACATGCCTACCACATAAGAGCACAGTGACACGGAGTTATTGGAACATGAAGAGTCAAAAACAATACCTACATTGCAATGTTTCCAGAGAAATTACAGGGCTTAGAAATATAACATCTTAGATCTCTGGGTGACGAGCGCAGTGCAGTGCTAGGTAATGATTTTGACTCTTCATGTTCCAATAGCTGCATGTCAATGTGCTGTTATGTGGCAGGCATGTTGCTTACCATCAGGCACATGTCCTGCTCGTCTCGTCACTATTTATTACAAAAAAACTGAATACTCCAAATTTTGATTATACGATTTGCTTTTGAAGTTTGTCTGGCTTTTTCAAAGATCGTCTTCGGTATTTGCAGGGCATGCAGGCAGCAGTACTGTTAGAATAATAATGTATTAATTACTGGAACCATCACATTATTTACACGCATAGTTCCTGGTCCTGTTATTAGAATAGAATAGAATAGAATATTTTTATTAACATATTTAAACAATCTATTAACATTATTCACTCCAATATTGTTAAACAATGAGTAATAGCGCGTAAAACATGTTTCGTCATAAAAAAAAATAAACTATTACAATAATATAAATTAATATCTCAAGATTGCTGTAGAGGGGCAATACCATTAATGCATTCGAAAATAATAAATGAATGGATAAATTAACAAAATTATTACTAGCGGCATACATTTTAAAATATCAAATTTGGATGTCATATGAATCGTAATTAATATTCATATACTCTTTATTATTATTCGGATTAAAAAGTAGCTTACGTACTTTTCTAAAGTGCTATCTATTTTCTAAATTTCAGCCCGATCCGTTCATATGAGTACGTTAAGATGTGACTGAGCAACAAACGTTAAATATCCAAATGTCCAAACATTGACATAAATAATATACCGCGTGGTTTCTGATCCCAAATCCCAAATTTTTGAAATCGATCGTTCTCCCTGTTTTTTCTCCAAAGCTATACTTTAAAATTAGCGGGAATGTTACCAGCATTATAGAATACTAGATGCCCGCCCCGGCTTCGCTCGCGGTATATTATATAGCACTCATCGGGATCCCGTACATACCCAACGGTGAAAGAATGACTGAAATCGGTTCACTCATTCCTGAGAATATCGATTTCAAACAAAAAACCTCTGCAGCAACCTGCTACGCCACCTGTCGGAAATTGGTCGTACCAACTCAGATTTAGAAAAAAAAATAAGCAAAGGTTTATATTCAATGCACAGATTACTGAAATTCAATGACGCAATCTCTGACACATGCTGTCATGTGTCATTTCAAAGCACGAAACGTACGAAAACTCTCAAAAGGGGAATATTTTTTCCCGATTTCGTTCCATTCTTGTTTCATGCTCCGCTTCAATTAATAGTAGAGTTATTTTCTATAGTCTAAAGCCTTCTTCGATAAATGGACTACCCAATAGAAAAATAATCTTTCAATTCGGACCAGTACTTCCCGAGATCCTAGCGTTCAAGCAAACAAACAAACTCTTCAGCTTTATAATATTTTATAGAATATACTAGAATGTAATCTCTGTATTCTCAAACATTACTCACAATTTTGTGTTGAACAGATTCTGCAATGTGTTTTCAAGATGCAAAAATTCTCTGCGTTCACAAGTGACAGTGAGTAGATTTGTGGTGCAATTTCAGTGTCATTAATACTATTTTCTGAGTGCGAGATTACCCTAAAACAATTGTGTTGTCCTCAGTGTAAAGGTGGTGAATAATTAATCATCTTAAGTACCTAATTGTCAATATACCGGTCAAATCCTTTTATTTTGTTTATCGCTCATCGCAAGCAGTAGTGTGCAAACATTACTGTGTTCCGGTTTGAAGGGCAATGTTTCCAGAGAAATTACAGGGCTTAGAGATATAAGATCTTAGATCTCTGGGTGACGAGCGCGGTGCAGTGCTGGGTATTGATTTGGACTCTTCATGTTCCAATAGCTGCGTGTCACTGTGCTGTTATGTGTCAGGCATGTTGCTTACCATCAGGCACATGTCCTGATCGTCTCGTCACTCTTTATTTATTAAAAAAAAAAACTTTATCGCTGACGTCTACGAAACTGCCACGAAACGGACTTTGGCAGAGATGTGACCGTCAAAAGCCACAGCGCGCGCCAGTCATCAAGAAGTTGAATTTGTGTTGAACATAAAGTGATGTCACCTGGTTAGAATTAGCTCAAAAATAAGACAGCGCGTTAAATGTATTTCATACATTTAACGCTCGCAGTAAATGACCTCAATTTTAGAACAATAGAGTGCAAAAACAAAACACGGTGCGGTTTAACAGCGCCATTGAATCTCAAATTGGGAGCGCAACAAAACGCACAGCTTGCAGTCAACAATGACTCTCTGCTACTCGTTGGGAACGAAACGCAAAACTAACATTCTACCACAGACATTAAATAAGATAGACATCATGAGTTTGATGGTTATTAATTATTATTTTTTTACTTTTATAGGTTTACACTTGTCCGCCATCTCGCCTGATGTTAAACGACAATGCGGTCTATGATGGAGCGTGTTTACCTAGAAATAACCGATTCACTCTCGATTTGAAGACACAAAGATTGTAATCATCTAGTTTTTAATTTTTAATCAATAATAATTGGATTCGTAGCTTAGTTGTTAGCAAGTCTTGCTGTGGAGTCAGAGGTCGGGTCAGATTCACAAGATCCCAGAACAATAAATATCTTGATATTTCGATGCCTCCCACGTAAGTTGTTTTATCTACAAAACCGTGTTTTCACAGGAGAGCTTTCCAAAGACATTCGAAAGCTCTCCTCTCTGTAAAAACATTGCATTGCAATTTAAGTCATCATTTCTTGATAATTTTTTGTAAAATTTGGTGTAAATATATATGTTTTTGTATTACCGCAGCCTCCCAAACAATTGTCTTTATCTTCTTGTAAGATATGATCGTTTGCAGCGATATGGTTGCCTAAATATTGTTTTTTTTCTGTTTAGACTTTACGTACTTTTCGTTTGTTTACAAAAAAATCTACCTACCTATCAATTTACGTATCATCCAAAATTGTTACGATGTCTACCGGTATTTGTCTGTGGAATTTAGCGAGAAACAAAACGCAAAACTAACACTATACATAACAATATTGCGCGCGCGAAGTGGGCACAAGAGCGCCGGCCGCTCGCTCGGCGGCGAAACAGCGCATTCATGATGTCTCTACAACAGAAACACGGGTTCAAGTGCAGGAGGCATGATGTTTTAGCTTAACTTACTTCGGATAAAAGTTTTTTTTTTTTTTTTAACTTTTATAGGTTTACACTTGACCGCCATCTCGCCTGATGTTAAGCGACGATGCGGTCTACGATGGAGCGTGTTTACCTAGAAGAAACCGATTCACTCTTTTCCTATAAAATTTAAATCCCAGTCGTCCAAAGAAATGTAGAAGAGTTTTATAGATATCCAAACGACACATGTATAAATTTAATTGAAATGTTTTTCGTAATTCCACGAGTATCCGTTTCCAATTTCTAGCTTTAGCGTTACCTGCACATCTGTGTAGTTCAATTTAAAGTGTTTGCTGGTAATTTCATATCTACAACTTTTCACTAAATACCCATATATTTAAATCGATGTTTTCGCCCCTAGACCATTACGGCTTTTTCGAAACGAAACAAAAACTGACGTGAATTTAACATTAAACTCCGAAGTCCGTTTTTGTTTTTCAAAGAAATTGAAAAACGAAAACGGACTTCGGGGTTTAATTTTAAATTCACGTCAGTTTTTGTTCAATTAATATTTTTCATCAGTTCTCCCAGACTAACACTCCCTGAAAACTGGTTAACTAAACTAAAAACGCCACAGTTGCGCACTTGACCCGGACTAAAATAGAACAGTTTAGCGAGTCCCTCGTAACGCAATTACCGTGGAGTGTCGACTGCGCCGGTGAGGATGTAATCGCGCTGCCGAGGGCTCCTCACAGCCGGGAAGGTATGCGGCGGGAAAACAAAGACTTTGTTTTATGCAAAAAATAAATACTAGTTTTTTATGCATAGCTTTTATGAAAAATAATGAGGCGTCTTTAGAGTGAGAGATACGAGTGATAGTAGAGTGGATTATAAGAACACTAGGTCCGCCCCATGGTGTTAACAACTACAATATGACGTGAAAATTGCGCACAAAGCAAATTTAAAATAAAAGTGGTCAAGTGCGAGTCGGACTCGCCCATGAAGGCTTCCGTAGTGAGTAACATAATATAAAAGTTCATGTAGTTCGTTGTTACGTTAATAAGTGTTTTAACATTAGTCAATTTATGACGTATTAAAATAAAACTACTAACTAGATCTTATTCAAACCAATTTTCGTTGATAGTTTACATGGTAACGTACATCATACACTTTTTAATTTTTGTCATTCTCTTATTTAAGAAGTTAGAGGGGGGGGGGGGGACACTTTTTACTACTTTGGAAGAGTCCCTCGCGCAAAGTATTCAGTTTAGAAAAAAAACCTCAATATCATTTTTGATGACCCTATATCATTTTTGATGATGATAGATACCCCACACGTATGGTTTTGGTCAAAAAATTTTTTTTGAATTTCAGTTCTTCACTTACTTAGGGACACCCCTAATGTTTTTGTTTTTTTTTCTATTCTATTATTTATTATTTTATTATTTTGTATTAAAATCTTAATGCGGTTTACAGATGACATCTACTTACCAAGTTTCAATAGTATAGATCATATAGTTTCGGAGAAAAGTGGCATACGGACGGACAGACAGACAGACAGACATGATTAAACTATAAGGGTCCCGTATTTCGCTACAGAACCCTAAAAAGGAGATCAAGAGGTCCCGAGTCTGAGTTTTAACAAATTGTAAAAAGTGTTATGATATATTCGGCACCATGGAGGTAGAAGTAAATAGGTAATGATGTTTGAATTCAAAAACTTTACGCACACGATGTTCTAAATTCAAATACACTTTGCTTCTTAGAAGAGAGGACACGGGAAAGTGAAATGATTAGTTTTGACATCATTGTGTAGACCCCATAACAATACTTAGCAATGTTCTGTCACTCAGAGTGCACGATTAGGAATATAGAACTTACGCACCTTTCTAAAAACAGCATCTGATATAAAATTCCACTTTGACAAGTAAAACCGAATGTGAAAGCCATTTAAAATTGTGGAAATCTCTCGTTTCAGCTTCGATTATTTTGGAATACTTAAAAGTAGCATCCATTAGCAGCCTACTAAATGTTCCCACTACTGACACTCGAGACCTACTGTTGCAAGGAGAGAGTTAAGGCCATAATTTACCACGATGGCCAAGTGCGGGTTGGTGGATGACACATGGCCTTGAAAGATTCTAGGTACATGTCGATTTCCTAATGATGTTTTCTTTCGCCGTTTTTAAGCTTACATACATGACTTCAAAATGACTCAAATCTCAAGCGCACCGTAGGCCAGTCATATATTTACGCTCAAAAGTAGCATTACTTGACAAACCTAGTAGAGGTATATTCCCTGATAAGCACTTAATTCAGTAATTTGTCGCTGATATAATCTTACTCTGTAAAGTCTTTGATCTAGGTATAGTGAATAAACTTAGAAGAAATTGAAAATCATCGTAGTAATAGAATTCACAACCATTAGGTTATAAACAGTCATAAGTCAGTGGTGGCAAAGTGACTATAAAACGTAGTCCGCATCGTGGATGCGCCAAATTAATCAAGTTGGAACACACGATGTAAGTACGAACATTTAACACGGCGAGCGTGCGGAATGGTGCTCTGGTTTTCACTTATTGTTGTAATGTAGTTTTGAAATGTATTACGTATGACATGGATCTGTGCTTTTTAACCGCTCGCTTGCCCGTCGCTGCTAACCGCGCGACGCACTATGCCCCGCCCCCTGTAGCGTTGCTAACCAAAATGCCCGGCGAAAAATACTTGCACACCTCGCTATGCCCCGCGGATTTTACGACTGCGGCGCGCGAGTCGGGATTCACGCAATCGTTCCTTGTGGATCAATTTAATTTGAAAGATTATAATGTGTTAATTTTTTTATGTTTAATATGAAACTAGCTATACCCTGTTATTTTTTGTTTCTCCGTTTACGACTTTGGTGAAGAGTTATGGTATGTTGATATTGAGATAGCGCGTTTTAAAGCTTGTTTTTTTAAAAGCTCATAAGTACCTCTAAAATCGAAGCGATGACATATGGGTTTTAATCTTTGAATACTTGTGTTATCTATCATTTGTTTGTTAAAACTAAATTTAATAGTAAAATCAGAAAAACTAACATACACAGCCCGTACTGAATCAACACTCAATGACAAGATTGACAAGGAACGTTGTTTTTTTAATTTCTTTAATTTTTGCTATGGCTTAGATACTCTACTGAGTTTAATATGACGGAAACTTTCACATAGAACGAGATAAATAATACAAACTAAGCCCTAGAGCAATAAAGACGAGTATATTTAACTTTTTCGACCGCGGGAGCCATGTTAACTACAGGTTGACACGGGCATTTTAGAGTGCGGCGCCATGTCAACTACTAGTTAACACGGGCATTTTAGACTAAATCGCGATGTTAACTACTAGTTGACACGGGCATTTTAGCATTTGAGATTTGTTAACTACTAGTTGACACGGGCAAGCAAGCGGTTAACACCCGACCAAAAAAAGGGGCCAAAATAAGTTTGACCTCGATATCTGTCTGTCTATGTGTGTGTATGTCTGTGGCACCGTAGAGCTCAAACGGATGGGCCGATTTCGACGCCGTTATTTTTTGAAGGTTAATATCTGTACGGATGTTCGAAGCAATGTTTCGTTAATATCTTCAAGCTGACCGCCTCCACAAAATAGCAGACAAAATATTTCTTCACAACCTATCTCAATATGAATATCAAATGAAGGGGCTTGAATAGTAAAAAACTATGCACCATACCAAATTTCAAATCCAAGATGGCCGCCACGACAAAATATTGGTGGATAAATATTGGTGGACAATTCACACACAACACCATCTGACCCCAAACTAAGCAAAGCTTGTATTATGGCGGCCAGATAGCTGATATAATACTTATATAGTTTTAAATACATACTTACTATAAATAGAAACACCCAGACACTGTGCAAATATTTGAATTCATCACACAAATATTTGCACTGGGTGAGAATCGAACCCACGACCTTCGGCTTCGCAGGCAGAGTTACTACCCACTAAACCACGAGGTCAGACAAAATGGCTAATCATATTATTTTTTTACTACTATCTCAATATGAGTATCAAACGAAAGGGCTTGACTAGTAGAATGTTACACAGATGACAAGCCCGAGGTATCCGAGAGTTAATATTTTATTTTTTATTTTATTCTTGTTTAAATTAGTTTGAAGACGACGTGTCAATCAATTCTACTAAGATAAGAAGAAAAATTATTGAATTCATAGGATTCATTTTTAAGTTATGATTTCACTTGTAAGTTTTGTTAGCTCTACCAATTTGTAATGTGCACTTTGGGATACAATTCACATTTTTACTAAAATTAACAATTAACAGTTTTTCTTAAAAAACATTGTGTATTTTTTTCATTATTAAGTACTATCAAATATTTATTTTAGATTTATATCTTGACATTTAAACTCTTTTTGTTCAATTAGTTGCATGTTACTGTTATGTACAAGCTTGATAACTACCATCATAATATCTTGATCATTCCGTGACTGTACTTACAGCAAAAAGTGAATACCGTTTGCCGTTTACAGTCATGTATGGTAACACTAAAGATTGTGTAAAATGGTGTATGTAGTTATGTACATATACAAGAAGTTATAGATCTTTAACTAAACTCTTTCTACTAACTAACGTTATTTCTGCGCCGGCCCAAAAATTACTAAGAGTACAATTATTTTTATTTCTTATCTGAGTCAGACAAAAACTATGTGAATTTATAATAATAATAATAATAGCCCTTCATTTCCAGAACTGACATGTTCATTTAGTTTTGCTCATATTAAATAGTTTGTGCGGTCATATAATGTCCCTCAGTTGGTGTGTCTTTGGACATAGGCCTCCTCCAACTGTTTCCAATGCACTCTATCGGTTGCTACTCTGGTCCAATATCGGTTGCTACTATGTAAAGTTACTGCCATAATAATAAAAAACCGCATAACTAATGGAATGCTGGATGAATGTAAAAACTCACTCTGAAGAACTCATTATCAGCTAACTTCATCTTGTCGGTTTCTGATAGTCAATATATATATTTTCCAAACGCTTTTTGCGAAATTAAATTTAAAATTAAAAAAATATATTACTTTTTACCGCCTTTCATTGTCCAGTCTATTTGCTACGAATCATTTCAAAACTCTCTAACCAAAGGCCATAAGTCAACGGAGGTAATGCGCTCATAAAACACGGCCCGCACCGTGGATGCACCAGATTAATCAACTGCGAGCACACGCCGTAAGTACGGAAATAAAATATGGGTGCGACCCGGCGATAGGGTGAGTTGGCGAGATCTTGTTTTTGTTGGTCTGAAATATGGCGGTGTTCGCTTCTGAAATTAGATTCTTTGTCTGTTACTTGACGGTTAGTAATTTGCTTTATTTATTATTACACTAACTTTAATTACACCTAGTTTAATTTTTTTTGTGGAGTTTTTTTTTAACTAGAATAGCTAGCACTTGACCACCTGCTCGCCTGATGTTAAGCGATGATGCGGTCTACGATGGAGCGTGCTTACCTAGAAGAAACCGATTCACTCTCGATTTGAAGACACCAAGATTGTAACCATCGGGGAAAACCCACTCAGGCAACGCATTCCACAACCTAGACGTTCTTATCACAAACGTGGAATCAAATCGCTTCGTTCGTGTTTTTGGAACATCAATCATGAAACGATGTCGCCCTTTTGTGGAACGTTTTGTAGTGGTAGGACTCTTGGCAGAGTCCGCCTGGGGAAGTACCACACCTTTGCCGGTTATTCTACCGCCAAGCAGTAATGTGCAAACATTACTGTGTTCCGGTTTGAAGGGCAATGATTCCAGAGAAATTACAGGGCTTAGAGATATAAGATCTTAGATCTCTGGGTGACGAGCGTAGTGCAGTGCTAGGTAATGATTTGGACTCTTCATGTTCCAATAGCTGCGTGTCACTGTGCTGTTATGTGTCAGGCATGTTGCTTACCATCAGGCACACGTCCTGATCGTCTCGTCACTCTTTATTTAAAAAAAAAGAGAAGTCCGATAGAAGAAAGGGCATGGTGGAATTAGATCATGCAGATCAGTTGCACACTTTCCGAAGTGTATCCGATAAAATACAGATAAGCTAGCAATTTTGCATTTATGGCATCTAGTTGAAAAAGTAGAGTTTTCTGTGTTCTTGTAACCACGGTTGTTGTAATGCTGATGTAACGCCGAAATAGGTACTTAGTTAATTATTTAGATCATATTTAAGTCCTGTATAATATTAACAATATGTGTTCAAACCGCAAAAGCTTAAAAGCAATACAGAATTTGTAGATTAGGTTCTCTTAATATTTTTTAAACGATGAGACTAGAAAAACATGCCTTGATAGTAAATAACGTGCCAATAACAACACTTCAAATCACTTGAACACTGCACAAAACTCAGCCATATAAGACGATTTATATTTTGGTTTAAATTTCATTGGAAACGTTACCTAAACTTCATGCCAGAACCTTTTGTTTTAGAAATCTGTGCCAAAACGCATCTTTGAAGCTTTTTCTATCTAAGTAATATCTATATATTGGTGTTTGACGCTAAAATAATTGGCAATGTTATGGTAGTTTCCCATGTGAACTCTTAAAAAAAATAAAAATATATTGGTGGACAATTCACACACAACACCATCTGACCACAAACTAAGCAAAGCTTGTAACATGGCAACCAGATAGCTGATATAATACTTATATCGATGGCTAACGGGCGAAATGGGGTAAGCGCCACTGGTTGAATTTTAGAGGAGAGTGATTTAAAGTTAAAATAAATTGAAAAAAAATCATAAAACTTAAAGTATAGCTTCCGAAAGTCTAGAAATTTGTAAACATGATATTTAAGACACTAGCTATTGAATGGCATTGTTATGTTTTAATATTCAGCCTGTAAACACTATTTTCTGTCGCTTATCCTAAAATGACTTCTAATTGCAAACAGCCAAAATGTCGTAAATGAAACTGCAATATTAATCGGTTCCAGTTAAAATGATATAACTACATCTTTTAATCTATTGAAGTTGAAGCAAAATAGCACTAGTATGAGTATTTGGGAAATAAAATTGAGGAAATATGGTATAACCAGCTGTCAAATGAAAATTGATTGAATGGAAAATTGTATCAAGTTCAAATTTGACAATATCGCGCCTATTTGTTTGATTATTTTTATGATGTATTTTGATGTGTTAATATTTTGAACATTAGGTTGGTATCTAGACAGAATGAGAGAAGATTTTGGGTTTGGCCTAGAGTTTTAAGTACCTAAGGAAAAATAATACTTTTAAGAATCAGTCACTTATTTAAACACAGTACCTACAGTACTTATTAATAACAATTTCTCGTATTAACAACATTAATAACAGTTTTAGTATAAAGTATCTGAGATCTACTTAACTTAAAAATAATATAGTGGTAAATGTTTTATCAATAAAAAATCTAGACTTACATAAGCAATAAAGATCAACGTCAAATAATAAGTAATTACAATAAGCGCACTTGGAAATTTGTAATGTTAGATATCACATTCTTTTAATTATTTAGAGACTTTTTAATAACGATTCTAAATTACCAGTACCCGTAGGTACGTACCCGAGATAAATTACCTTAAACTATATAATAATAATTATGAAACGAAAACGAAAAATTCTCGAAAAATCATTTCCGAGATTTTTTTGCTAAAATAGTAAAATCTAAACTTACAAAAACACAAAAAGAACAACGCTTAAAAATAATCAAGGATTATAAAATAACAAGTAGGTACACTAGCCATATCAAAAGTTCTCAAGTCTTTGAATTTGCAATAAACATATCGCAGTACCTATATGAAGAAACATAAAACCTAACACATTCTATGTCAACATCTTCGATATCCGACTCAGAGAGTATGTCCTTTGCATTGTTAGAGCTTATAAGACTGTTTTATTCATTTTGAAGAAAATGAGGAATCACGTTATCCTTACAAAATTTAAGCAAATCATCATGTTTTACCTTTGATAAAGGAATTTCAGACTTATAACATGCTGGGGGAGTCATCTTAATTTTTGGTTGAACTTCCACACAAAAGGATTCGGCATCGTCATTCATCGAGTTTTAACAAAAATTACGTCATCTCTCTTTTTCTGATATGTAACAACGCGCATCTTACTTATTTTACCAGTTAGATTCCCTTTTAAATATTTTTCGCTGATTGAATCCCATCTACTAAAGTCTTAAAACTGTAAAAAAACCACTTTATACGGTTCGGGATCTTCATAAATACATACTTATGAAGTATTGTTGAAATTTCGTTAGCACATTGGACTCATTCCAACAGTAGCAATTCATGTTTATTGCTACTACGAGTACCATTTTCGTACACACAAAAATTATACACAGCTAATTTACGTGAATAAAAGAATAGCATACCTACTGTCTCCAAATGGAGTAGGTATTCAATACCTTTTGGAGATCAAAACTAGCACATAAAGTGCTAGGGTCATTTTTATGAATGTTTCGGCGAGCTTTAAAACGGTTATAACATTCAGTTTTTTTGTTGTGTTGTTGTGTTTTGTTTGTGTTCAGGCTACTGAAGCTCGACGTGTTGGCGTTTGAACCCAAACCTTCAAGAGAATGATACAGGCAACCGACGTTTTCAACTCTTTTTGATTACATAAACGACATTTTCACTTAAAATCAATTGTTATAAGGATTGCTTTTTTTATCTAAGCACCAGAACTGTTTTAAGTATCGGTAGCAAAAAAAGACTAAGCGACAATACATTACTAAGTATTCAAAGGGGCAAAATGTAGTAACCGCCATTTTGCTATCTAGTTATCAACAACGAAATAAATATTAAACACCAAAATAAAATCGAATTAATGTGGCTAACTATATAACCGACAAATATGGTTCATAAAATAATAGGCATAAAAGACTAAATGGAATTCTACAAATAATTCTTTATGGCCTGTTTACTTAAACGCATATTTCTGAATATTTATTTCCAGCTAAAAAAGGTTAACGTTTAAATAACAAAAGTTTACAGAAAGGACAAAAAGCCTAAGTTCAATATTTAAAAATATTTGTCGATCAACAACCAAAATTAAAATTCAGAAAAAATGTGTCATATAACAAAAAAAAAATGGCTTCGTCTCCTATTTTTACTACTGCCTAAACGACAAAAGTTTCACTTAGAAGCATGTAACCCAGACCAAACGACGCAGAAAAAAACGGCGATTCTAACCATATATATAAAGTCCATACCTCAAAAAATGGCGCTTATCCCATTTCGGCCGTTAGCCATCGATATTGTTCTAAAAACAAACTTATTATACATATAAACACCCAGACACAGTGCAAACATTTGAATTCAATAATTTATTTGCGTAACAAATTTAAATTCCATATATACTT
This sequence comes from Ectropis grisescens, assembly GCA_017562165.1. Classification (NCBI taxonomy): domain Eukaryota; kingdom Metazoa; phylum Arthropoda; class Insecta; order Lepidoptera; family Geometridae; genus Ectropis; species Ectropis grisescens. The sequence continues at coordinate 1,286,036 of CM029791.1, read as the reverse complement.
ACTTGCTATCCAATCACATGTCTTCATATCTCCACGTGTGGAATGTAGCAGACTGATGGCAGTTCCCGGTCCCGGCTACATCCCCCACATAATTCAGCGGCGCAGAAAAATGGCTACTTTCCTCGGAATCGAACTTACACCGACATCCGAATCAGCCCGAGAATCCGGCACATAAATAAAATGGGTGCTACTGTGAACTCGCGTCCGATACTGACCGCCGTATTTCAAGCATGTTCGATTATCCTAGTAGCCTATCGGTTTTTTTATCATATACACTTCGGAGAGTGTCTTACTGGTTTACATGATCTAATACCACCTTGCTCTTTTTTCTATCCGGAATGCTCGAAAATGTGACATCGTTTCATGGTTGAAGTTTCAAAGACATGAAAAAAGAGATTTGACTGTATTTTTGTGATAAGAACACCTAGGCTGTGGAATACGTTACCTGAGTGGGTTTTCCCTGTTGCTTGCAATCTTTGTGTCTTCAAATCGAGAGTGAATCGATTTCTTCTAGGTAAACACGCTCCGTCGTAGACCGCATCGTCGCTTAACATCAGGCGAGATGGCGGTCAAGTGTAAACCTTTAAAAATTAAAAGAAAGTCAATTAAAATGACGCCGTGGTGGCTTAATGACGTCATGTTGTCATAGGTTCGGAGTCACCTATGAATATTGTTCTAAATTACTAATGTACAAACTCATCATTATAATATTATTTTATCATATTATCTTTAAATAGTTTGTATATGCGTATTGAAATAAGCCTACATAAATGTTGTTAAATTGGTGATATGCAAAGGAATGTTGTCAACCCTATTAATATGTAGTTTCAAAGATTCCAATTTAATTTTAATTTGAATTCCAATTAAGAGTCTCACCCATTAGTTACTAAGTTAATTTTTGTTATGTTTTTCCTTTTTTCTGTGTGGTCTTTTAATAAAGAGTTTATTATTATTATTTCAATTGTGAATTGTTAATTCAAACCAGCGAATTGGTTATTTCAGGTAAGTTTGTATCCATTGTAGACCGTATTGCCGCTTATCATCGGGCAAGATGACGGTCTAGACTCTAGACTCTAGACCGTCATCTTTACTCTAGACTCTAGAGTAAAGTCAAGGGTAAAGAAATGAACAAAAGTTTGGATGTTTATAGCTCAATAACATCGTAAAGTCTGAATCGATTAAGTTGAAATTTAGTTTGAATACAGTGTCTCTGATAATAACATAAATATGGGGACACACTATTTACCGCTAGAAAATAACGGACTACACGGACAAAACTGCAGGGTTCTGCTAGTAAAAAATATTTTATGTTCAAACATTTTTACTAGTTTTCATATAGATTGCGTACTATGCATTACAAGAAAATAACAGGAATGAGAACTGAACAAAGCGCCGAACAATCAAATAGAAATATAGTACATGTCCAATCTTTATAAATGACTTGAGGATAGTTGAAATTCCTTCCGGGCAAGGCATATTATAATATAGATGACTTTGTTAGAGATAGTAACGTATGGAAGAGAAATGTGTCGAAATTAGAATCTTGTAATAAGGTATAATAATAGATTTAAAAGACTTTTGATGTTACATTGTTTGTACTAATGTAGTGTCTGTATACTGTGTGTATTGATTATTTGTTATTTTGTCTTCGACAAAACCTTTTTTACAACTGCATGTAATTGACGAGGCCCCTTTACATCTGCTTTATTCTTTTTGACGTTGTTATTTTATCATAATATTATGTACACAGATTCTTTGCCTTTTTGTTAATGAAGTTACCAAGTGTTCTTATGAATTTATGGTATGAATAAATGAATTGAATTGAATTGGATACTCGCGGCTGCGACCGTTGATATCTCAAGAGGACCTCGTGAGGCCCTGGAGCTTCAACATTCATTCCGCAAGGAATTCTCTTGAGGTCATTAATTGGGCCCCAGGAGCGGTTAAAAGGTGCAAGAAAATCTTTCTATCATTCATTGCCGTTTGTTGCAAGGATAAAATTACTAGTATTAAAATTAACGTGGTTGCTACCACATATTTAATTGGATAACGGGAAACTCACGTATATACGGTCGGTCAATCCGACTCGAGTTTCGGCCGCGTCCGGCGGCCTTTTTCAGACCGACGTTTGGTTTCGGTGCCAAACGAGCAGCCGTCGCGCGCATGCACTCTCCTTGGAAAGGCCGCCGGACGCGGCCGAAACTCGAGTCGGATTGACCGACCGTATATACGTGTTTTCGATTATCCAAGTAGATAAAATTACTCCTCACCTCTATTTCTTTGTTTAAATAAAATGTCAGTCCATTCAATTCGATGGACAGAAATTGACGGTGTGTACCGTACAATTAAAAAAAAAGTGTGGCACTCAGAGACTGCCGCGGTAAAGCTATTGCATGTTGCATGCATTTTATCAACATAAACAATAGGGATGTTAACAATTTTTCGGAATTGCTTTTTGTTTTGAAGAGTGACATTTGTTTACCATTAAAAATATCACGGGAAATGCGTTAAGTTGGCAACACTACTAAGAGCATTTAGTCTGTAAAGCTAATACAAATAAGATTCAAAGTCGAATGACCGAGTGGGGAGGGCGTTACGGTCTTCCATCCCTCTTTCTTAACATAAGAAAGAGATGCACGATCACTAAAATTCGTTCCCCAGGCCCGCGATAAAAGCTATGCAATAGCTTAAAAATATTTCATATTAAATACTATATTTTCAGAGTAGGCTCCAAGGATGTGGGATCGCATCGCGTCACGTCTAGCTCGTATCTCGGCACGTGTGCACGTGTCACGCCAACGTCACTACACGTTTACGGTCGGTGTGGACCCGGCCTAATACTGAGAAATGAATGCCACATAAATAGAGAAATGCAAGGTATCGGGTGTTATTGGCGGGTTTCGTGGTACGTTTGCACTGCGTAGACGCGGTGAAATTACCAACTTTAAGTTCCGTATCTTACTAATCTTATTATTATTTTAAACTAAGACCCCCGCAGTCTTATCAGCGCAGTTCTCGAGACAAAAAAGTAGCCTATGTGTGTTTCGAGAACAAATCTAACGTTTTCTAAATTTTAAAAGATTTGTTCACGTTACGACGTCATTCAGCAAGAAATCTCTAAACATTCTCATTTACAATATTAGTAGGATGTCAATACAGTAGAACCTCGATAACTCAAACCTGCGGCAGAATTCCTCCAATCTCCGTCGTCTGTTCCGGATGCCTGTCGCAACCTTAATCGGATGCTTGCTTTCTGGGACGACCTAGGCTGGTTGGAGTAGGAAAGGAACTATGAGTCGCGCACAATGACCCAACTAAAGAGGCTAGGTGCGGAAAAGACCCCGCTAAACTAACTAACTAACTCAAACCTGGGTAACATAAAAATCTCTGTAACTTCAAAAATAATATGTTCCCTTCCCATCAGAGCCCAAAACCAAAACCATTGATAACTTAAAACCTCTATAACTTAAAATATTTTTGTTTCCTTAGACTTTAACTTATCAAGGTTCTACTGCATTTAGATGTTTGTTGAAATGAAATTTGAAACTTAACATCAGGCGATATGTTGGTCAAGCGTGAAACAATTATAGTTAAAAAAAAAGAAACAGAGTTAGAATATAGTCTGGAAAAACATATAGGTATTTTATTCCTAGAAAATAGAAATTCATGGGTATAACCGCAGGCCACTGATAGTAGGATACTCAAGGAAGCTGGAGTTATTGGCAGTTTTCGTGCTACGTCTATCTTTACTGCTAAGCTGCGGTGAATTTACGAAATCGAAGTTTTGTGTTGTTTATGTTATGATATCTTAGACTGATTCTTCGCGCAAGTGGTGAACTCGGTCGGCTCCCAGGCAACACCCTATACGCTTAGTGGTAGAAAATAGTGGCAAAAATATGCAATTTTTTCATCTACATATCTGCAGTAAGTAACTAGACGTGCAACTCAGCATCGTAAGGCTGTACAATAGCATTCCATTGGCACTTCTATTTTCTTTTTCAAGTGCAGATAGAATTCCATTGGCAATTCTATTTTGTTCTCCAAATGCAGATGCACAAGGTTATCATTACCATTGTCTTGAACGCGCAAGAAAATATCGCGAAGAAATCGACATGTTTCATGTAAATCGAATTGTTTTTTTTTGACGCTCCATCGTAGACCGCATCATCGTTTAACATCAGGCGAGATGGCGGTCAAGTGTAAACCTATAAAAGTAAAAAAAATTGGTTGCCTGTAAAGTCGGTATACGGGCGAAAGTTTTACGTGACAACGACTTTGAGTGGTAAAATAATTTTACGGAAGGACGCGTGCCTTTCACTTTTTATGTCTGTCTCTCTCGCTCTTAGGCGGGCTAACCATGCCAGAGTGGAAGGGACGCGTGCCTCTCACTCGCTCTCGTTGTGAGCGCATAACGTGAGCGGAGCGTAACGCAGTTTCTTGAAGTGTCACCCGGCAAACCAATTTATAAGACGTTGTCACGTCAAAAAAAAATGTTTCAAAATCTTTCTAAGACATACGCCATCCGCCAACTTGTTACTATGTTTGCATGGTGCATACAGCCTTTACTTACGAGAGAAGGCACAGATTCCCAGTGAGGGAATATTAAAGTTAGTTAAATCGGATCGGATAAAATCTTAGTTGAAATCGGATACATTTCGGAGAGTGTGCAACTGATCTGCATGATCTTATACCACCTTGCCCTTTTTACTATCGTATTTCTCGTAACTCGAAGAAGCGGCACCGTTTCATGTTGGATATTCCAAAGACACGGACAAAGAGGTTTGACTCTACGTTTGTGATAAGAACGTCTGAGACTATGGAATGAGTTGCCTGAGTGGGTTTTTCTAGATAGTTATAATATTGGTGTCTTCAAATCGAGAATGAATCGGTTTCTTCTAGGTAAACACGCTCCATCGTAGACCGCATCGTCGCTTAACATCAGGCGAGATGGCGGTCAAGTGTAAACTTATATTAAAGATAAAAAATATGTAAAAAAAAAAAAAAAATATTTTGTGGCCTACTTAAACATTATTTCCACATTGCAAATTATGTCTGAGTATAATCTTATCATCTAAATTATTTTTGAAGGAAAACTTATTTTGGGAACTGTACGTAGATATTTTTGTGGGCTGTAAGTGGGGCTGATCGTCACGCTCGGAAGTGAAAGGCTCGATAAATGAACTCGCGACTACCGTTTGTTTCAAGCGATAATAATACAGTTATAATAAATTTAATTTCTGACTTGTTTTCAGTTTATCCTACAAATACAATCTACAATAATTCTACATAATATTATTTGCCGATTAGGACTACCGAATAATTTTTTAGTTCTGCCGTATCTGAGCACAAACGTTTTAATGTTTATATAGAACGGAGCTTAATCACGAAAAATTCATGGTTTAGATACCTCGACGTTGCAGTTTCTTCAGTCTTCTCGTGACCACGGCGGTTGTAACGCTGCGGGAAACGTCGAGGTATTTTAACAATGAATTTTTCGTGTAAGCTTTCTGTACTATATAAAACATTATGTTCAAATCTCGAAAGTTAAAGACACATATATTTTATTAAAGGAATCTAATAGAAAGGACGTGGACGTGAAGAACGTGGTCCTTAACTGTGGGCCTCATAACGAAGCTCAAAGTCACACAGCGAGCTATGGAGAGAGCTATGCTCAGAGTCTCTTTGCGCGACAGAATCCGTAATGAGGATATTCGCAAAAGAACGAAAGTGGCCGACATAGCTCAAAGAGTAAGCAAGCTGAAGTGGCAATGGGCAGGCCATCGCTCGCAGAACTGACAACCGATGGGGAAGAAAGGTTCTCGAGTGGCGACCACGAACCGGAAGACGCAGTGTTGGACGGCCTCCCACTAGATGGACAGATGACCTCACAAAGATCGCTGGAAACCGCTGGTTGCAGGTTGCGCAGGACCGATCGTTGTGGAAATCTAGGGGAGGCCTATGTTCAGCAGTGGACGTCTTGCGGCTGATGATGATGATGATGATGATGAATAGAAAGGAATGTATAGCAGTTTGTCTCAGATGGTTTATACTACCCACCGAGCTGACAACTGACCATATGGTCTACAACGGATAGCGACGTACCTAAAAGAAACCGATATACTCCCGACTTAATGAAACCCAGATTTTACACACAGTATGTTTTTAAGTCCTGGTATTGATGTAATTCCAAACTGGAAAAACTCAATGGAATCAATCGAGTTTCCATCTAGATTAAAATAAAAGAACAACACCTATCTATTTGTCCCGAAAGCCACCCGAGCTCCGTATTACCGGGTCCCAATTGAAAAGAGATTTAAAAAACAAATGAGCCACGCGAATCAGCAGTACCAATCGACACAATTTGTTTTATCTTGGAGACAAATTCTGGCCTCCTCGATTTAAATTGCAGTTACACTTAATTCTGATTTATTGTAAGATTTATTATTATTATTCAAAATATACATATAGATCTTAATATTTACAATATGTACATAATTATGTATAAAAACAAAATAAAATTATAATACCATACAATAAAATAAAATAAACAAATTTACAAATTAAACACGCCGTCGAGATCACTACTGCGCGGCAGGGTACCCAGAATGCTGGCAGCGTTGCCTCTTTGAGTAGCTAAACTCAGCTTTTGGGCAAAGTAGGCGCCAGCTCATATTATAGTCTCGAAACACACACAGGCTACATTTCACCCGAACACGGAACCACGGGAACGGGATGCACGCAGATATAAGCGTGGGCACTGCTTGTAATGACTGTATTGCTTTCTGTATACGAGGTCAAACTGAAAGTTCTTAGAAAATCAAAACTGATTACATTAGCCAGTTATTAGTTTTATTATATCTTTTCAAAATATTGTCCATTCACGTCAATACACCGCTGCATGCGATGGAACCACTGGGGAAAGCACTTTGCCCACTCGTCCTTAGGGGTCTCTTCAATGGCATCGCGATACGCAGCCACCGCTTCTTCAGCATTCATAAACCGCTTTCCTTTAAGTTTTCTTTAATTTTGAAAATAAATAAAAATCACAAGGCGCGAGGTCGGGGCTATAGGCGGGTGACCCAGTAATTCAACGTTTGATGTCGCCAAATAGTCGATCGTTCGCTTGGTGGTGTGCGATGA